>VWZG01009624.1:165505-391850 GCA_013396735.1 Grallaria varia
TTTTTTTTTTGTGGGCTGTTTCTATTGTGGAAACTGTTGGAAAGCTCCTAGGCCCTACTCTAGTCTGGTATAGAGCATTCCTGTTTGGGTTACACATGGTTTGTAAGGCTTTGACAGCTGCTTTCCCAGGTATCTGTTATGCAGTTGTGCGTGTTACTATCTCAGTAGTGCAAGCAATAGATGAATGTAGAGTTCTTGAAGAGTCAGGAGAGAGGGAGGTAGTAGGCCTGTCAGTGTGATGTACACCAGGTAGCAGATAACTTTTAGGCATTAGGTCTCTATTTTAAGATATTCTTATAACCCTCTGATGTATGTCTAAATTCACTGGCGTTGGACCCTGGGCAGAGTGTCAGGTGGGATGGGACTGTATATATTACGAGCTTTCAAAATCTTGGCTAATGTCCTTTTTGTTGGGGAGGGTGTTCTAAATTTTGACTGGTCTCCACTGAAGCATGTCTTCAAATGGTTACTGGAGGGGGCTGTCTCTTATACCCTGGCTTGCCAGTGTCACTGTTGTTGGTAGCTTATCATGCTCTCTAACACAGGCAGTTTGTGATAAGAATTAGATGAAAAAATCCCCCCCCCTAATTTTGTGGATGGGAAATAAGGTTTTCAGTTAAGTTTTCTGCAAGAGATGTCAGCTCCTTATTGTCAATGTCTTTTCCCTTTGAGGTCTCTAGGTAAACAGGAGACTCTGCTTACAAAGCTTTCTGAACAATTTTAACTGTGAGACAGCAAAGGTGAAAGATGCTGCAAGGCCACCAAATGATGAGTCCAACCCCCTTGGGGATATGACAACTTTTCATCTGTTAGATGGGAATTTTCCATTTTAGGAGGTCTGAATGTGGAACTTCTACTTAGAAACACGAGAGATAAATTTCTGCTGACAGCTTTTGATTTTTTGGGGGGGATAAATAAATAAAAAAAATGACATAGTTAGCAGAAGCATTTCTTAAAAACAGACAGAACCCCCTAACAACACAAACACATATAAAGCCAGAAGCTGGGAAAATGAGCTGAGCTTCATCTTCCCAAAAGATGATGGTGTGTGTCCCTTATGCTGTACCTCAAATACCAACATATTCATATTGTCATATTGGGAGCAGATCAGGTGTTTTTTGCTCCCCCTTTTTTTTTTTTTTTTTTTTTTTTGGCTCTCTCCCCATTCTTTGTTGGGACACCAGTGGTAAATGTGCTGTTTGGTTAATGCACCTTTGCATTATCTGAATTTTGGCAGAGTTTGCCTATGAGCTAGGGAATTCACCCTCCCAAGTTAGATTTGCCATCCAGTTGTTGTTGGAGGAAAGTGAACAGTGTTGCTCTCTAGTGCTCAAGAGCATGTAAAGAAGACTTTGGAGATGATCCTGGCTTTGTGGCTTGTCTGGGAGTCTGCTTCTGTGGAAGGAAATGGTAGTGGGGACCTCAGTGTGTTTTCCTGTTGCCTGTCTAGCCTTTTCTGAAAAAACATTCTGCAGTGTTTCCTATAGCTGGACATATAGCAAAGTATAGCTGATTTTTCCCCAGCTCTTTTGCTCAGAATATTTTTCCCCTTCACTCTCCTGCCATGCGCTATCTACATAACTGAGTTCAAGCTGATTGTTGCTCCATCCTCCTGGATGTTCTGTCTGTGTGAAATAGGTCAGTCTTGGGGTTATATGTGACAGCCCGTCATAGTTTTATCTGCTGTTTTTCCTGTGAAATCAGTTTGGTTACTAGTCTTTAGCCTGCCTACACTTTCACAGATGTGTTTGCTTTCTTCTGTTGGCATCCCAGCTGAAGTGAGCAGAGGGACTGAGTCAGTCAGTGCAGGCAGGAGCTGCTCTGCTACGCTGGGGGTTAGACTGGCGATGTATTGGGATCCCTCAAAATGTGAAATTCCTTGTGTAGATAGAATAATTAGTGCTATCTTTATTTTACCGGAGACAGGTATATGAAACCAACTTATTCTTAACCTGGTTCCCTCCCCATGACCCAAAATTTTTTTGCTCCATTTTTCATGTCCTGTTTAACTTCCACTGCTCCCCTGTGGATGCTAGCAAAGGTTAGATCCTCAGACTTGCTTCCTATCCGTGATCATCTCAGTTACACAGGCAGCACTGTATGACTGATGTCTACCTTTGCTCAAATGTCAGAACAACTCAGACCGCATGGGAATTTTTTCCAGGTATCTGAAGACAAGCTCACCATTGGTTTTGATGGAAGATTCTGTTTGAAAATCAATGCAGCAGTCTCCCATCTTGCAATTGATCCTTGCTTTCTCCTCTGCTTATAAAGGAGAATGAGATCTGCAAAGCAGTGGGTGTGTGGCATTCCTTTGATGGACCCTGTATACTGATTTTAAATTATTCTGTTTGGGATACAGAGAAACGGAGTTCATTTGACAGCCGCAAAAAACTGGCCCTCATTTAATTGCATGCAATGAAATCCATCCCCCAGTCGCAGGCAGAGACCCTGCTGTGTGCCGGGGAGGGGACTGTGCTGTATCTTGCTGTTGGTGTCCCTGTAAGCACCTCGCGGATTTCCATGCGACTGTCATCAGCATGAGCAAACTTTCTCTGGTCGCTCTTCTCAAAGGTACTGGTGGTCTGGAACTGCTTTAAACTGAGAGTTAAACTGCCCTTTGTATCTTATGACAATCTTTCTGGTTAGTGAATATTAATCTTACCAGAAGAGCAGCTTTGTTTTTGCAGCACATGTGAGCGTGGCCTTTTGCAGCAACTGCTTGCTGACCTTAAGAAATAAATACCTGTCTCTGAATGTGTTCTGGTAAAAATTACCTGGGTAATTACTATAAGCAGCAATGTCTTATTACAATTTAACTTACTAGAGTATTTATTATTCCACAGTTACATTTTTTCCCTTGTAGGCTCTTTATAAGCTTTTAATTTTTTTATTACTGTGTATCAATATTGGGAAACTATGTGCTGACTTTCAGAGAATTGACACTCTATTCACAGATACAAAAGTGTCATGGCTTAGCTGAAGTAACTTTTCGTGGGATAACGTGAATGGAAACTGTTTTTTTCCTAGCAAAAAAAAAAAAAGCACATGGAGCAGAAATTCTTTTTTATGGACAAATTTATACAGTTGATCAGGTGCAACTAATATCTCAATTTTTATCTCCTAATCAGAAATACAAGCATGTTTCTGAATTCTTAAATTGTTTCCATTACTTTTCAGAATTAATAGGTAGTTTATCTTGTACTATACTATGTAACTAGCTCTAAAAGTGGTTCAGAGAATTGGGAGAAATTAGATCCATGTTACTTTTTCTAAAGCCAGCACTACCGTATTTTGTTTGACTGTGTTGCCAGATGTACTACATCAAATCCTGGCTGACAAAGCTGCTGCAGTCGTCCTTGTGTGAATGTCATTTCAGCACAGTTTTTTTTCCCTCTCAAGCCTTTTAGGCTGATGCATATGTATTATGTATCAACTCTTAAGTTGATCCTGGGGGAGTTAACGACTGGGTTGGGGGACACAACAGTGAATCTGATGGGTTTTCTTTCCGTTTGTGTTGTTCAGAACAAACGTTTGAGTTCTGTGTGTGACTTGTCCAAGTGTCAACATACATAAAATCAAGCATAGATGCATGGGTAAAGGGCCCAGTTCAAATCAACGAAAAGAGCGGGAGTTTACCCCTTCACATTAAAGGAATAAAATTAAGTTCAAGAATGGTCTACTTGTGTAGACTTCTGTGTCCAGGATAAAGATGAAGAGATGTCTCTGCTGGGTCATTTAGATTCAGCAGCCACATAGTAAGTTACAAGGATAACATTTCAAAGCATGTTAATGTTTTGTTGGATGTTCCTGTTCCCTGTGGAGTCCATTCCTGTAACATCTTTGCCGATGAAGTGTTTGTCCTTACAGTTGCAATTCAGACTGTAGAGTTTGGTTAATTCTTCATTGTTTGTGTTTCAGTATTCAGGTTATAGATAGTTATGGGCAGAATTCTTGCATGTGACGAAGTGGTGTTTCTGGCACAAGCCTCATGCTCTTAACTAGAAGACGAGACCACCAGAGACTACTACAAACCAGTGAAACAATTCAGTTCCTAATTATCTCTGGTTCATGCCTCCAGACATAGGGATTTTCTTGGATTTCAATTTTGTGAATGTAATCAGTGGAGAATGCAGTGTGTTTCCCCTTTCATGTAATTATTTGGCACCTGAAACTGAGGTTTCATGTATAAATCAAAATTTTACTGCATATACACTTGGACTCTGGGTCGCTTCTCTTGCGTCATGTTGTTATCCCCCATTTTTCATTTAATGCTGGTCGATGAATGTGGTTTTTCTTGCTCTCCCTTCTGTCAAACTGAAATTGTAGGTTTTCATATTAATGGCCTATGTTAGATTTCAGCTCCCTCCCCACTTGTCCTCTCGTGTTGAAACACCACCTGTAGTGTCACTGGGAAGTATCTAATGAAAGGCAACCTGTGCACAGAAAATGAGCTCTTGTCTGTAAGAAATAAGTCCATGGAGGGTGCTGACAATCCTGTGGCAGTGTCTATCCTCTGCTCTGCCCTTTCTGTGATGTCCAGTTTAGTCCCTGCAGGCTGCTGGGAGTCTCTCAGACAAAACATGGGAATTGCAGGAGTGTCTGGGATCTGGCTTGTTTAACCCGTTCCACTCTATGAACTTGGAGGATTGGAAAGCTCTATGGTGGCAAGTCTTGGAGAGCTGGAGCGGGCGACAGGACTCTCACTTCTGTGATACACTAACTTTGAATGAACAACGTGGTATAGGTAGGTGCAGCACAAGCATTTGTGAACTTGATAAGCAACCTTTGTGTCCATGTGAGTCAGGGAGGCTTCCTTGTATTGGTGGAACTTCACTGCCTTATGCATTTAACATTTTAATATATAGTGTTTTTAAATTTTAAAATAATAATGCTTTTTTGGTTGCTATTACACTGTGCCCAATGTTAGCAATGAAAGTAAATGACAGATTTGCTTTTGGCCATCTTGATTTTACACATTAGAGATGAGGTCCTGAATGAGGCATTGACATTTAGTTTGTAAGACTCAGAAGGGAATATTATTTAAAATAAATAAAATTAGATGGCTGCCACTGGAACATTTGAAGTAAAATGTTCATTAGAACATATGGACATTGAGGCTAGATTTGGAAACTTAGTATTTCTTTTTTTTCCCCCCTAACAAATTTGAATCTCTGGACCAAAAATGCTGAGTATGAGCACTTATAAAATGCTGACTGAAAAAAAAAAAGTCTATGCACATAAATGCGTGTGAGTGTGAACGTGCACTCACCCAATCTCACCCCCCCTAGAAAATCTGTAGTTGGTGGCCCAGGTAATCCAAATGTATCGATTTCTGAAGTGCAAACCCTTTTTCCTAACAAGGCTGCTTTAAGGAGTATCAAGGTCTTTGTTATTAAAAGAAAACCCAGAAGGGCCAAGGGCTCCCCATGGGTGCCTTTGTTATTTTACTAATTGAAATGAGTAGTAAGTGTGGTTTTTCATTTCTGTTATTCCTTCTCGACTTATACATGTTTAGAAACACCCAGCTTGAGAGATGATTTTATGAATTCTTTCTAGGCTGTGGAAGAGCAGGAATTTTTATAGTTTATCAGTGTATCAGTTTAAAACTGTAAGAGTGCCTCTTCAAGGCAGCCTTCATCTTTTTTGTGCTGGGCTGTAGACACTGAAGGATGACTTTGCTCCATTACTATCAATCACTGCTGCAATGGCTTCACACTCCTATGAAAAAACGTAAGAGAAGGTGCTGGGGGAAATGGAAAATACAAACAATGCAATCGAGCAGAATTTCTCACAGCACTGTGATTCCGCGGGCTTGGAAGATGATCACTCCATCCAACAAATGCCACTGAAGGTAGGTGGACTGCACTGCACAAAAACTGGTACAAAATGCTCACATCCTGGAAATGTTGTCTGCTCCGTGTTTTGCCGTGAGATGTAGCCTTGATTTCAAGGATGTGAGTAAAGCGATGGATGTGTGGTTTTGTAGGATCAGGCACCCTTCTGTCTCTTCTCTAGTAGGTGCAGGGGGAGGATATCGTCCTCCTCATGGTTCTTCATGTGCAAAGGAACTGCTGCTGCTGCTTTGGGGATTGTCTCGGGCAGAAATGTGCCATATTAAAATACCTTAATATCAAAAGATTGTGTCTTTTTTTTCCTGTCTGAGTGGTGGGAGGCGACGGTTTTTAATTGCAGAGTCCACATATGAAAATCCACAAGGAATAAAAGGCTTTGTTGGGTTTCAATCCACTTCTCAAACACCTTATACTCTATAAAAAGCAGAGGATTTTTTTCCTTTATTTTAAAAGCAGTTTCTCTTCATTTTTAAGACATTGACAATTCAAGATACATTTACATTTTGTATCTTGAATGGTGGAAAAGGTGGGTTTCAGGACCCTCAGAGTAATGCCTTCTGAATTCATTTAATAAATTACATTGTAGCTAGTCATTTCATCCTTTTTTGGATGATAAATGGTTGTATAAGGCAATCAAAAGGTTTAAAATGGATAGCTTGTAGGGGTTTTTGAATTAGGCAAGGTAGACATATAATTAATAAGGTGACTATAATTGGATCTTATGGATGATCTTTACCGTAATACCTTGTCTTAAAACAAAGAGCTTTAGGTAGTTAAAATCCTTTTAAAGACTATTTGCATTATAGTGCATTAACGCTTATTGCTGTGCAGGAAGAACAAAAATGTCTGTATTATCTGAAGTGACCTGACATGGAATAGTGCATTCTGCACCCACGCTGGTGGGTACCAGGAGCCAAATAAGTCCTTCTAGTAATCTGTATTTTTACAGCCTGTGTTGGAAGTGGGAGCAGAGAATTTATAGTAACTGAGGAGGAGGGCATTAACACTTTTTAAATACTTGGTGATTAATAAAATGTGTCAGTTGGGGTCATAAATATAAAAGTGATAAAGCCTGTCTTGATTATGTATTTTGGTCTTGATTAACTTCTAAAATACGTTTAAGTTTCCAGATGGCAATAAGCACTTAATCTTTAGAATTAAGCATGTGTATGTGTGCCTGTAATTACGAAGTTGATGTTATTGCTAATCAAGTGGGACAAATACATCTGGGAAGTGGTGTATTGCAAGGGTGACTCTGGACACATGCACTCTGCCTCCTAGGCTTTGCTGTGTCCCACTCACTGGTTTGAATCAGCTGGACATTGTGCAAAGATCCTGCCACTGTGACACTGGCAATCCTGTGGACCGTGCCAGATGATCTCTGCCTCTGCACATTCCTTCCTGCATCAGACATGGTGGTCCTTTGTGGCAAGGTTAGGGAAGCTCAAATGGGATGATCGTAGCTCCCTGCTAGGCTGTTGGGTTTGGGGTTTTGTTTTGGGCAAGCCATAAGATTTTATTACTTTTTTTTCCCCCTGAATGGAGTAGCCCGAGTGGTTTGAAATTGCGGGTGAGTGGAATGAATGATGGACTGGAGGAGTCAGTTGTCGCTTTTCAGCTGATTTTGGTGAGCACTGGGTAAGGCCCAGTGTGCTAGAGCATAGACTTTTTGAGTTGTATAAAGGGCACACATCCCCTGTGGAGGTAGAAATACAGGATTGCAGGCTTGGGTGGAGCCCTGAACTGTTTCTCCCTTGTAAATTTGGGTCAGTTCCATTTGCTTGGTTCTATCAATTCTGGATCAGAGGTACTATAATGAAAAGCAGAATTTTTCTCTTTTTGTCTTCATGCAGAGCAATATACAGTGCAATAATAGCTTTGCTTTTATGGTTTCCCACTTATTTATCCTTCCCAGCATCTTCTGCAGTCAGATGAATGGAAGTTTTTTCCTATAGAGATGCATGCTTGACGTATTGAAGGGAGTGCTGTCTATTTTCAATAGCTTCTGTAGAAATTACATTGACACATAAGCTATATGTAGATTAGCATGCAGATCATCAATATTATTGAAGTCTTGTCCTGCTGTAGAGCTTCTTTATCTTGCACGGAAAAGACTTAATATTTCTGGTGTGACTGCAAAAGTGTAATTGCATTTGAGAAAAAACTGGGGAAAAGTTGGGGCTTCTGGAGCTGTTAACTATTTTAAGATAAAACTCTTCTGAGATACTAAATGACCTGAAATGGGTGATATAAGACAGACGTGAGTTAATTAAAATTGTCTTTGCATTTGGCTGTCTTGATCCAGCTTGTGAGGTTTCTTTTTGTTTGTTTTTTAATCCCACACAACACATTAGTGTTTCTGGTGAGTCTTTCCCCGTTCTGTGTCTGTTTCCTGAACACTTTTTATTAAAATCTTCCAGAGTAGAGAAAGGAGAATTTTTGCAGAGGATGCCAAACAGAAATGTACATGGGACTATTGTGTCTGAATGATCACTAATGCACGAAGCCCATACATCATTATCATGTCAGTGACTTACAGCCTCATCCATCTCAAGAATGCTATAGCCAGTGTGGTAACACGTTACTGTGAGAACTCTTTGTGCAACTAGAAATGTGTCTTGTTTCCCCCAGTGTGGTTGGGCACCAAGGGAAACAGGCCATAATTCTTGTGTCCAAACTAGCTTGGATTTTTTCCCACTGCCAGTTTTTACGTAGGGATTTTCCCCCCTTCATTTTACTTTTCTTTGTACTCTTCAGACCTTTTGCTTGTTTCTGCATTCATTGGGATGTGACTGAGAGATTTATTTTGTGTTCCCTTTCCAGCTGTGAGGGGATCTCTTGTCATCAGATTGTACCTCAGCTGCTCTTACCTTGCCAGAATGGTTTATGCCTGGTGTACTTTTCCAGCATTTGGGAGCCTGGAAACACTACTGAAATCAAACCATGAGTGTTGTATATTGGTTAATGGCAAGTCTGTGCTTTCTTGCTGTTTGTTGCAGTTGAAAGCTTTCTCTAGCAGCAAGTCAGGAGCAGTGTTTCTAGATATCTTTGAGAATTTGGGTCCAAGTCTACTTCATTGTTAGTAGCACTTAATTTAATCAGAAGGCTTAAAAGTGGTCCACAAAGTAGGTCCATGCTTTCTTTTTCACTCTACAGCTAGGGAAACTTAGGCATGGTCAGGAAGGGTATGTGTGCAGGTATTGTCTAATGTTTTCCCACCAGGCTAGTGGTATGTTCAGGAATAAAACTGGAGGGTAGGATGGTTATGTTGAGCTTGTGTGATCTAAGGGCTGCAATCCCCTGTAGGGTTGGAATAAACCATAGTACAAACTAGATGTCAGACACAACCCAAATCCCAGCATTCAGCCTAAGTGACACCACTGCAGCACCCTCCAGGTGTTCTCTCTGCTTGTGAGAATGCCTGTTGTGGACTGTCTTGTGTCCTTTGTAGTGCTCCTGCCGGGAGAATGCTCCTGTTGCTGATACATTGGGCTTTGAGAGCTCCTTTTGAACACTGCTGTACAAAGTGTTGCCTCCATGAGACCACGAGTTGTGCTCCAGGGCATCTGAGTCCTGATGCTAAGATACAGATGTTCTCTGTTTGGTTGTACTACACAGCAGAGGCATAAACAATTCTTGTTTCCAACTTTTCACTGTGTTTGGCCTTTGTGTTTAGATTTCTGAAGTGTAAGTCTTCCCTGTGCATGCCCTGAAAAATGTTGTATGGCCTTTCTTTTCTGGATCAAAAGTTGAAGGCAAGGTTGAAGGCAAAACATAAAAGGCCCTCAGTAGCTCTTGGGAAGTAATTCTGCTTGGTGGCTTCTAATACTTCAGCATTGCATGTCCAGCTTGAAGTCAGGTTGCATAAACAGAGCTTGGAAGCAAGGAGCAAACCATTCACCTTTTCAAGCTGAGTACAGCGAAGTTTGCTCCACATGAACCATTGGACGTCTTTGGGGCTTCCATCACTTGAGATGTCATTGACTGGGAGCAAAGTGTTGCCTGATGGTAAAGGAATTTCTCCTGCCAGTTCTTTCCTGCCCCATGCAGGCAGCATTTCAATTAGTTTATTACTCAGCTACCTTCTCCCTTGTACTAGGTAGCCTTTTTTTTTTTTGTATGTGTGGAAAGGTCATCTTCTATATAGTGTTCAACACAGAAAAGTAGCTGTCTAGGTTGAAGTGTCATGGCAATGCCATTATACAACTGTCTGTTGAGATGTCATGTTATGATTTGGGCATAGACAAAGGGAGGTGGACGCTGTGCCTGTGCTTAGAAATCTCTTTTCTGTGACAGCAAGCCTGTCTTACTCTAGATAGTTTTGTGCTTGGACAACTTTTGCTAGTGGAGGTTTTACTGGATTGATGACCAGTATAGGTGAAAAAAAGGCCTGCCTCTTCCCTTTTTTGCCTTTGTGTCCGTATCTACTGGGGGTTTCAAATCTAAGTCTATTAAAATAAGTAAGCGAAAAAAAGGAGCACATACAATGAGACCATATATTTTTTTATGGACTCCTTGTGTCAGGAAAGCTCTTGCATTGATAAGGCTGACATGCATGAGGTGTTCTGGGTTTTTACTCACATGCCTATGACTAACATAGACGTAAATTAAAATAATTACCTTTCTGTAAGACACGTTGTCATTGCACTTTGGTCATTCTTACTTTATTGCAGTTTTAAGGTCAAAGTTCCTATCACTTTTCAAGAAGGTAATATCAGCTATTTGTGTAATAGCTGGTTGCTGCTCTGCCAGATTCTTCTGTTTTAGACCTCCATGTTTTCTGTGGTGGCTGTGGGACATCACTGATGTTCATTCCTTGAAACAGAAAACTCTGGTATAGCATGTGATGGCTGTGGTTGCTACTGCTTCGAATGGCCTGAGATTTAAATCTAGCATCTTTTTCAGTTCCTGGCTACGTCTGGGATGTTGGAAGTAGTGCTTGATGCAGTGTGAGGTGGGCAAATTGATGCTACTTAACATGTTTGAAAGGTATTTTCTACCTCAGTCTTGGAAACATAAACAAAAAACTTCCCATCTATCTTACTGAACTTAGATGATTTTCCCACAACTGCATAGGACTAACAGCTGTAGTCTGTGAGCTGCAGTGAAGCTTTTTGAAGAGAGGTCTTTTGTCAATGCTGCAAGACATCTTTTTCCTCTCCTGCTGATCTGCACGTTCCTGTGTCCCCCACATAGTCAAACAAGTACAGCAAAAGATGTACCCAAGTCTGAAGTTCTGGGGTTTGTTTGCTTCTTGCTCATCTGTCAGAGATTAATTTTGCATTGAATTATGAAAAATGTTGCTCTGTCCCAAGTTTTGGCTGGTAGTAGATTGCCAGCACACTACATCAGTGTTCGAATACTCAGAAGAGGAACTACTTTAAAATTTCAATTATAGCCTAAAAGTACATATGGAGTCTTTTTTTTTTCACATTTAACTTCCTTGCTGTAAATAGTAGGGTTCTGTCAATGTGTGTCATATTTTCTAGCTGTAGGCAATTTTAGGCATGACAGTTATGTAGCAAACTGGAAAACCGTACACCCATCTCACTCAGGTGAAGGCATGTGGGAAAGATACTATGGCCACATCAAATACTGCATGTGAGGAAATTAAAGGAGCTGGTTTTTGAGCAGACAACCAGTGTTTACATGCTTAATTTATTTAATAACCCTTTCAGTTCCCATCTGCTCCTGTGTCCTTTGGCAAGCAGGTTTGATGTTTTCTAACACGAGAAAATGTTATCAAGTTCAGAGAATAAGCCTTGGGATGTTATTTAATTGCTGCTTTCTTTGTCTATTATAAAGTGGCCCTTAGAGCGAAGAGGCCAACCCCAGGAAGTATGTAAACTTTGTCTTCCCGGACTGTCAATAATCTGTCAGTACAATACAAGATTGAGAAGTCAAAATTGCAATTTAACTTTATACCCCAAATGCATCTCACTTGCTCATATGCAAGTGAGGTGGCTGCAAGGAGGTCATACTGCAAATGGATGTGATCTGAGAAGCCTGAGCAGTGCCACTACCAGTGGCATTTGTGGGTCATCTGCTGTTTTGGAAGACCAGGGTGCAGTAAAATGGCCAAATCAATAAAATTAACCTTCTTCCTAGCATATACCCAGCATATACCTAGCAGTTTGGAAAGTGGTTGGAGGAGCCAGAAGTTTAACCTCCAGGCTTACTACTGAAGGATCATGTCTTTGGACAATGACAGCAGAAGGACAAGCAAGCTGGGAAGGAAGAGATGGTCCTTGTGACTGAGGTGCAACTCTAGGGAGGTTAGTCAGGGCAATTGAGATCTCTTAGTGCCCTGACAGTAGGTTTGCCAGCTCATTTTTATGATCTACTAACTTACTGACTTCTGAAAAAGCTCTTTTGATAGGCATCACGAGTAGCCTTGTGCTGCAGAGGAGCACAAAGACAGGAGTCCAGAGTGGCAGGCAGTGAGAAGAATTTGCTGTGCCAGTTGTTCTGCCACCATGTTCCTAAGGGTTTCATGTCTTGTGCAATGGGTTACAGTTAATCTTGGTTCTTAGACTTGCCCAGTTTTGGATGTTAAATGTGAAGATGCTCTGGGGGCAGAAAGGAAAGCCATTACATCGAGGGATCCCACTAGGGGAAATCTATTTCATCATGAATATTTATTCAAAGGAAAGCCAGTTACTTGCTGCTAAATGGATACACATAGCTTGGCACATGTCCAGAGAGTGGCAGGACTGGCTTTCTAAGTGTACGATCCCTGGCAGAGTTAGCTGATGACATGCAAGAACATTGAAGGCCATGGCTTTTGTTGCTTCCTCTTCTGCAGTGAATCTGCCGGCCCTTTTCTCTGGCTGTGGTTGTGCTGGCATTCAAACCACACCATGCTACTCTGTGCTGGGCCATTCCTTATGATAAATGTTGGTGTGCCTCTCGAGCTGGAACTGGTGGTGAAGCAGGCAAAACCTGATCAAAGCACATGCCTAACTGGATTTTTAGATCTTGCTTTAAAATTGTTGCATTTTTATATACTCCTAATAGGAGTGATCATTAGTACCAAAGAGAAATATGTGACTGGATAGGCTTTTTTCACATCAGAATTTAAGTATAATTAAAAAGAGATTACTGAAGTTAATATTGTTAAAAGAAATGCTTTCATGAAATTAAGAACACCACTGGAACCTGTGGGTGCACATAGGAAGTGTGCTCTGACCCATTGCCTGCAGCTTGATGTTAAGGCAAGAGCAGCATTTTTTTGTAAGTGTGGAAAAAGGGAGCAGATGCTCACTGGGACTTCCTTACTCTTGACTCTGCAGAAGGTTTGCTCAGAGGGAGGGAATTACATTTCCAAAGGAATGAGCAGAAGAAACATATGTGGGTTCAGCCAAAAAGTGTCAACCAAACTAGCAACAGATTCTACAAGTTTGTATTGGAATAATAAACTGATAAGTAAAACTTTAATTATTAATTTACATTTTTATCCTTTTGCCATGTATCCTGGTTAATTTGCAAATTAATATTCTTTCACTGTTGCAGTGCTTTTCATTCTGACAGTCACCACTGTAGGGGGTGGGTTATCAGTGCTAAAATATACTTCTGAATAAATTGGGAGGTAAGAGTAAGAGCAGTTTATCCTTAGTAGTCAGGACAAATTCCCCTAATTCTCAATTAATGTCACTCAGTTTTATTATGAGAGGAATTTATTAATCTTATGAGCAATTTAGTATGCCACTTTCTACTGCTAAAGATTTAATTTTGAAGTTGCATTATTGGTTAATATTGTTAGTGTTTGTGTTTTACCACTGGTTATTCTTAGCTGTCTTGCACTTGGCTGCTTTTCCTTCTCCTGAAATATGTTATTCAGGGACAGTATCTTAAGGAACACATTTTCACCTGTGCGCAGGACTGGACCTGCCAGTAAAACAACAATTTTAGTAAAACAACTAAACTTGATAGGATGACCAAGAATACTTAGAAGCCATAGGAGAGTTTCTTAAGACTTTTCTGACAAGACTGACTGGTGTGATTTGTTTGGTATTTTTATTTCAATCTTTACAGCATTGCTGTAGAACAGCAGTAGCATAGACAGTCAGGCTGCTTGGCTTTGCCAGGGACTATTACAATGCTAGAAGTAAACTTCAGGCTATGGTGGTTGCCAGCTCTCCTGTCTTGAAGGGAGGCAAGAAGAGAAAACAGATACATCACTGACATGAAAAACAAATACATCTTGTTTTATCTTCATATATCACCAGCAAAAAACCAAAAAACCCTTCTGATTTATGTTAGTCTGAAAGAGACAGATTTCATGACATAAAAATGCTGAGTCTTAAGCTCAGAGTTCTAGTGAAGCCAAAGTGTAGCTTAAATGGAAAGTTTATCGGGTGATCTGGCTGTAAAAAGTTAGATCTCGGGGAAAAAGAATTAAAATTTGTCAATTTATACGACGTTAATCTCTGCAAAGCACATCTAAATTGCGAGACTGACAATTTGGGTCATGTTTGAAATTACTTTAGTGATTGGTCCTTGATAGTTTTGGAACTGGTTCCAAAGCTGACTTATTAATTGGGATTGAGGATCAAAGCCTAAATAACACTGTTTCAAGTTTGAGTGTCAGACTGAGGCATCTTGTTTTAAAGCAGGGCCTTTGTTGCATACTGTAACTTCAAGTAAAAATTCACCATTGTACTGAAATCTTAAGTCTTTGAAGCATAAAAGACTTATTGAAGAGGAAGGTGAAACTCTTTGTGTGCTTGTAAGCATTGTAAGAGAGACCTCAGTAAGAATAAAATTGTGCAAGTGGCATGGAGAATTCTGGCTAAAGAGAAGCATTGCTATGGAGTTAAAAGATGGATGTTTTTAGGCGATGGCTTTACCTGTGTTTGAAATTGCAGCATTTCTGAGTAGGGATGTGCTGTCCTCTCTCGGGGAGGGAGCTGTGCAGGATCTGGTAGCCTTGAGAGAATGGCAGCTTGTAGCTGCCACTGCATCAATGCATAGCTTATGGCTAACACATTGATGAAAGCCAATGCAGAGAATGTTTTTAGAAACATGCTTACAGACACTTCTGTAGCTGTAAGTCACACCTTTAAATCACTCTTACAGACATAGCTTTCAAAATCAAGTCATTGACATAACTGAAGTGGAGATAGGAGTTTTCTGTCCAATCCCCAGTGGGTAAGAACACTTCGCTCCATAGAATCATCTTCCTGCCTTTCCTCACCTATGTGATGTGCTACAGATACTACAGTGTGACAGCTGGGAGGTGAGGACAAACAGCATGGGACTATCAGAAGGTCACAAGTGGAGAGCATAGGGAAATGCTTGTGAAAAGAATTGAGGGTAAAACAACTAAATGCATGTGAAGAAGGATTTGGTTCATTTGCTTGAATCATTTCTGTGTTTTCTCACATCAGTTACCTGTACGCCACCTAATGCATGTCACCTGCATCCAGTTGTCTTTGTCTGTCTGCTCTGGCACTTGTCTGTTTGATCAGGCAGTTCATTGGAAACAAATTTTTTTGGAGGGGTGTGTGTGCATGCATGTCCCAAGTAGTTGTCACTGAGTTCAATGCCTTGGGCCTGGAGGTCAATGTAGTGTGGTGAGCTGCCATGGGCATGTGGGTACAAACAAGTGGCGAGGTGGGAGTGGTTGGTACCAGGCAGTGCTGCAGCCAGATGTACCTGTCAGTGAGCTGTCAGTGTGGCCCTACCTCGACTCCATCAGAACGGATGAGCTTCAGCAAGAAGCAGATTTACTGTCATCTTTAGTAAGCGTCTTCCTTCTATTTTCCCTTTCCAGTAAGTCAGTCTGGAGTGGACTGTAACAGAGCCAGTTAAAGATGGGTACAGGGAAGAGGCACGTCTGTTTAAAAATTGCAAAGAACGAAACATTTGGCAATAACGGATATGTCTCTTTTGGCAGGATCCAAAGAGCTCAGAAAGTCTTTTCTTCATTAGCGATCCAAATTTTATAATCGCTCTTGTGTTTTGGAAGCATTTTTGGCAAGGATGAGTTGATGTAATTACATAAATTCAAGATTTCCATTTTTTTTATGAAGAACTTAAGAAGCTTTGAATGTGAACTGGGTGCTGAAAACTGTTCTGGTTCTAAGTCACCTCTACATCTCCCCTGGGCACAGACAGTGCTGAAAGCCAAGAGGATCTGTGTCGTTCTGAGCTGCTTTAGGGTCTGCTGTCAAGCAAAGGCTTCCTTAGAGTGCTTTGTGATGTGGACGCAGATGAGATGAGAAGGGTTTTCTTTTATTTTTCTTAATTTTTTATTCCAAGCTTAGTGTAAGCTCTCTGACCTCCAAGATGCTCCTAACAACACAGAATTTTTGGTGGATCTAGGAAAACTTGATTTTGTTTCAGGCTGTCTCTGGTGGCTTTGAACAAGCCCCAGAGTCTTAATTAAACATTTTTGATCAGGCGTGACTCCACAGCAAGTCAAATCCTTTGCCTTTGGTGTTTCATTTTATTTAATCACTAGACCATTCCTCTGTATAAAACACTGCAGCATTCCCATTCTGTTTTCTTTGTTAGTGTTGGGAGAGCTTCCATTAAAAATTTCTTCAATTGATCTTTTTCTGTCTTTTCTCAGCTTTTCAGTCTTAGTGACCTATTCCTTCCTTTCCTTTTTCCTATGTCCTGCTGTGAAATAGGTTGTTTTCAAAGTCTATATTGCTTTTCTGTTCTTTGTCCTTTTCCCTGAACCCTTTTTTTTTTTCCTATTTCCCTCACTCTGCTCTAGCTTTACATAGAAGTCAGCTATTCCTCAGTCACCCACTAGTGGCTTTATCATGGGTGTAGGTGTGAGTAAAACTTCATTGAGGAGTGAAGGGTTGCATTGTGAAAGACAGCTTTGGGGGATCTGTAAATTACTTCCAAATTCAGTTAGTAGCTTTATTGCAATACGTAATTCATCTCAATTATGTAAAAACATACATAGAGCTCTATTTGGAAGCATCTTTCTCCTTCTCATCAGGCTAGATTTTTTCAAGCTCTGTGCTTTCTGACAACCCTTGCGTTTGTTTACTTGCTTAAGCTGAAAATGAGAGTACTGTCTGCTTTTACCCAATTGAGATGAATTACCATATCTCAGATGGCTCCCAGTGAAGCAAAGGAAATTAAACTTGTGACTCCCCATTTTTCAGAAGGGACCCCATGGCACTGAGCTATGGGGATTGGTGTCCCCTCCGCCTTGTGAAACTGTTCTTGGCCAAAGTGATTTTATATCCTGGTAGTTACACCATTTCCCTCATCACCTTTAATTGCTGTATTCAATGAGCAGTTTAATAGGTACTTGCTTTTGTATCTACTTAGTGTTAGAAAAATTCAGCAAAATGAGAGAGGAAAAAAACTTTTTTTTTGGTGACATTGTGATAAACTATGTAAGAGCAAACCAAAAGAAAATTTTCTCATGTCTGGGTCACTAAACTTACAAAAATTTTTTTCTTTTTTTTTATTAGCATGGTTTTATAGGATCATTATTATGAGCTGGCTGACCTACAGTTTCTGAAGTTGCCAGTTCTCCACAGGAAAGCTCAAAGTGCTTGCTAATTCAGTTCTGGGATCTGCCTTTTGCTTCCCTGTGTACTTTAGTTAGCATGATCTGGTAACACTTTTCAGAGTCCACAGTTGAGATATAGAGATTAGAACTTGGTCTGTCTTCTGAGAATTGGGTATTTAGTACATGAAATATTTACCAACTGCTAATGAATTCTTAGACCTCTAACCCAATCATAGTCATGTGTATCTTTTTTTAATACAAAATCCACCCTTCTGGAGTGGAAACCAGTCCTCCTCCTTAGGGACAGCGCTAAAATAGATTTGGCATGTGCTTTATGTTGGCTGAGGGGATGTAGGGCATAAATGCTAATTTGTGACAATGGTTATGAAGTATCAGTTGGCAAATGAGGGTGTTCTCTTTATAAATACGTTGTTTCAACATGCTAGCTTTTCCTGCTGTATCTAGTGCTTGTGATGAGGTTTAGGAGGTTATTTGAATATAGATTAGTGCTCATGGGCTGCAAGCTTAATTTATGTTGTCCCTGTTGTATTTAGGAATTTTCTCTTCTGTTCTCTCCCCATTTCTGTTCCTGGATATGTGATCACAGTGACCAATTTTAAGTCATCCTTTTTATCCCTTAAGTTTCATTTGTGTTCTCTTGGGTTTGATGTAGTTTGGCAGTATCTGAGTTCAACTGACAAATATATCAGCACAGTGTGGGATCTACAGCAGTGTCTGATAATAGTTGTTCTGGACAGTGGTTTCCAGCATTGCATTCGTAGTTCCCCGAAGCTCAGGGTAACAATTAAAGAGCATAAAAGATGATTTAAAGTAAGCAAGTTTGTATGTGCTGTTAGACCAAATCTGAAACTTCTTCAGGGGCTTCATGCTCACTGGAAAACTTCAAGAACTGCATGTGGAAAAGTCTGAAATTTCACTGGTATTGGCTCGCTGTCCTTTACTCTGCAGGAGCAACGTGGTACTGAAGCAAGGAACTTCAGTTTTCCACAAGTACTGTTGCCTTTGCAGAGTCTAATAATGTTTTGGATGTTCCCAATATCCAATCCAACCCTTTCCTGGTATGACTTGAGGCTATCTTCTCTTGTCCTATCACTTGTTGCCTGGGAGAAGAGACCAACCCTTACCTGAGTACAACCTCCTTTCAGGCAATAATATCCCCAAAGCCATTGCTGAAGGAGGTGAAGCGCCTTACAGATTGGCAAATTTATCCTGGCCAGAGTGTTTGTTGGGAATAAATGAAGAAAAGCTTCGTGGCAGGGACTGCTGGAGGTACTTGCTTTAGTTCTGCTTAGGCAAGCAGTATTGGATGTTGGATCCAGGTGTGGAGCCTGTAATGTCTCCTATCACATGGAAAAGCTGCGTGATAAAAAGCTGATTCACCAAGGAACCTTTGGAGAATTGTGTGATAGGCACAGTCTTTGGCTGTGTGAGTATAGCAAATTAAGGGGCTAAGATGAAGCCACGTAAATGGAAGAGCAAGAGGAGTTCAAAGCTGTGTCAACCAGGTATGCACCCTGAAAGCACTAAATGGTTACAAAACCCCACCCCAAAACTAACCCTTCTCATGGTAGGCTTTGCAGTCTATAATAAAACACATGACAGATTTCGTGAGGACTTGCTGTAGAACACCACAAGGACAATGAAACACTACTAATAATTAACATCTTCAAGGCTGAATTTCAATGCAAAGCATATACCATTAAAATGAATGAATGCTTGAGGGAATGGCTACGAGAAACCTGTTTGTCGCACAAAGGTTTGTTTTTTTTCAGATCTGCTCTATATCTCTTGGTAAACAGATACTATCTGTGTAGATGAATTGATGCCCACATTATGTGGAAGAAGTGTAAATTCTGATTTTTAAAAATAATTAACTGACCGGTATTTGAATAAAGACCAAAATGTAATGAAGCGTAACAAAAGAGGTTACTTTTTTTCCCCTCCCCTTAGTTAATTATTAATGACTTCCCTGGCAGTTCCAAACTCATCCACTCCATTGGATGGCAGGAAACAAAGAAGGAATTTGAGTTGCATATCTGCAAGTTGTTTAGTGTAATGAGTGGGGTGAGAGGTTACCTGGCTCTGTCTCCAGTTTTCAGTTTGTGGCAGGGAACTGTTTGCAGAAGTCAAGTACTTAGCTAAGGCTCAAACAAAGTGGGTTCTTCACTTTATTCAGAGCTTACACATGTATTGTTTGCACTGAGAGAGGTGCCTCCTTTGGGAGTGGAGCAATGTATGCATTTTGCTCATTCCAAAAGTCTAAAGTATGACAAGATGATGGCACAAGTTCATGGGGTTGTTGCTAATGGCTTTCTTTGGCCAAATCACAGATCACTTGGGGCGTCTTACAGACTCTAAGGCAAAAGGTGGGCATAGACTAAAGCACCTCCTGAAAATGTGGGAAAAACCCAAAGGTCTTGTTAGGGTTCTGACAGCAGGTTTTCTCTCTAAATCTCTCTGGTGATAACAAACCCCTGCCACTCCCTAATAAAGTTAGATAAATGAGCATTTGGCTGCATCTGTGGCTAAAACCAGTTCACGCTACTGGGTATGGTTGAGTATTCTGATGCTGTGCTGAATCCTTTCCTGCAGCCTGTTCTAGTTAAAGTTGATCACAATTCTTGTCCAGCAGCCTGATCCAAGGGCCACTGCTATAATAACAGTGCGTTGTTCTTCCCACTGGGATGTGCCCATGAGACATTAGCTGCTGTATGAAAGCATTACACTCTTAAAATTGATGTTGATTTGAACAAGGTAAAGTAAGCTGTGATATTAACCACTTTTCTTCAGAAGCAGGGAAAGTCTAAGAAAGCCAGTTCAATTCAGTGTTTTAGTTGAATCTAATTAAAATGACCTGATCTAAAAGAAGATACTACTCTTTGATAGATCCTGCTTCTGTGAAAGCATTATGGGGCAGGAGCCACCATCTCTTCCTGCCTTGAGGCCACTTAAATCAGTGCTTGTCTGCCTCATGGCTGGGACTTCTACAAGCAGCTTATTACTGGTGTGTGTCTCTGTTATCTTGACCTTGCAGCTGTCTCTCTGATCATAGACTATGTAGTACAACAAAAACTTACTCTTTCAAGCTGGTGGCAGTTCTCAGTATCTGTACAAAGCAGTAATAAAAAACTGCTTATTGTCACTGTTGTGCCAAAATAAGGCCAGTCTGGCATGATAGAAGTTGGAAAAGGTCAGACTTGTGATACCATGGTAAATAGTAGATAAAGCTTGTTGTGTGGTTTGTTTGGTTTTCCCTTTTGTTTTTCGCAGGTAACTTAGATCGAGTATGCTTTTTAAGCATAGTACTGCAAATTTTGCTCATCCTTGTGTTTTAAACAAACAGTTGCGGTTACTTTTGGTCATAAGAGCACATGGCTTTGAGGCACTTTAGCACAGTGAAATTACTTCGAAAAACTCCAGGTGAAGAGTTGCTCTGTATAAGGCTGAGACAGTCTGTGTTGCAGGGATATGTGCCGCTTGTTTCTTGTTAGAAAAATGTTTCTCATTAGGAAGATGTCTCTTCGTAACTTAGTAACACCACTCCAAGTATTTTAGTCCTTCCAATGAAAATTCAGATTTATTCCATCAAGACTTCAAATTCATTATTGCTTTTCACACTTAACTTGATTCTTGCATAATTTCACTTGTGGGCTCTGGACGGTGGGAGCTGTTCTGGGTCCCCAGGCTGGAGTGAGAGGTGTTGGCTCCAACAACCCTGCAGCATGGTGTGGGATCTGGCCTTACTCGCTGTGGGCTGTGTGGGTGTGAGGAGGAGACTCCAGGGTTCAGACTGCAGAGGGGTTTCCATTTATCATCACCAGGCTGGAGCATCTGAAGTAGAGTGACTCATCCCTGTCCTAGTGACTCACTATATGTCTTCTCTTTCCTGGGTGGAAGAGTAACTCCTTTGTTTCTAACGGGAGTGCAATGCGAGAGTCAGACCATAGATACCACTATGTATCAGTAAAAGGCACTCATTTAAAAATATTTTTATTACAGGAGGGTTTGTATCCTAGGAAATGCATGCTCATTTGGTTTGAGACAAGAACTGAGTCAAAATGTGTATTCTTTCGGCTGTCAGGACTGGGGAAGGATGTCCTGGCACAGAAATGGAGTAGCTTGTACACGATTGTATTGGGTTCAGTGCAGAGTCAGGCAACAAATACATCTCCCAATTCCTCCCTGGTCCTGTATACCGTCAGCCATCACACCTCTGAGTCTTTCAACTGAGTTTCTTTTCCCCTATCCAGTATGGCAGTAGAAGCAGATTTCTTTTTCTGTATCTCTTATGCTCAGAAGAGCCTCTTCCTGTGTCAGTTTTTTTTTTTTTTTCTGCTTACTTAGTTGTTTTAGTTAAAGGACAAGAATTTGCTCGTAGGAGCTCTTATGCTGGTCCCCTGCTGAAGGTCTGCCTCCACTGTTTTTTTGGTGTGGCATCGTAGTTGCAATCTTCCCTCCTCCATGCTCCAGTGTTGTAGTCTCACGTAAGTAACGTGTACACTCAGGACCTGATTGACCAGTGTCTTACTGTGCATTTATACAGAGGCCTCTAACAGGGTTAATGAAGCTGAGTTTAGTGTCAAGCCAAGTAATGCTGTCCTGTATTTTCATATAAGTTCTCTCCTGATTTTCGTTTTGCTTTTAATGTGTATTTTTGCCTGTTATCTGAAACTTTCAGAACTACACCACAGTTGTCTCTGTCTGGAAGAGCTGCTTCAGTACTTTTGCATTACTCTCTAACATAAACTCCCTGGTAAGCCTCCATGTGCGTATGTGGCCACCCTCTTGCTGGGGAAGGCTGTGCATCACCAGAGCCCATTGCAGGTGCTGCATCCATAGCCTGGTTGGGGAGCCAAGAGGGTGGGGTGGGAGCAGGCAGCTGACAGAAGCCACTACAGTTAAGCAGACCTGCAAAGTAGTTCAGCTTTTCAGCATAAATAGATGAATGATTTTGTGGAAGGAGGGTGCTGAGAGTTCAGTTCTCTCACAATAATTGTTTCTTTCAGATAACTCTAAAATAAAAGCCTCTGCTATTCCTGCTTGTTAGGACTCTGCACTCAGATCTGCATTTATTAGCCACTCCCACTTACAGCTTACTAAATTCTTTTTTATTCAGTACTTAGATTGAGGCAACAGTGAATGATAGGAACTCACTCTGTTGGAAGTCTAAGTGTGTATGTGCTTAGATGTGAAAAAGTCACATTGCCTGGCACCTGGCCTGTGGATGGCAGCTTGGAAGGTCTGTGCCCCAGGCATTGTGTGTATCACTGGGGGTTGTGGGGTATGTGTGTGATGATGATGTAAACATGATCTCTGAGGCTTATGCTTGCTTATTGTTGCTGTAATTTGTGTTTTTCCTCACAACCCTGGAATGGCATTACTATTGCTAATCTTAATTTTAAACCACTCTGTTATTTCATATTAGCATGCCCATGAGCAGTGTTGTAGGGTGGGTCTGGCTGGGGAAGATGCAGCCACATCTGGTTTCCCAGCCTTGCTCTCAGACACTTGTGTCACAGGGAAGGAGTGAGGATGTGGGCAGCTCTTTTCCAGTCAGAGTATTTTATGCTGAATCTTGTTTTCCATGGCCACTCATGAAATCATCAGGGTAGTTCTGCATCTGGGCAGGAGCAGTGCAAGGGGAATCTAAATATTTTTACTAAAGAATAGAGAGTATTTTAAACAGGAATGAGTAATACAGGTGCTGTCCACATACTCTTTGGCTAGTCAAGGTAGCAGATCCAGACTCTTCTGTTTTGTCAAAACCACTGTAGTGAAGAATTGAAAGAAGGCTGGATTTGAGTAGTGAAGAGTGATGCGCTCTGATCAGGAATTGAAATAAAAATCTGTCTGAACCATAACAAGCATTTTGCCAAGGTCATGCTTTTCCTGGCCTTGCATGGTATTGCAGGGCTTCAGTATTTAGACTGAAGTGCTTCACACTGTTTTTCAGCTCCTTTATAAACTTAACAGCACTTCTCCCCCACACATAGATGACCTTCAAAAGTCAAAGTGTCTGTGTAATAAAGCTAGATGGCTTTCAGTTGCAATAGCTTTTTTTGTTTGCTATGCGTAAATTGAATCGTCTTGAAATCAATAGCTGATTTATTTGAGGTTCACACTGTTGTTGACTTATTGATACTTTTCTAAGTGCAGTTTATTAATCATTAGAGTAGTCTTCACAAGATCGGCTGGTTTGAGTTTTGAAATTTTTTTGCATTAAAACTTCCTTTCTTTTCCAAAACTCTTCAGAAAGTCATTAACAGCCTTCAGCCCACAAAATTTATATAAAGAAGTTTTTGTTGACTCTGAATTTGTTAAACCTACATTAGTGTGAGATGTTACTCATTTCTGAGACAGTTCTTGTAAATTTGGTTTAACATGTTGTTCAGAAACATGAGACAAGACTGTCTTCAACTTGCAAAAAGATGACTCAAGACACTCATCTCTCTTCTAATGAATGATTGTCAGAGATTGCATAGAGTTCATCTGAGGAACCTTTCCCATGTAGCAAGTATGGAAATGTGACATATGAAGGAAACATTTTTTAAGAAGGGTTTAAGCATTCATTCTTTATTTCAGGATTTCAGCACCAGGATTTGAGGTTTTTCTTCCTTTTCCAAATGTTCAGATTTGATGTAGGTGGCTAAAAAGGGACTAGATTTTTGAAAAACTCCATTATTCATGGAACCTCATTTTATTGAAGTTCTTTTGCAAATCTGGATAGCAACTGCCCCAAATTCTTCTTCTTGACACTTTTTCTAAATGGCCTTAGGGGATTTCAGGACACATTAACACATTCTGAGATCTTGATGGGCAGCATTTACTGTCTTGTTGCAGTGAATCAGGAGAGCTGAAGAGTAGCCAAGCAGCGTGGTCCTTTCAGATAGCATCAGTGGTAAAATAATCCCTAGGCATCCTGGCTCATGGGTGCATGTTGTAACTGTTCAGGAAAAGCATACACACACCAGGTGCTGAAATAAAAAGTTTGTTATTTTTTTTTCTACTCGTTGCATCTGTCTTGAGGACTTTAAGAGTACAAAACTATCAGCTTTGTTCGGGGCAACCCTTTCCAATAATCCCTGTGATGCAGAGACTACATGAGTATGTAGGGTAGAAGTAGATGATAAAATCGTAGTTAAATCTTGAATTGTTACCTGGTTTTTCTGTGTGTCTATTGGGTTTTGTTCTCAAGTAGTTGCTTAGCCCAGAGGGAGGCCAAAGTGTGTGTCTGCCATGCTGTGTCCCTTATTCTGCCTCCAGTGGAACCAATCCTTTGATGACAACTGACAGAGAGGCCTCGAGAGGCTGGTCCACAATTTAATTTTTATTTAGCATTGTCTGCTTATGGCGTAGATGAAGGAAGAGGGGAAATGACATTACATTTAAGACCAAACTGTGTTGTATCACTTCTTTCACCTATTTCTCCTAAACTCTTTGTTTTTTTTTTTGCTTTCTTTTCCCCTTCTTCTCCACCTAGAGCTGGATGCCAAGGTGGAGACCTTTGCATGGCAGTACCATTTGATGCTGATGTGTGGCCACAGGCAGCGCTGGGGCAGAGGTTCCCCAGCAAGCACACTGCCTGAGTCGCTCACCTGGTTTCAAAAGGATTGTCTTCATACAAGAGCTGAGGTCCTTGTGGTTTTGAACAACTCTGTGAGCTGGTGCTGAACAAAATCCACAGTTTGGGAAGGGTGTAATAGTTTTGGTTGGCTCCCAGCCAAACCCAAACAACCACTGGACAGATTCCCCCCTCCCGAAAGGGAGAGGGAAAAAGGGAAAAAAACCCAAATGGTAGCAAAGGAAAATTGCAGCAAGGAGTGTATTTCTACATATATATATATAATTATATACACTTAAACACTATATACATATGAGTAGGAATCCCAACAGGGAAAAGGGGAAAAAGGGAAGAGGAGAAAGGACAAAAAGGGGTAAAAACACCAACAGATGTACACAATCGGAACTCAGGGATTAGCTTAACAAAATAACTAATACAATAAAATCTCACCAACTTCCCTTAAGAACAGCAAAATTCTTCCCTCTGGCACGACCATGTAGACAGAGCTCTCTGCTCAGACCTCAGCCCACGTGGATAAGCGAGGCCCAAACACTGAGTGCTGCTGTCTCTGAGCTGGTGACAGGGAGAAAACCTGGAGCCCAAGGGAGGGAGGACCTCCCTCTCCCCTATCTTATATGCACCTGATTACGTAAGGGAATAGGATGGAATACGTCCTTAGTTTTTGACCCCAGTTGTTAAGGAAGACCTGAAGAACAATAAACCTCACTAAAGCCTAAAATTTAAACTATGGCAAACGGCAAAAGAGAACTGGAGAGAGCCTCAGTAAGTGCTGAGGTGTGCGAGGTGCACCCTGACAGGCCAGCATTTGGACTTGGGTGAGCAGCTGGAGGCAAGGTTGTATGTGGAGCTTGCTCAGCTTTGCTGCATGGTGTCTACTTGGGTCTGTCTTTCTCTTCTCACCTGTCCTGTCCTAGGGCAGGTGGGCTCTCTGAACCAGCATCCTGCTTGGTTGCCCTCTGCTCTCCCCCCTTTCCTCAGAAAGTAAGGCTGGGCACAGTGTTGTCAATTGATGTTAGTGGGAACCAAGCTAAATAAACATCCTCGGACTGCCAGGGAAGAAGATGGCTTCAGACAGGCAGCAGTGGGTGAGTCCTGGGGGTTTGCTTGTGCTTGCTTCAGCCCTCCTGTTTCTCCCAGCCACCGTCCCCTCTTCTGATCTGCTGGCAGCTCTGCTAGGAAACACCATGAGTGAAATACTGAGGACTTCTCAGAAAGAGGATAGAAGTTTTGCAAGAGTTGCCTGCAAGCAAACGTGAGGCTTGCAGTGCTTCCTCATGTTCCATGGGGCAGGAAGCTTGAGTCGCCTTCCAGATTCCTGGCTCTGCATGGCTGGCTGCTGTGGCTCCCTGGCAGATGTGGCACAAAGAGAAGCTGGGTTGTGCAGGGGCTCCTGCCACTGCCTGGGCTCATCTGCAGCCCCAGGGTGGTGGCAGCAGGTCCGTCACTGAGAGCAGCTGCCACCAGGAGCAGGGAAGCTGGAGGTGGAGGCAGGATCCAGCCATCTGCCAATGAGGCTGATGCCAGATTTATTTGATGCTGCTGCCATCCAAGTCCCTGGGCACTGAGGGGAAGAGAGGGAGGAAAGGACTGCATTTAGTTTACCTGGCCACAGGTGTGTAACAGGAGGAAGCTGGAGAGAAAACAAGTGAAAGGGGGGCAGATCCTGGCCCTCGCTGTTGCTTTAAACAAATGGATTCTGTGTTGCTCTTGGGGAATGTGTGTCTGCATTGGGGCATAGTCTGTGGAGATAGATATTTAGTGGTTCAGACTGCTGGAGAGACATTGTGACAGAGATAACAATGCCACAAATAAAACATCTTTCCAGTGAATACATTCCCCAGAGTGCAGCTGTCTTACTTGCTTGTGCTGCTGCCTGTGGGTGGATGCACTGCCTTCACAATCTTCTCTGCAGTGACGTGGGTGTCCACAAGGCTGCTTTACAAGGTGGAAAAACCTTTGTGTGACTTTCCTGGGCTCTTTAAGCAGAAGGCATTGCATGTCACAGCTGGCCATGTGGCCTGTGTCCAGCCTCCAGCCTGCTGAGAGCCTTCACATTTGTGGAGAGTTTGAACAAAGAGGACTTCTCTGGCCAACATCTGAGGCTCTCCCGTGGCAGCACTTCATGGTACCAGAGACATCTCAATACCTGTCCTAAGGGCTTTTCTAACACTCATGAGAAGGAAGAAGGTGGGAAAGACAGCATCAGCATGCTGGGGGATGCAGCCAGCCATACCAGATCCTAGGTGTCTGGGCTCTCCCTCAAACCTGTTAAATTAGATTTTGCTACTGCTTTCTAAGCCTCTCATTGGGATTGGCTGTTTTGAGGGCTAATGCCAGTTTTGAGTTTCACATGGAGGTTCCTGTTGAATTATTTGACACGTTACATACTTTCTGATAAGACCTTAGAGGAAGCTTTTTTGTGACTTCCCGTGTGTTTAAGGCATTGCCATTTTAATCTTAATAGCTATAAAGGAAATACCTTTGTGGAACATTAACCTTAATTGACTTTCTTTTAAGAAGCCAAATACAGAGCATAGTTTGTTATAGCTCATTTTTTGTCTGTTAGAGATCTTACATGAGTAGAAATCTTGTCAGAATTTTGTCCCAGGCTCCCCAAAAAAACTCTCTTGGGATGGGAACAGAAGTGTGACAGAGGAGATAAAAAAAATAACAGAAAAGATAAATGTATTTTGGATTCAGCAGCCTATTATTACATCCTACCCCCAGTGCAGCTGTCTCTGGAGTATATAACTGAGTGTCCTACACAACCAAAGTACAAGACTGCTGTGTATGGTGGGTAGCACCTTACTGTGCAGGTAGGCCCATTGTCTATAGTGAAACTACTTGTACTGAAGGTCCTAAACAGTGTGAGTAAGGGCACAGTTCATCTGCTGTTGCCCTGGCACCAGCTTAGGGCTGTATGGTTGCTGCTTCTGTTTGTGTATTTCTGCTGTTCCTCTGTGTCCCCTGTGCCAAGCAGCTGCCCATGTCTGGTCAACTATGGTCTGTCTGATTGTGCTCTGTGAATGATTTGAGTTTGGTTTTTAACCCAGTTTATTTCACAGGACCAGATGAAGGCACAGGTAGGCATAATTTTGAGTGCTCCGTTCAGCTTTGCAGTTAGCTCTATCATCCTTGTTGTGGGGACAGTGACAGAAATAAGTTATCACACAGGCTGTTAATTTTACTGACTAGCCTACAACAAAAAGTAAAACTTCATGGTCTTTTCTGCATTTGCACTATGCTTCCTTGGTCTCCCTGTGACAGTATTGACCATGCTCTTCTGCTCCTCCATCTCCTTCAAGAGCTGGTGGCCATGAGTGAGCAATGAGTTGCACACCACTGGTAGATCAGGATGTACCTGATGAGCAGGGATGAGAGATAAAGACAGAACAGGATGGCATCCCTGGGATCACGCATGCAGCTATTCAGGGATTGGAGGAGTCCTGCCAGGGAGTTGGCTCCTCAGCTGCAAACTGCTCTGTGACCACCTGCCTACCTTGTGACGTGGTGTCTTCCTTTTGTATTGTGACAGGAGACCCTGGCAGAGCCAATGACTACTGAATGTTTTCTGCAGTGGGCATTGTCACTGCCAGATCATCACTCATGAGCTTACTCCTGGATGTTGTTAGATGTAAACTTTAGGGTGCTGACCTTTTCCACAATCATCAAAGAATCACAGAATGGTTTAGGTTGGAAGAGACCTTAAAGATGATCCAGTTTCAACCCCCCTGCCACGGTCAGGGACACCTTGCACTAGATGAGGTTGCTCAATGCCCTATTCAGCCTGGCATTGAACACTGCCAGGGATAGGGCAGCCAGAACTTCTCTGGGCAACCTGTTCCAGTGCCTCACCATCCTCACAGTAAAGAATTTATTCCTTATATCTAACTTAAAACCACTGTCCTTCAGTTTAAAGCCATTGTCCCTTGTTCTGTCACTACATGCCCTTGTAAAAGTCCCTTTCAGCTTTCTTGCAGGCCCCTTTAGGTACTGGAAGGTACTCTGAAGTCGGCCTGGAGGCTCCTGTTCTCCAGGCTAAGCAACCCCAACTCTCTCAGCTTGCTCCAGCCCTCTGATCATCTTTGTGGCCATTGTCTGGACTTGCTCCAGCAGGTTCAGATCTTTCTTATGTTGGGGACCCCAGAGCAGGATGCAGTACTTCATGTGGAGTCTTATGAGAGCAGAGGGACAGAATCACCTCTTTCACCCTGCTGGCCACACTGCTTTTGATGCAACCCAGGACACAGTTGGCTTTCTGGTCTGCGAGTGCACATTGCAGCTCATGTTGAGCTTCTCAGTCCCCAGTACCCCTAAGTCCTTCTCCTCAGGGCTGCTCTCAATCCATTCTCCACCCAGCCTTTATTTGTACTTGGGATTGCCCTGACCTTTATGCTTTAATGACAATTTTTTGTCACACTTCTGGTCTTGTACTGCTAGCATGCGGTGCTGAGATCTCCTGCAAGGCTCGGATGGATATCTTAATTAAAAAAAAAAAAAATCTGCCATACTGTGTATAAATACATTTAGAAGTAATTTAAGGAACTTGGAAAGCTGCAGATCTCCATGAGGGTATTTTCTGTTTCAAAGAGATTGCTGCTACTTATGGCAAGACATCTGTTATCTGAGCAGCCCTGCAAGGCGCTGAACAGTAGACCTGTTCTTTGACAGACCTTCATAGTCACCAGCCTCCAAGAATAGCATATGGAAGATCTCCACTCCATAGCAGTTGATGTTGATTCATACAAACAGCTGTGTACTTTAATTCTTCATCATATGGAGACTAAGACCTTAGTTAGTACAGTTTCTAACTTGGGACTACTCTGTTCATGGTCAAATCCTGGCACACCATTGGAGAAATAACCTCTATGTCCCTTCTATACAGGTGTTTAAAAAGCTCCTTGGAACAGCAGAATACACTTACCCACTACTGGCAGTACCCTGGGGAAGCCTCCTGATGCAGGCTGTGGATTTTGTGCTAGGAGCACTGCCTCTTAGCATCTTCCTTCTATCTCGCCTGTCAGCATCCCCGCCATGCAGTGTTGAATTTCTGCTGTATAATGAGGGCTAAGACACGTGGCAACTTTTTCCTTATGGAGAACATTGGTAGTCTTTCTCCTCTGCTGCTCATGTTCCCAAGAGTTCCAGGAACTAGACAGCTTGGAGATTCCTGTGCTGTATTTGGTTCAAAGTTGCCCTAAACTTAATAGGAAGAGAAACACATGCATAGCTAGGCTGTGTCTTCACAGGAATATTGTCTTATGGGTGGAGAAGAAGAAGCTTATAGCTTAGAAGGTGTTGGGTTTTTTTTTTTTTCAATACCTATCTTTGGAGTTGGTAAGAACTGGCAATTTCTATCCCATTGGTAACACTGATCTTTGGATGGAAAAACCTGAGACTGCTCCAGTGCAAACTAGAAATCAGACACTTGGAGTATTGAATTGCTTTCCCTGCTGCTGCTGATTTCCTTGCAGGTATCTTCCTCACGCTTGGAGGCAGTAAGACCTGGGTATGTGCAGGGAGGAAAGAACCATGTGCCATTTGAAAGCTAATATCTGTGATTTTCTAATTCCTTGCATACCTGATTTAGTAACTTTTTTGGAGAAGGAGAAATCATGTGACAACATGGCCAGCACTGAGAGGCAATAGGACCACTGTTCTTGGAGGTTTTTTCTAGAGACTCATGAGGTCCCTGGAAAACACCATAGTGGAGTATATTTTTGTTTAGGAACAAGGGATCTGGGGAGAGAGCCAGAAATAGGGATGAAATGTCAGTTGATTTGAGTTGATGTCATTTGTGATCAGCCTTTCAATAGCAAATCTGGTGTAGAACAGTCAAGATGCTGTACAGATGGTCTGAGGGAATGGTCGAATAGAAGAAGCAAAAACTGAGATACTAACTGACAATTATTTTCTTGTGCCTGCAGTGTGGAAGAGTATCCTGTTTGAGAGTGGAGTTGCTTCTGAGTGCATTTTCTCTAGTAAATGGAATATTTTATAGCTCAAATCTGGTCTAGACAGTTTAGCCACAAAATTTTAACATTCTTTTGAGATCATTAAAAAAAAAAGTTCCAGCCACATTTGAACAAATGGCTTTTCATTGACTACTCACCCTTACTTCAGCCATAATACTAAAACTAAAAGGTTCTTTTTCTCCCTGGTAATCTGGCTGCCAAGGAGGAGAAGAATTGTCCAGTGGACTAAATGTGGGGGAACAGGAAGAGGTAGTTTCTTTTTGATGGCTGTGTGTTTATTAATTCTCAGCCTGGCAGCAAGCTGCAGGGGTTCAAGTTACAGCTCACTTTGCTTTGGGGCAGAATCTACCCTTGTGAGTTCCTGTATAAATCTCCATTAGTTTCAATTGCCTCAACACTGATCCTGGTTTAGAAGTGACTGTCCCAGAGCAGGTGTGGGATAAAGGTTGCCTGTCTCAATTTCAGTAATTTTATGTCTTGGTCCTTAGTAAAGGTAAGAATGAAAAAATAAAAATTGAGTTAAAAAATCCTGCCTCACAACCACCAAAAATATCCCAAACAAATAAAAAACCTTCCAAAACCTGCAAGTTAGCCTTGTATAAATTCTACTGCTTGTAGTGAGGTGGTTGGTATGACTGAAAATAAGCATCCATTTAAGCACTTGCAGAATTGGAGCCTAGAAAAGGGTGCAACCCTCAGAAAATAAGAATATGAAGTTAAATTTTGCTCCTTGTCTTCCTGGCCTCTGTTCTCTATAATGGAATTTGCAGCAACGGCTGCAAGATAGGGCCTGTCTTTGCTCTGAACAATAAATCCTGTTTGAACCCTCTTGAGGCCTTTAAAAAAAAAAATTAAAAAGGAAGAAAAGGCAAAATACTCTGCCTCATTCTGTCTGATATACACAGGATTGAGGTCCCAAAGATAATTTTAAGCAAAAGGGCTATTCTGTATAGGGTTTTACAATGTTTTTGTATTCATTCAGTTTCCAGGAACATTGTGAAAACCATCCTTGAAAAAAAAAAACCACATTACTATTTTTCTCTGTTTTTTTTTCTCCAGAAAGCTGTTCCAAATTGTTCAGGAGCAGGTCCTTATAAAGCCACATAAAGTTAGGCACCTGCTGGCAAGCTAGTTCAGTTGTGTGCTGGAGATAGGGCTCTCTTCCCCATTGCTGCTGGGGAGTTATTGCTTTCATTATCAGTAGGAGCAGCAGGGATTCCGTGGTCTTCAAAATCAGGCTGCTTTTACTTTATAAAGTAAAAAAAATATATGCTAGAATTGTTAGCTGGTATTGAAGTCCTGGAGGGTACAGTGTGTATTTGGATACATTACACTGCAGTGATTTGACAGGTTTGTAAAACATTCACAGATTTATTTATTTATTATCTTTTTACTGTTGTTGCTGTCACCATACAAAGCAAAGATGGGGAGGATTTTTTCCTGCTGCAGTTACCACTACTGTATTTCTGTATATGGCTTTTCACTGCATCCATAGCTGAGCCACGATCTGTAAGGAGAGGGTAAGGGTTAAAAGGAAAGACAGGGACAAACCTTTCAGCAGGGCCTGTTGTGACAGGACAAGGGGTAATGATTTTAAACTCTCAGAAAGGTTTGATTTAGATTAGATATAAAGAAGAACTTTTCTGCAATATGGGTGGTGAAACAGTGGATCAGGTTGCTTGGTGATATGGTGGATGCCACCTCCCAGGAGACATTCAAGATAAGGTTGGACAACCTGATTGAGTTGAAGATGTCCCTGACTAGATGGTATTTAAACATCCCTCCCAAGCTGGTTTAGGATTTTATGAGTGGACCTTGGGACTAGTGCCCATGTGCACTTAGGCCCTTTTTGCTATTTTAGAACTGATGAAATACTTCTCTTCCAGTGCAAACATTTGTTCTGTTTCCAAGTTTTGTGGGCCACTGGCGGGCCAGGTCCTTGGCCAGGAGGTATTTCACAGCCACTGATCAAAGAATGGGTATGGACATGTCCAGACTCGGACAGCAGGAGGAAACTGAGTAGTTTAATGTGAAGCGACAAGAGCACTTGTGCACGACGAATGAAGTGAAGAGGGAAAAATCCACTTAGAATATTTGTTGCTCTGTGGATTATGCAGAGATTGTGGTATTCCTCAGTCAGAGAGTAAGGGATGGGCTACCTTCCCTTAAAACAGCCCATCAGAAGATCCTTTTAAAGGGGGAGTCAGGAAGAAATACACAGTGTGGGAAACTTCTGATCAGAGTTTGAGGCCAGATTAATGAACTCAGGGAAGGATTCCTGTGTGGGGGCCAGTGCTGTGCAGGCAGGCAGGTCAGATCGTTTTGATGCTCTGTGTTCCCAAGTTATATCTTATTTTTAGGAGCTCTCCCAGTGACTTTGGCTGATTGAGTTTTGTCCCTTCTGCCCCATGCCCAGGTGTCAGCTGAAGAGCTGGTCAGTGTCCTGCCAGGACTGTCCTCTGCTGGTTGCCCCTGCCCTCTGCTCTTGGGATTTCTTCTGTCCACGAGTTTATTTTTGCGGTTTTGCAGAGTGTGTGGTCGCACTGACAGCTCCTAACAATGCTTTTCGAGGCACGCACACAAAGTCAGAAAGACCTTGGCGTGTCCCCACCTGCTGTCTGCAGCGCAAGGTGAAGTTCATGCTAATTTTATTTTGGGAGACACATGTCTCTGAAGGAGAGTGGGTTCACTTTTGCTTCATATGGGTAATAAATAACTGCTAGTAATGAAAGGATTGCTTTGTTGTAACTGTCATTGTCAGAAAATTCATCATAAAAAAGTAATCTACTCTTTCATATCTAATTAACAATGTTACTTTCATCTCTAGACTGTCTTTTTTAAAAATAATTTTATTACTTTCTTGTCTGGAATAAAAGTTTCAAAACCAGATACCAATATTGATGCTCAAAGCTTGGGAAAGTGGAGAGCTTATATGAAATATTCTTACTATATCCCTGTCTTTGCTTCACACATCAAAGCAATTCATCTTAAAAAAAAAAAAAAAGGAAAAAGATAATTAGGAAAGCATGCAAAGTACAAGAAAAGCATTGTTTAACTAAGAACAAGATTCTCAGAGCACTCTGCTGGGGAATAAACTCCAGAGAATTTAGGAAAACATGTTTTTATAATGAGAACTTAAACTAAACATAATGGCTTCTCCATGAGAAAAGAAAACACTGGATTGTAGGGTATAACTGCCTCCACAAGGAGAAATCTCTGTTCCTGGGGGGGTTCTTTGCTTCCTGTGGTTCCATGTTAGTCAGCAAAACTCAATCAAGAGGGGGGAAAAGGATATTTTTAACAGTGAATGCAGTGAAGCAGTGGAACTGATTATCAATGATGTGATAAATCCTCAGTTGCTCACAGTGTTTATTTAAATTAGATGGAATTCAAAGTAATATGCTCCATGTTACATGAAAGTTGTGGAGCAAAGACAGTTGTAGTGAAAATGGAGGCTTGTTTTACATAGAAGATCAAACCCAATAACCATCAACCCATTTTACTTTTGCTGGAAACGGCAATCTGTCAAAAACTGGGCAAAGGCTGCAGCCCGTGTTTGTTTCTTGATTGAAGCTTCCAGGGACTATCTAAGACCTCTGTGATTGGGTTTTATTTTTGTTCTGTAGCTGAAAGCCAAATGCGATTTTATGGGTTTGAAAAGCTTATGGGTTCTTGGCTAGTTTTGTTATATTTGACACTAAAGGAGAAAGACTGAGTTGTCTGCTTGAAATGTTTTTAGCAATGAGGTCACTGTAAAGCTGAGAGTAACCAGGTTATTATTCACTGAAATCACATGGTAAAACTTCCAGGTTCTGTAGAGTGAGTTGTGGTGAGAGTCACAGATGGAGAATACATTTGTACCACGTCTTTTTAACTTATTCTCCGTTTTCAGGAGTCTCAATGCTAATTAGCAAGTGTCTTGGGAAGGTTGTGTCATAAGGCTGGAGGAGGAGTGACCCTGTCACTGTGGCTTCGATGGGAATTTGAACTCCAGTTCTGCAGTGTGTTCCTGATGGGACCAGGGTTGCACAGGTCCTCAAAGTTGAGCACCTGCTCCTCCTTAAAATCACTGTGACAGCTGCTACTCTGCCTTTGAAGGGCTGAACTTCCATCTCCCCCTACATCATCTGCTTTCTGTGGAGTGGCAGCTGAGAAGTGCATCAGAACACCCCAGCAGGACACAGAGGGTGGTTGGGTGGTGCGCCAGGATGCTTTCCCGAGAGGTCCTGCCTCACTGGGGTATGCTCTCCAGCACAGCAGGCCCCTGGTTCTGTTCTGGAACTGCTAATTATCTCATAATCAGTCTGCACCCCTTGCCACAACTGGCGCAGAATTTGCCTTTGCAAGATTAAACTGTAATGTTCTGCTACCCATACAGAAGAAGGACACTGTAAACTCAGAGAGGAAACACGCTGTCTTTTGGTAGCACTTGGATGATTTACGCTATCAGTTTTGTGGAACTGCACTAATTCCTTGTACAAACAGGGCAAGGTAATAATCATGGAAATTTTAGGCATAAACTAAAATGTTCTGTGAAGTTGAAATGATTTTGATTCCCTGTGGCAGATTAAGTAGTTTAGTGTAGGACATGAATATTTATTGATATTGGTAGGGATAGAATTGATTTTGATGACTAATCCTTGTAGTTTTGTAACCATTACAGGTATGAATTGCTAGCTGTGTAAATAAATGATATCAGTGTATACACAAAATGTTAGCCTGGTTAGATAAAAATACCCTGTGCTTTTACTGTTTATTCAGCGAGCAGTTCTATCCATTTTGCTGTTGCAGAGCAGCTACCAAAATGGCCCTATCTTACTCCAGTGGAAACTATTAGAAAAAATATCTGTGACCTTTAATAGCAGCAAATTCTGTTCCAGTGCTAACACTTTCAAGTAACCTTTCTCAGGATAATAATGTACTATGGTTAAGCCATGCCTGTCCTGACATTTAGTGGAACTTTCAGCTCATCTACTACTTATAAAAAAGGGATACAGACAAAAAATTGCCTGACGTTTTGAATTTAGTTGTTTAAATGGATTTTTTATTATTTATTTTTTTTGGATAATGGTGCCATGAAGATGAGAGAAGAAATAAAAAAGTGACAGCCTTTTAATACCTTGTTTTCTAACAAAGGTACATATTCCTGATCATCCACTTACTAGACGTGCTAAACTTTTAAGTTTCTTAGACTTGCTGATGTGTGGGATCTACACTTTACTTCCTAGTGAACTTTAAGAGACTTTTATCAGTTTAGTTCCATTGGGTATTTCTTTCATGTGTTGATGTTTTAGCTTTTAATTAGTCCAAATTAAGCTCATGCAACTGCCTTGTAGGCTGTATTACATGCACTTTATTTAAAATGTTTAACCTCAGATGCCTCCTAATAATATATCTATTTGCCTTTTTTGTAAAGGTCGATCTTTAGTGACTTCTACATGTGAACCATCTTAAAAAATAATTGGTGATATTCTTCTGAGTCCTCTAGACCTTTTCAAAACTACCCAAATTATTAAAAATTTCATAGACAGCCATGGTGCATTGGAATAGCTCCCTTGTTCATAGAGATTGGACAGATGCTCAGAACAAAAGGTCCCCTTGAGAATATTTATTCTGGTGCAGTAGCCAAATCCTAGTGAGAATGATTTTTAAATCAAGGTCTTCCTACAAAGAGTTTTTCTGTGGTTTTAACAAAAAATTATGTATGTTTTGTTGTGCATTTATGTAGTAATTTCAGTCCAGAAATATGACTTTTGTTGTTGCTATGTGCTAAAGGCATTACCAGGCCACTGAACAGAAAACAGAATATGTGGAACATACTGCACCCTGCTCTTCTGTGTCCTCTAGTTCTTCTGCTGGGTTCATAGCTCAATTTTTGGCACAGCGGCTGAAATAGAAAACATCACCCTTTTTCTTTTCCCTGTTGCCCTGCAGCTCTTTGGGGTGATGGGTGTGTAGAATTCAGGCTGAGGGACACACACACAGAACAGTCGTATGTTGCAGAGTAAGGAAAATGTGGAACAAATTGGCAACCTTAGAGGTCACTCATTTCTTTTTTTGTTTACATTTTTTTCCTCCCCTTTGTGCACTGTATAATAAAGAAAATACTGCCTGGAGAACAGGAGGCTTCGAAGGTAAATTGGCCAAGATGAAAACTGGATTGTAACACTAGTGATTTTGTTTTTCTTCAACCTTATCTTGACAGGGTGGTTTCTGAGTATTACATTTCCAAAGATTGCATATGGAGTTGTACATGTGTTCTTCATTAACAGGTAGAGCTTTTCCAACTGAGTCCCGTGCAATCTGCCATGGGTTTTGTTGGATCTGGAGGTCCCAGAAACTGCGTGACACATTCTTGAGTGCTGTCTGCTGGCATCTTTGTCTGCTGGCTGATTACAGATATATAGACAGAGGCAAACATGCCAAAACCAGGGAAAGACCCGTGCAGAACTCAGCTCAGAGCTGAGCCTGCACATCCCACATCTGTGGTGGGGTGCTGCAATGTGGCAGGAGCAGAGAGGGAGGGTGATGTGCTTGCCATGGGCTTCTCTCCTTGTCCCTTCTTACCCGCCTGCCAGGGCTCATGTAGGTGAGACACCAAATGGCAGCTGGTGCTGGATGACATTCCACAATGCCCAACATCAATACCTCTCTTCATTTCTGCAGTGTCACGGCTCTCTGGTTTTGGAGAACCTCATCCTCAGTTACAGCAATTTAGAGGTGAGGATGGATAACAAATCCATATGAGGGGAAAACATGATGCCCAGGCTGAAGCAGAAAGTATCTCTCCGTGTCAAGGGTTTTCTTTGCACTGTAAATAATTTAAGCTTTTTTTTTTTTTTTTCCTACCAGAAGTTTTATGTTCTGTAAAAACAAAGCCAAGATACTGTTTTTTAAGGATTTGGATTATGTGGATGTTTAAGGTCTGATACTTCATAATCCTGTTCTCTTTTATAGGCTGGATCCCTGTTCAAATTACACCACTTACAAGCACTTGATCATAGACCCATAGAACATGCCGTTGGAAAGGATCCATCATGATCATCAAGTCCAACTCCTGGCCCTGCACAGGACCCCCCAGTAGTCATACCATGTGCCTGAGAGTGTTGTCCAAATGCTTGTTGAACTCTTATAGGCTTGATGCTGTGACCATTTCCCTGGGGAGCCTGTTCCAGTGCTCAGCTGGGTGAAAAATATTTTCCTTTTGATTTCACCCCCTGCATGGTAAACTCATGTGGCCATAATTTATGCTTGGATTTAAAGTCCACCTAGTGAAGGAGGGCTCTGACAGGCATAAGGGTGACTTGGGAAGATAAATGTCATCAGTCCAAATGTCTCCCCCCTTGCTCTTCCCCAGCTTTGTATGCTGAGCCTGACGCCATCTGTTATGGAAAATCCCTTGAGTCAGCAGGGGTCAGCCGTCCCAGCTGTGACCCCTCCCAGCTTCTGGTGAACCTCAGCCCGCTCACTGGTGGGGTGGAGTGAGAGGCTGGAAAGGCCTTGACTCTGTGTAAGCGCTGCTCAGCAGTAACTAAAACATCCCTGTGTTATTAACAGTGTTTTCAGCACAAATCCAAAACACGGCTACTGTGAAGAAAATAAACTCTATCCTAATCGAAAGGAGTGCAGCATGCCAGGGAATGGAGTCTGAGCCAGGCAGGAGCATGAAGGACATGGCCTGATCAGTCCCTGCATTGCCTGCCTTGTTGCAGCTGCTCTCTGCCCCAGTTGGAGCAGCTCACGGGTCAGCCTCACCTTTTAAAGACAGATTACTTTTTATTTTTGCTCCAGCTGTATACTGTTCAGAAAGGATCATCCATGAAATTTTGCTGGTGATGGGATCTTGGCGTTTTGTCTCACTTTTGTCTTGACAGGGCATTGGGTGCAAATATAGGTGCATTAAAACTCATAGAATTTTTCTGAATACTAATGTTATTGAAGCCTTTTAGCCTGGAATCGCTTCAGCAGCTGTAAGGCTTGCATAACACCACAGCCTAAATTTAAAGAAGTGCCGGGGAGGCATCATCTTTGACAGCCACTCAAGAGCTTAATGCTGCATGTTTTGCTGCTTGTCTGAGTGAACAAGTATAAGCATTGTAGGGCCCTGTAAGTGCAAAGATAGGTACAGGGTTTATTGCCTTTAAGCTGCTTTCTCTAGAAATCACAATTTTTCTTTCAGACATTCTGGTGAGGTGCTGGTGGAACTGAAAGAGTTGTTTGGGATGTTGCAGAAGAGGGAATGGTCTCAGAAAGCCATTGAGGATAAATTGGAACAAAGGCATATGTGCTAAAGATCTCTTTCTGTATGTATAGTTCATGTCAGTCTAATGGAGAAAACTAAAGCGACTGCCTCATCACTTGTAGGTGACTGTTTGGGGTATTTTTTTTATAGCTTGTTTACTCACTGTGGTCTTGAGAGCAAAATTGCTTGGGACTCCTTGCTGATGTGAGTCTTTCCTTCCTTGCCTGTCACTAGTCTCTGAGAAACAAATATTTTTCTTCAAACTAGCTGATTTTCTTTGCTAATGCTATTTTATGGTCCTCTCTTTCCTGTCGAACCCTTCAGCAAGACATTGCAAATGCCATGGTGCTTGGAGTGTGCTTTGTTGCCCTTGTATTGGACATCTATCCTATGCTACTCTGCCTTTCACCCAAGATACTGATGAGAGGGGCAGTGACTAAGGAAAGATGTATTCCAGGTATAGGATTGAAAACTACTCTTAAGAGAAATACAAGAGAGCAAAGCACAGAGGAAAAATTAGTCTGGATGACTTGATTGCACTGGCGCAAGTGTGTCTCAGCACTCGTGGATGTAGACAGTCCATTTAATGACGGGCCATTCAGTTTACTGTGTTCAGACTAAAACTGACTTTCTGTTCTATCTTCTGAGAGCCCTTTATCACCTGAAACCTTCACTGCCGTTTTTGTGGCCTTGCTTTTGTGGGGCACGTACACACATGACTCAGTCTGAGCAAGTATTGGAGACGGTGGGATTGGAGGTGGGCAAAGTCATGAGCTCAGCAGGATTCAGTCCTCAGTAATGAAGTGGGAAGAACATTTACATTCTCAGGGAGGAACAGAGCCTTTTGAGAGCTCTAGTGATGATGGTGATGATGATGGGCATTTCACTGTCTGAGCTGGTGTTAGTGAGGAACGTGATGATGCAGAGCACTGATTAGTGCTTCCTGTGAAAAATGCCCTACCTGGGTGTTTCATGAAGAAGCGCAGCCTGGCAGCTGCAGGTGGATCGGTGAGGTGCAGGGCACACGTACAATGCAGCGTGTGACAGTTCCTGGTAGAGGTAACAAGGAGGATTCCTGGCACTGGGGCACAGAGAAATGTTTCATTCCCTCCTGCAGTAGCATTTGGACAAGTATTTCCGCGATCAAAATCATTTCATTACATGTTGCGTACGTGACGTATTTGCCAATGTTTCATTGGAATGGATTTGGGCATTTCCTCCAGGGAGTCAAGGTTCACAAGAACTGTGTAAGATAGGACAGGCTTTTAGGCAACACAGGAAAAGGAAAGTGAAAAATTTTTAAGTCCTTCATCTTTAGAAAGAGAGATGGAAAACCTCTGAACAAACTAATGCAGAGAACCTGGAAAGATTTGTTCCAGGGAAATGTCTGTGGTAATGAGGATACTTACTTTGCCATATTGGAAGAAGAAAAAGAAAAATCTCCGGACTAAGGCCTTTAACATTATGTGTTTTTTTCCATAGTACTCCTAATGTAAAAAAAAAAAAAAAAGGCATATTTAAGACCATAAAGCATATACAATTTGAACAAAAATAAGAAAGCATACAACAAAATGGTACTGGAATGTGTTGAGTAAGTACTGAAAGTGGGTCTTGTGGATCTTTTTCAGTTTCCTTATTTTTATGTTGTTGAGGAAATATGCTTTTTGGTTTATGTAGCTAACTCTGTGATGTACTGTGGAAACATCCTCTCCATGTTTATGGGTCCTTTCCAGCTATAGCAACCCCTGCTCTGTGCCCCAGTTAGGAGCTGTAGGAAGCCTCTTTTCAGACAACTGCTGGGTAGCTTTGCTACCTGACAAAGGCAGTGGCCGAACAAAGTTCTCCCAAGAGTACAGATCAATTATAAATTTTAGGAAGCACCTTTTCTTTCTAGCAGAAATTAGTTTATACTTTAGAAAGCAGAGCGTGCCAATTGTTGGAGGAGAGATGTTCTGACTTCATGCTAAGCTACATGGTAGCTGTGAAGGATTCTCTTCTGTTTTGGGGGAATCACGATCTCTTTTCCAGTCTGGGTTTGGCAAGATAATTCTTTATCTGTCGCTTGCTATATGCCTGGGCAGCATTTTATGAAAACATGGCTCTGAACCTACCTGAGCGACCAGTCATACTTGCCAAGCCACATAATGGGTGACAGATGAACAATGAAATAAAAGCCTGCGCAACACCATCCTTTGTCTGAGAGACAGAACTGAAGGAATCAGGTGTGCACATACGGGAATGCTTTATTGTCTGGGGACTGCTCTGCCAGGGCGGTAGTAGCTGCTCAGGAAGGAGCAAGGTTATTTACTTTTGAGGAAAAGAGTGTTACTTATCTGTCCCCTCTGCAATGTGAGCTTGCCATCAGTTGCCATCATTCAACATCATAGTGTGACACCGTATGAGGTAAATGATGTTGAAGGAGCCTTTCTTGTTTTGGGGAAAGTGGCATCCACAATCCGTTAACCACTTTTTCCTGATGCCCTCTGTGCAAGCCATTCAAAAGCCCAGATGAAGGGTGATTTTTATTTTTTTTTTTTATGTAAATGGCTTGTTTCAAATTAGCAGTGTCTGAAATGCAGAAGCTCCTAGTGCTTTGAGAGGGTGTCAAAGAGTAATTGTAAAGGCACTGCAAATTTCTTGGCTTGGTTAGTATGTCTTAAAATTTCCTTTTCTTGGTAATGCTGACTCTTACCCAGGAGTGCTGCTGTTGATGGACAGTGTGCATCCATGGGGACATGCAGGAAAAGTTAACCAGGCACTTTATCAAAAAGTACCCTCAAATACTGCTGTGAATGGAGATTGTAGCCCTACAACATATACATAGTTTAGCAAGGCAAAGTAGTTTAGTTATAGAAAACCAACAGTAAGTTTTCCACCTTTTCTAATGAACAGTTTCAGGAAATCTTGTTTTATGCCCCATATTTCACCTCAAACAAGTGGTTTAGCCAAGGGAAAAGAAAAATCCTATTTTTCTTTTATTTGAACTATTTCGTGTTATTGACACTTAAGATTTTATTCATCCAGTATCAAACCACAGTAAAAAGCCAGAACAAAGTGATTTTAGTATTCCCACCCTTGTGTTGTAGCAAAAATATCAAAGTCACGTGGGAGAGTAATTCTCGTTATTTGTGTGATGCCCTCATATCCCACAAGCCTCGGCTGCAGCACTTCACAGCTGCAAAAACCTGTGTTGGGAAAGTCTGGAAATTGATGATTTTTGCAGAGAATTAGCAACTCCCTGAAGTAAAAGTATGTTCAACCTCCTTTCTAAGTGATGTTTTCAAAATCATTATAATTCATCTAATTAACAAGCATATTCTTTTTATGCTTTTGTGTCAGCAAGTGCAGTATCCAAATTGGCAGGCATGTGGGAATAAAGTAAATTTCAATATTTCACCCAGGGGATAATGTCAGCCTCAAAGTCTCATTGGGAAAGGTTGCTAAGACTGACTCAGTTTCGTGGACCACACAGCAATTCATGTCCTTACGCTTTTCCTTATGCCCTCCCCCCCCAGATTAAATCTCTACTGCAGAAATACAGTAAGCCCAGTAAACAATACCATCTCTTGCTTCTTTTCACCCCAAAAGTCAGGTTTACAGAGCCTGGGAAATTGCTTGAACCAGACGGCAAAGGTTAAATTGCAGAAGCATGTACCAAGTGATGAGAAAGTATTTTTTGAGAAATTAAACCCTTTCTGTGTAATGTGTTCCCTTTCCCTGAGCAGACGGCGGCTGCGTGTCCTGTAGTTGTACCTCATAGTCTGGTCTTAACTATTTCCTCTAAACTGGAGCATCCCTCATTTTAAAAACAAACCAAATGGGGGATAAAGGTAGTTGAGTGTGCATGTGTTAACACCTGTGTTATTCCTCCCATTCAGCATACCCTTTGTGCTGCTTTGTGTCCTTGAGAAAAAAAAACAAACAAACACGAAAACAACCAAAAAAAGTGATTAGTCTGGCTTTACTTGGCATTTGATTACTTCTGTAATAAATATTTATATTCTTCTGCAAAACACACATATCATCTTTACATTGTGTTAAGTGGCAAGACAATCAGTATTTCATTTTATGCAAGCCCTAAGCAAAACATGAAGTTAATGAAGTTTACATTCTTGCCAGATAACCGTTAGGGATTAGTGGTTGCATTTGAGCCAGTGTAATGAATTGGTATCTTGTAGAACTGATTAGTTTCTAACAATTTGCTGCAGTTTAAGTAGTCCTTTAAGACAGAGGGACTTGGTTTATGGTCTTTTAAATACATAAGCAGAAGAAATCTAATGGAAGTTTGCATTTGTTGTTATGTATAATTGTAAGATACACACTTTTTGAAGTGGATGCAATGTGTGTTCTTCTGAAAATGATGATTTTTTTTCAGAGTGTACACCACCTCCCCTCCTCTTTCCCTGCATGCAGAAATGGTTGATGGACATTTCAAACAGGTCTACCCAAACACATAATAGAAGCAGAACAAGACTCTAGACCTTGGTCGTCTTCAGGACAGGTTTTAATCTGTTACTGGTCTCCACCTCATCCCCCTTGCCGTAATTCCAGTAGGTAAGCTGACCTGAAGTGTTTACTTTGCCCTTCTCTGATGCAAGAGTCCTGCTGACCACCTGTGGAGATCATGTTGGGTGCACCAGCTACCCTTTCCCAGCAGACACTGTCCTGTTCACCCTGTCCGGTGCTCCCTGTTCTCTGCACTGACTGACCAGAGGGTGCGGGCGGGGAGGGAGGAGGAACAGGGGTCCTGTCATAGGTTCAGGTCCCCTGTAGAGTGTGAGGCCTCCAGATCTGTGGTTTCTGCTGTTAGGCCAACAAGCTCTCTACATGTGCAAAGGGGGTTCCTGAAAACCAGGGGGCAACACAGAGATGCTGAGCCATACCAGCTGGAGATGGTTTGGGTTTCATACAGAAGTCCTCTGCTGCCCTTCCTCTTGTTATTCATGTTGGATGATGAAGTAGTCAGTGTTGGAGAGGTCAGAAGTACAAAAGAGCTTGATATAAGGATTGGAGGAAGATAAAAAGATGGAGAGAGCTGAACTGACGTGCCACCTCCGGAAACTGTAAAGGAAAAGTGGGTGAGCTTCTGAAGTATGATAAGTGAGAGGGGATGCTCTGTGTCCAGCAGGGCTTAAAAACCAGGTTTTGCTCTTTTCTTCTTATGAAAAGTACATCAGAAATGGTCTTGACTTGGCATAATTCTAGGTGTGGCTAGATGGTGTTTATTATTAAGAATCTGTGTCTCTAATCATTGACAATTGAGAGAAAGAAAAGTCTTCACTGTAGTTCTGCCACGGAGGCTGGAAAAGCAAGTTCCATTTTAGTGAGAGTCCAAGCGTGAAACTGTTTCCTTAATTACCATGTTATTTCTCGTAGGTCAAATATTGTAGTATTTTTAAATTTAGGTTTCTCTGAGCATGCTGGTCAGAGCTAGGCTGCAGCCCTGCCACATGCCAGTGCCTGAAGGGTATGAGCTATGCTGTGGAGCCAGGTTCTGTAAGGGCTCCTTCCATCTGCAGAGAATGATCTGAAAAAGTTAATCTAACTGTAAATAAAGCTGACCTGGAGGCCGTAACTGATTTGGATTTTCAAAATTGAAGCCTCCCTTACAAAAAAGCTGTTCTGGAAAATAAATAGCCACAGAAGAAGGAGGCAATTTAACCAGGAACTAGGAATTAGTTTTGTGATAAACAGAGAGTCAAAGCGAGCACAGAATAGGTTCTTGAGTTGTTCAGTAACATTATTGGCGGTGAGTAATCTGGGAGCAGGGCTAGCACAGCCTGATTTGAGAGAGATCTGGACAGAACTCTTTAGTGAGAGACTTGAATATATGAACATATGAGCAAGAGCATGTAATGCATTAGTGGGTGCAGGGTGTTTTTTTCCTAGAAGTAGAAGAGAAGAGAGATCTTGATTTAAAAGAGAAAAAAAGTAAGTTCATTCTTCAATCTTCAGTCTTCCGTCTGTCAAAGTGAAATTAATGTTCTATAAAAGAAATTGTTTGAAGTCAAAAGTGTAGGAGAAACGATCTGGTATTATTCCTCACATCTAGTTCCCTGGCCAAATACGTAAGACTTAGGTTAGTTATGGCAATGATAGGATCACCACTGAAAGACCACGGTGGGTATTAGGATGTAATTTTCTCTTTTGTGTCCAGCCCAGCACCATGTGTTTAATTGGATACTTTCACTTTCTGTAGAAACATAGATGGGGCCACAGCAAGCTGGGAGATACTCAGTTAGGTGGATTGTCTTCTACAGCAAATTTAATATTCCTATTCAAAGTTTTGCACTTGTTATGTATTCTTGTGTAGGTCTCCTGCCCTGATCATGGTACGGAGGTGATGTGAGTCCACATCTTCCACTGGATTTTTTTCCTTCTCGGAAAGCTTTTTTTCAAAGGTCATTTAGATCACTAAAGCTTTCTCCTTTATTTCTCCTTGTTAGCCTCTGCCCTGCTACGTGCTATCGGGTTTCCCAGACCTCTTCTGGCTTTGTACTCTGGCAGCTTGCTCCGCATGTATCCGCCTCCTGTCTTCTTTTCATCGGTGGATCCAGCCTGTGCTTCCTCCAGTGCTTTGTCGCAGCACGTCTTGTCATTATTCCTTAACCACAGCTGCTTTTTTTCATGTTTCTTTTTACTTCTGGTTCCATTCAGTGCTTGTGATCCAGCCAGTCTGAAAACACTTGCCCTTTCTTTGATCCCTGTGTGTTCCCTGGAAGTGTCCTTACCTACCTTTGCTGCATGGGATCGTGATTCATGTCGCTCGTTTTGCTGCCTAAAGGCTTGTTAACCAGTTACAAAAGTCCTGGCTCACAGCTGTAGCTCTGGCTTTGTGCATTAGCTAGCTGGTTTTCCTCTCTCCTGTTTTCCGTGCCTGCCCTCGACCTTCCTTGGTTCTGGTAGTAACTCAAGAAAGGGATCACTTGTCTTGTCTCCTCTGTCTTTATCATAGGCTCCTGTGTACAAGTTGAAGTTAAAAAGTCTAGATTTGCAAATTGCAGTATTTTAAGTGTCATAATTGTTGGTTTTCTTAAACAAAGGCCACTGTAGAGACTATTCTTTTGTTAGTACTTCACATCTGTGGTGATCCAGTTCTCAGTCTTACTTCTATTTCTTTAGTTCATGTGCTGTATCTTTCCATTTCACAGCTTGTGCTATTCCAGTGACAGGTTTTAACATGGCAAATTAAATTTGAAAAATCAATTATTTTAATCAGGGTAGTTTTCTTGGTTTAGAAGATTGGTAAATAATTAAAAAATCCCAGATTTAAGCTTAACTTTCTGTGCTGTTATTTGCTTTATTCTTATTATGTAGACAAAGAAATGTCAGTATTTTCCAGTTATGCCCTGAATCAGGAGAGGAAACAGAACTCCACCCATTGAAAATGTTTTTGAATATATCCTTGTTTAAGGCTGTAGTTAGTTCCAGTTTAGACTGTCCCATTGTGCATGTCCCTAACTAGGTTGTGTAGGCTGCAGGAGAATATGCTACTAAAAAATGAAATTAATATTTCTCACTTTTTTTTTCCTTAGGTTGAGGAGGAATTAGTTCAAGATTCAGATTTTCTATATATGCTTTTGAATTGTAAGGATGCCTTTAATGATATCTACATGACTCTCTTTGTGTATGGTGTCTGCTCAGCTTGCTTTTGACAATATCTGTGGTCGATGTGGCCCATATTAAATACTGTCACAGTGACCTTGTTCTCCCTTTCTTTGAGTCTTGGATCAAGACTCCATATGGGAAGAAGCAAAAACCCTTCCCTGCTGTGATGGCAGTGCAGCTGCCTTGTGGCTCGTCTCCAGTTTGATGGCAGGAGCTGGCTGTGATGTGGGGTGCTGGCTCCAGGCTGCAACCCTGATCCTTCTCTGTTCACCCCAAAAGCCCAAGTCGGGGTGTTTCTGCAGGGGTTTCTGTGCCAGCCGCTGCCCTGTGCTGTCCAAGTAACATCCCACCATGCTTTACCTCGTTGGTCCGTGGATTTGCTTGCTCCAGTAATTGCCTTGAGCAGCTGCAAGGTCTGTCTCAGCACAGAGGGTTTTGCTCTAACACGTTTAGCATTCACTTGTACATGTGCAGCCTTATCGATTTACGCTTGCTTCTGATGCTCTGTCCTGTTAAAAATATGATTTATATCATCCGTGTCTGGCTGAGTTATCTAGAGAAGCTGTAGCTAGGCATTTTACAACACGTCCCTGTGAGGCTTTACTTCTGTCAGGTTTTGGTGCTATTTTGGGGTCTTTGTGTAATTTTCAGTGGCTTTTCATTTACTATGGGAATCCTATTTTGGAAATAACTAGATGTTTCAGCAGCTTGTGGGATTTTCAAAAAAAAAGTGCATTATATTTTGTGTGTGTGTGTGTCGTATGTCTTCCCTGCAATTATGGTTACATGGTCTTCCAAATCAATTATATATGGACTTTATATAAGTTATGTTTTTAGAAAAGTGACACATGTTGCCTGCTGTCCATACTACATTGTTAACTTATATTAGTAATAATGAGTCAGTAGCAATTTTGAGGGAATCTGTGTTACTAATATTTACCTTAAATAGTTCAATATTTATTGTTTTGTTTTAATTATTTGGTTCTTCTATGACCACTGTTTCATTTTGCCTGTCATGGCTTTGTCCAGAAAACTTAGGCACAAAACTGCTTGCTTCCAGTAATGGAAGGCAACTGCAGGAGTGCAGGCAGCAGCCAGTGGTTGCTGGTATTTTAAGCAGTGTGTTGTTTTTTGTTAGATTTGAGGAAAGCACAATTTTGTTTTTGCCTGGGTGCATAGAAAGCTATGTCAGTGTTTTCAGTGTCATCAGGGGTAGTCAGTGGGTTTTTCAATAGGAACCAAAATTTACAGTGTTACTCTTTTGTTTGTGATTGTTAAGGCTTTGGGTCCAAACCCCCAGGTGCTTTAGATTCATATGGTGTTGTCAAAGCCAGTGGATTTCCTGAGATTTGTACCACCATGAATGTGGCTCTCTGTCTTTTGATAGCCCTGGAAATCATTAAAAGGAACAAGGGAAGAGCCTTATCTTTTTTTTTTTTTTTTTTTCCTTTTTCTCACAGACATCAGTACTTCTCTTTTCTCAACAGGAAAGGAGCCTCTCTTAGCTCCAAGTGCTATCATGTGTGTACATTGAGCGATCTCAGACAGTTCCTCGCTCTCTCCTGCAAAGCCTTTATTCATCCTGCCAGGGAGGTACTTCATCGCTCTGTTTAATGAGTTGGTCAGGAGAGACTTAGCAAAGGAGCTGGGGAAGAGTTGGACACTCGCACAAGTTAGTCAGTCAAGCTTTCCTCAATAAGGAGTTGATTAAATAAACCTTTATTATTCATCAGCTTGCTGATCCCATGCTGTCTTTTGCTCCTCAGCTTGTGGGGTAGTACATAACTTCAGAATGAAATTCAGTGAGAAGGGCAAAGGGGTGGAAACCCACCAGGATTTGCTACTTGGGGTAAGCTCTTGTGTTGGTTATGGTTGTAAAAGACAAGAGTTAGGGTAAGTTTAGAGGTTATTTTCCTGTGGGCTTATGCATGTAACCAACACTGCTATGATGAATACTGCTCATCGTGGTAAGGCTTTGATATCTGTGCTTTCTTAATGTGACATCAACCTCTGCATCTGTATGCCTGGTCCATGAGTCTGTAGGGCGGAGAAGAGGATTAAAAATTAGTTCAAGTTTAAATGCAAGATTAAAACTCTTGAAAAGAGTTGTTTTACCCAGGCTAATTGTCCTGCAGCTGGTCGTCTGAGGGGTTCCATCCGTGCGGCTGAGAGTTTATCACTCTGCAAACGCAGTGGATGTTGTCTTCCTGGGCAGCTGGGAGTTGGGGAGAGGGCACTTGGAGAAGTCATGAGGACCCAGCAGAGAGAACTGCTGGGAAGTGTGACTGCCTTCCCAGTGTGTCTGTGGCATTAAAGAGTGCAGGGATGGGGCAGGGTAACAGGTATGCCTGCTGCCTGTGTTTTGGGGATGTACAGGGACGGCTGCATCTGGCTTGTTCTCATCTGTTTCTCACCTAAACTGAAATGGTTCAGGAAGACCCAAATAGGGGCAGTCCCTTGTGCTCAAAAGGAACCTAGTGGTGCTATTCTTGCTTCCTTGATGATGGTGTGTCCCATAGTTCTGCTTGATTCTCATCACACATGTTACTGATGTAATGGGCATGGGCCAGCATTTTGATAGCTGAGACTTCAGTGAAGTTTGGTTTTAAAAAAACCCCGAAAACAACTCTGTGTTTAAGTCTCACAATGTAGTAGTTGTCATTGTGTGGCAGTGCTTTTCACCTTGCCTGTCCCTCTTTGCAGCAAGCCTACTGAACCATGGAGTCGTTGTGTAGGTATTGCTGGCAGTAATTTATGCTGTCACACATACAGTGAGGAATTCATCATCAGCAATGTGGACTCTTACATATTTGTGAAGTGTCAGTTTGACAGAGTTACTGACAGCTGGCATCCTTCCAACAGACCAGTAATTGCTTAACTGTGAAAAATGGCAGGAGATGGACAAATGTATTGGAAAAAGAAAATCTCCACAACACAGAAGTGGTGCTAATGTGATATAATTCATAACTGGTTGCTGTTACAAAGAGTCACCTTCAAGCATTGGAGTCCATTCTCCTTTCTTCTCTGACAAGTGATTTACTTTATGATAGGTAGCTTAAGAAACCTATCTGTATGAAATCAAATTGTTTCTTAACTTATTTGGTCTTTGTCCACCTTCTTTGCCCCTATTTTGAGATCAGGATGGAGCTGACCAGGCTAAATACATTTTACAAGTGCTTCTGGCAGGTTATAGAAGAGCAGCTATTAAAGATTAATTTCTAGTGAGGCTGAATTGGGATTTTTAACTATTTAAAGGAGTAATTTATGTAAAGGCAAGTCCTACCACTTTCTAACATGATGATTTCTCATAATTTGTTTTCAGATATCCATGTTCAATTAATCTAAGAGTTTTGTTGCTTTAGCTTGCTTCCTCCTCATCAGCTCTTTATATTAAAATGTCTTCTCAATACATGCCAGCAGGCCTGTATTCTCAGCTAATTATGATTGTCATCCTTATCATACTTGATTACTTTTTCCCAAGGACAGAAATTGTTGGGCAAGTGGCATGGGGGTGGAAATTGGAGCCCAGAGCCAACAAATGTAACGATGACAGAACTGGGACACATTACCTGATCACTAAAATGACTCAGACCACTTGCCGATGAATTGTTTCACTTGTTAATTCATGCACACGTGGCTCAGAGGTTAAAGGACTTGATTTTGAGATCAGGAGGTCTCTGCTTTATTTCCAGCTCTGTCATCAGTTTGCATTTTGACCTTCAGCAAGTCATGACTGCATCAATATATTTGCATTGATTTTCAGCTCATGTGCATGTTGTTGAGTACTTCAGTATGCTGCTGGATTTGGGCTGAAGTGATACCCCCAAGGTTACAGAAAAAGACTGGGAGGGAACCAGAAGTAAAGACCTGAAGTAGACTCCAGTGGGAGGTATCAGCTGTGGGGCACCTTTGCTTCCTGGGCAAGAATGCTGCCCCAAGACTTGAGTCTTACCCATGGACTTTGAGAAGTTCATGTCCGGATTTAAGAACAGGGCACAAGGTATACGATGATGATCTGGAGGAAAACTCTAAAGAGATTAGGCACTTCTGAAGTTGGATTGGTTTGCTCATGCTAAATAAATGAGAGCTGTTCTTTAGGAATGTTAAATAGAGATAAATAATAGTCATAGAATCATAAAACATCCTGAATTAGTATGTAGAGAGTTTTTTTGCCTGCAGGGAATATAAAGTTTGAGTATTTTTTGCTGAAGCTCTTCTTGAATGCTCTGTTTCAGACATGGTATGTTTTATCATCAGCTGCATTCTTTTGTTTTTTAATACTCCTGTTTTGTTGTTTAGTAACTCAGAAATTCTTTGGGCCAAGAGTAAGAGTCGTTGAAGTCATTCACAGTGGGGGAAGGATGGTGAGAGGCAGCCAGTGCTGAGTAACATGAGTAGTAGTTCAGTGTACAAATTTGAGAAAGGCAATAGATTTGCTGCTCTTGCTGATTTTTTCTCATTGCTTTATAGTGGAATTCAGATTTTAAACATTGAAAGTTAGTACTGTCTACCAATTACTAGTTTGCTTCTGTCTTCATATGGATATAATCCTTAGTTGTATCTTTTGCCCTGGTGACATTAGCTCTATTTTGGGTCTTCCCCTGTGTTTTTTTTTGGTTTTGCCCCAGTCCTAGACCTTTGCTGTAATGGAGGTATTTTTCTCTGTGATGCTGAGAGCAGACTGGATGAATTTAGCTTGTGGCTGTGCTCTCATTGTCTCAGACCCCTCCATCACTCTCTGCTTTCCCCTGGTAGGACTCTGCAGTGTGCATGGTGGTGGCGGGAGCCAGCTGGGTGTCTCTGTGACCCACATCTCTGCTTCTGCTTGCCTGGGGCTGGGGCTGCGGCTGGGACCCCTCCACTGATCCACACAGATTATCTGCATGCCTTCCTTAATCCCGGTGCTTCTCCTCTCTTCAAAGCGCGGGCATCGGCATAGGCAGGTGATTTGCAAAGTACCGTGCTTTTATTTTTACCCAGTGTAGCCAAGGCATTGGTTGTATAACTCAAAAAAACAGTTTAATAATAAACCTCTGCTTGCATTCCAAATCCCGGCTGAGTGTCCCTGTTTGGCGGTCGCTTCTTGCTGCTTCTCTCACTTTTGAAGTGGTTTGGGTAGACATGGGTTGGTCATGCATTTGGCTACAGTTGGCAGCGTGGTACCAGCTCATATTTTAGGAAACAGCCATAATTCAGGAAAGCTCTTGTGTTCAGCACTGGATTGTGCAATTTGTGTTTTTAATAACCATCTGGGTGTGACTTTGTGTAAATTCAGTACCACTGGTGCCTGTGTAGTGACAGCAGTGAAATTATAGAGTTGGGTAAGAAAGTATACAAATCTTTCCTATAATGGCTGTCATGGAAAAGAGAAAGGTAGTAGAATTTGGTCAGGGTTTTTTAAGAAATTTTTTTAAAAAAAGTTATTTTGTATTTTCTTTTTATTTGTGCCAAATGGGCACAGCTTTTTGCGAGTCTTACTTTTGCTTTGTCTTTTTCTTCATGTTTTTTCAGGAGAGAGGCCATGGGAAGGGAAAAGGGGTGATTTAGGGAGAAACAAGCGTTTGCTCTTGCTGTGTTCTACATTTCTCAAGTCAAACAGTAATGCTGGTTGCTGTGATGACGTATCTGTTAGAAAGAAATTGTATTATTAGTGACCGTTGGGGGTGGCCTGCGGTTCATCCTGCTCATCTCCTCTTGGTGTGATTTGGGGAACAAGATGTCTATAAGTGCTTGCTCAAGGTGTTAGCCTGGAGACAGTGATTTTACCAAGTGACAAGTGGTGGGGATGGCTGTCTCCCTGTGTGGTGTTAGCTTGGCACCTGGCCTTGATGGTTGCTTTTAATGGCTACTTTTTGCTGGGAAGCTGAAAGTCTTCCTTTGGCTTTTATCATTTCCGTCTCACTTATTGTACTTGATGTGGCCAGTAAAACACCTTTTGTATTTCAGACATTCCCTCACCTCTTTAATCCTGACCTAAGCTTTGCTGTGAGGAGGAGAAATAGCAGTACTGGGAGGGAGCTTCTGGGAAGGACATTGCAGAGCCCATGTGGCTGGTATGACCACGTTGTGTCTGGATAGTGGGGAAGAAAAATGCTGTTTGGGTTTGGAAGAACCATTTTGGTCTCTTGTTTCTCAATATTAAGGTCTATCTGAGTTTCTTAATCTCTAGTTTAAAGGAAGAGAAAAAAGCTTGTGTTTTGTTTTGTCTGCGGTGAGCAGAGAGATGCTGTTTGAAAAACATGGGAGAAAGGAAATGAAGATTTGTGGTTTCTTCCTTCAGTGTTATCCGAGCAATAAAAATGCACGAGGGAGCTTGTTGACTTTTTGATTAGACAAATAGCATTGAAAAACCCCTGGTGCTACAAACCCACAGTCATGTGCAGAACTTACCTCTGTCTTTTGGCTGTACAAAGGGCTAGCAGATGAAGGAGAGAAACCCTTATGTTTGGTTGGGACTGGCTTGTGTTTCATTTCCCCTTTTCTCTCTCTGCACTGTGTGTTTTATTTGGGGTTGACTTGATAAGGGAAGACTTTATGGCCAGCTGTTTTTTTGAGGTGAGCAAGTTGGAATGGGCTTCAACCTGCTCCCAGTCCAAAGCACCATCCAAAGGGCGTCCTGAAGATTCAGCTGCCACATGGCAATGTGGAACCTTTTCTGAGGCTTCTTTGCATGGAAATGGTGGGAATATAACCAGAGCATTTCCACCCTTTTCTACCTAAAGAAGCATTGATGCAAAGCACTGTCTGAAACAGAGTTTCTGGAACAAAACAGGTGGTTGAGGTTGCATTGTCCAGCTGGAGAGTGGTGTTTAGCTGGAGCTGTGGTGGGGGTGATATTTGGAAAGATGTTTGGATGCTGCCATCGGGTGTTTTGAAGAAAGCTGCAAGTGGAAGCTTATGGAATGGTTCACACTAGATCCCCAAGCTCATATTTCTAAGAGGTCAAGCTTTAGCCTAAGACAGTTTATTTGAACTTCAGTACTTACTAGCATTACTTTTTACAAGGGCGTGGAGTGGCAGGACAAGGGGTAACAGCCTCGGACTGATGGTGGGTAGATTTGGATTAGATACAAGGAAGAAATTCTTAACCATTAGGTTGGTGAGGCACGGGAACAGGTTGCCCAGAGAATCTGTAAGTGTCCCATCCCTGAAGTGTTCAAGGCCAGGTTGGATGGGGCTTTAAGAAACCTATTCTAGTGGAAGGTGTCCCTGCCCATGGGAGCAGGGCTGGAACTAGCTGACCTCCAAGTCCCCCCTGCAACCCAAACCATTATATTAATTCTATGCTTGCTAATATGGCAAGATGACATAGGTGAGGAGAGCCTCCTACCTAAAAGGACTTTCCTCAGTGAGTCAGGAATTAAATAAGGTCCTCAGTGCTGGGGTTGAGTATAGGCTTTGGGGCTGTTGTCCTCTCTTTGAAAAGAAGTAGGATAGCTGCAAGAGAAACAGTTAAATTGTCTTAACTTGATGAGCAAAGTACGCAGCAAACCACACTGTATTTTAATTTCCTCATAGTATAAGTAGGACACAAATGAACATCTGCAGGGCATGGAATTAATCCTGTTCAGGTGGAAGGATCTAAATCATTTGTTACCTTCAACCTTCACTCTTTGCTTATATTGTGGTAGCCTCAGTGTGATCAGAAGCTCTGATTTTTCAGGTTCACTCATATCCTCATCTACAGCCTTTGTATCCCTCGTTATTTTGGGGGCACTGTGAAGCAGCAACAAGAAAAAAATATAAGTTCTTGAGCAACAAAATTAGTCAGTGCTAGTGGTTTGGATTTGACTTTTTAAAATATGCATATTCATCTCTCCTTTGAAATTAGCACACATTGGTGGTAGCTGCAAATGCAGTTTCCATAAGGTTGATGGCAACGGGCTTACCAACTTGTGGTGTTCTCTTTTTCTATTCGGAAGTTCCATTACCAGGAAACATTCATAGCTGAGGTAATAGGCAGTCTTCATTTACCTGAAATTTTTGTTCCAACACTGATTTTAGCCTTGGTGGGAAGAGTAAAATTCTTGTGCACCCTGTTATAAATAGCATGTAAAGTCTTGGACTATTTTCCATATTCCTAGCTTTTGTTTGAGGGGATGACTGTTTTGTTCAAACACTTGGGAAAGAGAATTGAAAGGAGTATGTAAAATGGAAAAGAAAAGCTACTGTTTACTGAGGAAAGGGGAAGCACTCGGCAACATCGCTGCTGAACCTCTTGTCTGGTCATGCCTTTGTGTGCATGTGACAATGCTCCCAACCTCGAACTCTGTCATCTTCCTCAACTACTTTAACTGCAGGAAGAGCAAAGCCCCAAGTAAAAACTATGAATAACACCAGTCATGCCTCCTGGCCTCCCTTCACTGTGGCTCTTGGCCTTGTAATTTGCCTGCCTTGTTCATTATTTTGCGTTTCAGCTGATGCAGGTCCCTGGGTAGATGGGGTCTCCTGGGAACAGAGGAGGGGAATGCGTGGAGTGACAGCGCTGAGCTGGGAGTGGGGCAGCGAGGTAGCGAAAGGGCTGCCAGGCTCAGGGATGGGATGAAAGCCCCAAAAACCTAGGGGGACACATGGGAGAAGGCTGTTTTCTGCTGCCTCTTGAGCAAAGTCCCTTCAGCACCTCTTCTACCCACCACCCTTTGCCACCCCTTGCTCTGGGTTGAGTGGGACCCAGGTTCCTGGCATGGTGGCTGGGTTAGGGAGTCAGGTGGGATTTTTTTCTTGGCTTGTTGGAAGACTAGAAGAGGTGAAGCAAGAGAAATGGTTAGCAGAGAATGAGCCTAAAGGGTTGGCAGAGGTGTATAGGGGCAGCAGCAGCAGAGTGCCAAAGGGAGTAGTTTAGTGAGGGGAGGAAACAAAAGGTCAGAAAGGAATAAAGAGAGGATAAAGATTTCAGAAAAACAGAATACGTTTTGACAGGAAAATATTATATCAAGAGTTTGATTAAATACAATAGTTGAAAAGCAGTGTGTTCTGGAAAAAAAAAGAATTAAATAAGAGACTAGTATTAGATGAAAAATTCACATTGCTGTTTTCTCTATTGCTTAAGCTTTCAGCCTGGGAGCCCCCAATGAAATAGATAGAAGCAAAATTTAGAAAATGGAAAGGAGAAACCAAAATAAACTACTATTTAATTGTTGGATTTGAACAGTAGAACATGATGTAGCATGTTACAACTCTTGAAAATTAAGTAATTACAAAATAAAAATAAAAAAAATTACCAGCCTCTGGTGATGTGTCAATATTAATAATGCAAGTATGAATTCACTCGTGTTATGGTTATAATATAGTCACTCATATCATACCTGCACGAATAGATCCACATAAGCACACAAATGGTGTCCTTCAAAGCTGAATGAAATGATTTCACTGCTTTGCCTGCTGAGGACTCAAGCAGTCAATCTCAGTCAATCTCCCTGTCACTGTAGACAGTTCAGGTGCAATTCCCAGCCATGCAGAAGGACAGAGATCTGTTTGAGTTCCTGGACCTGAGAGGATTTATCTCTGCTTGGAAAGGGGTAATATGTGACAACCCCTTATTGTAAATTTGAAATCAAATCAGGGTTTTTTCATTTGTTGTTGTCTGTTGTGTAACAGAGCTTTTACATATGCTCCTTGGTAATGGCTGATTAATATTCAATGAAGACAAATGGAATTTTCAGAATAAAATGTAAGGATTGCCCCAAAAGCAGCAGCCATCTGAGTGTGTTCCCTCCAGATCACTCCTATCTACCACTCTGTGGCTTCAGAAAGCATCATTTAAACTGTAATTTTTATTCTGCTGTGTATTTTTAAGCTGAAACTGTAAAATATTTTCAATTAAAATGCTGTTTTGGTGTATCAGCTTTCAAAAATTTATGATAAAATTAGCCCATGCAGAGAGCAAAGCGGGACTGGAATACATCACAGAAGCCTCCTCTGAAGCCTTGGAAGGTTAAAGACACACTTTTTCACAAAGAAGTGTTTTAAAATCAATTCTCCAAGCTGGTGACCCTCTTTGCTTTAATGACACAATATTTTAATGTCAGAATGACTCCTATACAGGTGCATATGGGACTGAACAACGCAAAAGTTACATTGGCAAGTGAATGCATGTCAATCTGGCGCACATAATACTGATTTAAAGAATGTTTGACAGTTTGTAAAAATAGCTGCAACTAGGAAATCATCACTAAGCAGATACATTTCCCATGGGATCCCTCAGGATCCAGATTTTGGGCTGATGCTTGTTAAATGTTCTAATTTATCATCCACAATGAGACATAGTTTTTGATCAGGTTTACAGAGGATGCAAAAGTTAGGGCAATGGTAAATGGAGAGGTAGAGAACTCCAAGTCATTAATACAAAATTGTGAATACCCAGTAACTTGGGTGGCAGCCTAATTTTATTCATTCTAGTAGGGCTGAAACACATAGAGGAATAAAATTTCGGTGATGCTTACTTAGTAGAGGACACTCTTTTGTTGAAAGGGGGGTCTGAGAAGGGTTTGTGGGTGATGGTTCACCTGCTGCCCTGCCTGCTGCCTGGCCCACAGGAGAGCTAATGCATCTCAGCACAGGAAGGGGTGGAGGACGGAGCTGGAGGTGGCACTTGCTCATCCTGCGGGTCCTGTGACAGCCTTTGCTGTGGTGCTGTGTGATGCAGGGCACCCTGGTTTCAGCAAGTTGTAGTGATAGCTTTGAGTGTGTCCAGAAGAAAGGAAAAAGAGAGAGAGAGTGCCTAGAAAACATGATGCAGAATGATGGGAAGTTAGATGGTGCCTTGATAATGAGGAACAGGTTCCTGAATAAAAGAGAGGAGACAGATATGCCACAAGATGTAGTGGCTGGAAGCTGCGCGTAGGTCACATCAGCTTAGCAAAAAGGCATGTCTGGGGAGAAGAGTTTGACATCAAACCAGTTTTCCAAGGTGGATTTTCTGCTCCTGGCAAATTTAGAAGTAAAAGGTGAGTTTTCTTTCTGAAAGGTGAACTATAATTTAAATGGGAATTATTTTAGGGAAGCTGTCTGGAAAGGGTCTTTCCTTTTTTTTTGTCGTCTTCTCTGCATGAGACCTCACAAGTGTAAGAACAGCATTTGTTCCTCATGGAAGAGCTTTTTAAGTCCATGGCCTTGTCAACCAGTTTTCTTGTCTGTCTCCCTCAAAATGATACTGTTAGAGAGATCCTGGATTTTAGACACTCACTGGTCACCAGCTGCAACACTAATGAAATTGCACAATGCAGTTGGCAAGCTACTAGTGACAGAAACTAAAGCCTATTATTTTACATGCTAATTATGAAATGCTATTATTACCAGTAGAGGTCACATAGGTATCCAGTATTCTGGTGCCCTAAAAACTACATGTTGAAGTGCTGTGTGATTCCTTCATTCCCATGCAGAAGAAAGCTACTTGCGTTGTGGCCTCCTGCTATGTGTGCATATTGCATATATATGAATATAGCATATCTATACTATTTGTGGGAATAGTCCCTGTCAATTGAAAAATTTTAGTCTTTCCAGCATCATATCTGCTAGTGATACCAGAAAGTATCTTTTGCCACTGCTGCCTGTTTTGGTTCTCCTTTAAATGCTCTCATTGGAAGTAAAAATCACAGAAACATCATTCGTCATTCACTCTTTTTGCCCCTGGGACTTGCCTTCAGGAGGTGGAGTTGGTGTGCTTGGCCCGTCCACTCTGGTATGTGTGGGGCACAGCTGCATTTCCTCACTGTAGACAAAGTACATCAAAAGGTTTTAATTAAACTCATTGAAATGATGGGAGCAGTGGAAGGAGGCAGACGAAGGGAGTAGAACTGCTGAAAGATAAGCGGGCTCTGAGAGCTCATGCATTCACCATTCTGAATAGTTTTCTTGTGTTTGGAGAATTCCTTCTTAGAGAAAGACAGATCCAGAGTGCTCAGTGCCTCACCCGAGGTTGGCTGTAAAGCTGGGCTCTATGATGGAAATACAGATTATGCTAATTGAGATGAAGTTTTATAGTGCTAATGTGTATTTTACTCTTCTGTGTGGTGAAGTGCAGTTGGGGTCTGAGGGAGCTGACAATGTCCTATTCATATGTAAAATGTTGTGAAGGATCTGTGGTTTGGGATATTTCAAAACTGCTGCATTCGTACATCTGAAAGCAATATTATCCGTGTAGAGCTCGTTGCTAATGGAGAGAGAAGTGTGTGAAAGCAGCTTCCCATCCTCTGGTGCAGATGTGTGGATCCTGCTGGAAGAAGGCAGGAGTGGTGGAGAACTTCTGTGTTCCAGTGGGGCTGAACATGGGGCCAGCAGTGCTCTGCAGATCTGCACCTGTCCTGATCCCAGTCAGCTGAGGCAATAAAGAGCTGCTGGAAAAGTAAAAGGTCTTGCAAAGAAGCCGATTGCGTCTCTGTGCCTTGGGATTACTTGGAGTTTAGAAGTATTAAACAGAATAAACTCTTGGAATCAGACTCTTAGCCCAGCTGTATATTAATTATAAGTCCGGACAGCTTGCAAATCTCAGAATCAGGCCTTTGCTGTCTGTGATACCTTCTTCCTTTTAATATCAGCATTTGGCCTTCACATTGCCAAGAAAGTAGCATCCTTAATTTGTAGGAGCTCATCTGCTTATCCCACAAGCTGCAGTCATAATCCTCTTTGCCGTAATGAATGACTGCTCTGGAAGCGATTATTGCAGGATTTCATACTTTCTTTTCCGCTTATCAGGTTCTTTAGTATTTCTTTTTTGTAAAGAAAATTGTTTTTCATAAATCACAGTGAAGTATCAGGAGGATGTGATTGCACTAAAAATACCAGGGGCGCTTGCTTCAGAGGTGGTAAATCTTGGTCCATCTGGACATGTCACTGGGACAGAGATGACCTGTGTCCCTTGATTTCTCTTTGTGTGGGGTCGGGTTTGCCTATGTGTGTGTGCACTGCTTCTGCCTCAAGTTCAGAGACCAAATGTTTGAGCCTTTCATTGCTCCAGGTTGAAATGACTGCTGTAGCTCTATTTTCTATTCTGCTTGGCTTGTGAGAATACTTGCTGTGCGTTTCAGTATATTCTTTGCAAATATGATTTTGTGTTTCATCTTCAATGCACATCTGTTGAAGAACAGCAAAGAAACAGTAGCTTAAATAGACTGCAGCTGCTGCAGCCGTCGCTTTCATTTTGATTGTGATTCAAGATAAATGCTTTTAAAATTACAGCTTTCTAAAGAAACCTTCCTTCTTTAAAGGTTTTTCTATCACTTTTTTTTGTGAGCTCATAAATCATTTTCGTTAGGTAGACTGGTGTGAACAGTGTGATGGAAGTAGTGGGAAATACAGAAAAAGAAATCCAGCTTCTTATGTTTTTTGGGACAATGCAAATGTAGCTTTTTTTCCCCCTTAACCTACATTTACACAGTTTTCGTTTGAACTCACATCAGAGAGATGGGGTATAGCCAACTATCTACAACCTTGGAAACTTGGCTGATAAGAGGAACCGAGTAGAGCATTCAGTTCTTCGCTGTAAAGACAGCCCAGCAGCAGATGTGCCTGCAGATGTTGTTACACGGACTATCTAGAAATTAGAGGGAGGCATATTTAGAAACCTATAAGCTTCACTAGAAATTTTCCAGCCTTCCCAGATTATTTCAGTCTCATTTTGCAAAACGCATGGCTGACTTGTAGTGGAAGAGAAGGAAAAAGTGTAATGTCCAGAAAGAGTTTGCATTTGATATACTGGATCCACAGAGTCCCTTCATGCAAATTCATGATACACATGTTTGTTTGTAGAATACATATAGTTAAAATCACAATTCCTAAGTTTCTATCTTCCTTTGTGGAATGTGCCATTTGAGACAAAAAGAAAAAAAAAAGGCATTCTTAAGTTGATGTGGATGGTAATTTTTTTAAAAATTTACTTAAGAAGACTTAGAAGTAGTATGGTGAGAAAATAAATAGGCCATTTTGATCAATATTTTGGGACGTCTGCCTTTGCTAGTGGAGGGCATAATCCAGGGCATACACAGAGTGAGAAAACAGCTGAGGGGGTCAGTGATCCATCCAGAATGGACCTACGAAATATTGTGATGCCCCCAAATCTGCATTTCATGCCAGAGGAAACAAGGTTGTATCGGGAAAGTTCTGATCAAGTCTAACGTAGTTTGTAGTTTACACCCACAAAAACTTGCTGCCTTAAAAGCAGCCGGTGTGTTCCAGAGATAAACAAAATAGAGCTCTCCTCGTGGGAGAAGTAAATTGTATGGAGAAGTCTCTTGATTTAGGTTTGTGGATAGTTTCTCAAGACTTCTAAACAAATGCCGTATGGATTAACATTTTTAGAAAATTACTGGAAAAAAGTTTCTCATTGTTCATTAACAGGAAAGATGTTGTGCTAATTTATGCCACATGCAATGTCCATGGGGTGGCCAAGGATCTAAGTCTCTGCATAATTTCACCCAAGGATATTAACTTCCCCACTGTGCCCAATTAAATCCATCCCCATGCTAATCTGAGAACAAACAGGATAAAATACAAATTTATGTCTGGAAAGCTGTCTAAAGCAAGAAGGAATTAAATATATCTCTATTCTTTGGAGGGCTTTTACAACCTTTGTAATTAGTGATTAGAGCTAAGAAACAAATGTTGAGATTAATTTCTTTACTGTGCCAGAATTTGTCTTGTAACTTCAACCATCTAGGTTTGCTGGTCAGTGGAAAGGAGAGGGGCCACCTCCAGAGCTGTGTGGGGTGACCAGTCTTTGCAACTGTGGCTCTCTGTTGATTGTAGGAGCTTAAATGAATAGTTTATAATAGAAATCTCACTTCCTAACATGAATTCAGTCTGTAGCAACTAATTGGTTTTGTGGAAATTTTTAACCTTTTTGCCTCTCCTTTTCTGACCTGAGGACTGGTCCCTGGCCCTGTAACTTGCAGTTTTTCTGCTCTTCTCAGCCATAATAATTTCTGTAAGGTGTGATCTCTTCTTTATTTTTCATCCTTCACTTTTGTTGTACCCATTTTTGTTTATTTCTCAGGCTAAGTAAACCCTTGTTTTTGTACTTACTCTCTGGTGAAAGGTGAAAACTGGTTCTCCATTAATGTAGAGAATAAGAATTACCATATTCTCTGCATTTAAGACTTTGACATACTTATGTAAAATACCTAATCTGATTTTTACTTTCTAAAAATACGTCTCTCAAGCTCCAGCAAAGAAAGCTGCAGTTTTGCCTTAAGAAATCAAAAGAGGCCGGACAAGAGTTTAGTCATAAATCCTCGTACCTGTGGTCTCCAGATGAAAGACCAATAATTTAGTCTAAAATCCTTAGCTGAGTGCAGCAAAACACTAGGCCCCCAGATGTCACAAGATGTTGCTATCAATCCGTAGATCTTTGTGAACCCCTGCTGAAGGATTAGTGTTCATAAATCATTGCCTGGAGAGCTATCTCAAAGTCTCCTTACTCAGACTCTGGAGCCAGTGCTGGGTGACAACATTTGCATTCACTCTTCATGCTCCTGGTTGCTGATTAAAAATTAACCCTTTCATACCATTTGGTGCCCTTATCCTGATTAGTCTGTAGAAGGGAGCATAGGAATTTTAATGACATGTGAAATGAGGAAGCCTTTTTGTTGCCAAGTTTCCAGTTTTGCCTGTGGTTTGGACTTGGCTAAAGTCTTGCAGAACAGATTGTTGGAAATTATTATGGAAGGCTCGTTTTCCTGAAGCAGAACAAGCTGGTTACTAATGACAAGCTTGTTCAGCATGATTTTAACTAACTGTCTGAAAGGTATGTGGACAGGATGCTCCAAACTGGGAAAAAAAAAAAAAAAGTCAGTCCAAAACCTTTGACAAACTCTGGAAATGAGCTGCTTCCTAGGGTCATTTACTTCAACTTTGCCCCGAGCGTTATCATGTTTAAAGAATGCTGCATGTGCAAAATGTTGTTGGATTGAGCCTTGCTTGCTCTGTATTCAGACGTGACCAGTTTGCCCTAAGCATAATTCTTGCCAGTACAGACAGAGCAGTAGTTTTATAATAACATTTACAGACTTATGCTTATGAATGAGCCATGGACGTCTGTGTTTAATGTAGTATTTGAATGTATATTTCAAGGCTTCATTCTGTGTACCAAATAGAAGTAATTTTCTGTCCTGCTTTGAGGTTATAGCAGAAGTTTGTGCAAGAACAACCATGTCAACATCTTTACCAGAAGAGAATCTCTAAACCTTCAGTATGGGTATAATTAATTATTCTTGCTTTGCTTTAAAATTTCAGGAAGTTTGAAGACAGTGGCTTATGTAACCATGGCTAGGAGATGCCAAAGATGTTTTGATGCTGCTGTCTTTCTCAGCCAAGTGGAACTGATTTTTCTGTCTAGGTTGGGTAGGGAATGTTTAGGTGAATGGTCAACCCTGACTTTGTTGTTTACAGCTCAAGGAAAAGCTACCAAGTTATGTACCTGGTCTTTGCTGTCAAGAAGTTGCTCCATGGAAAGCATTAACTCTAGCCTGAGGTTAGAGGCAGTTGGACAGCAGGAGAGCAGTGGATTAGCTGGAGAGCAGTGTACTTCAGCCAAAAAAAGCAAGCAGAATGCTTGTACCTTTTCAGCCACTCATACAGAAATCGGACCAAAAAAAGAAGAGCAAACAGACCAAAATGAGGAGTATGTTTGACTTTTTTTCTTTAAAAGAAAAGCAGGATCCCATTGTCAACCAAAGTCTTACCATACTGCTGCCAATGCATACTTTTTCCTCCTGAGACAACTTGTATTCCAGTAGGTGGAATGAATTATGTATATCAGCTGTAAGCAACGCTGTATTAGCGAATTTTGTCTTTGTGCTTTGGATCAGTGTAATGAAAAGTTAAATATTAATGTGTCCTCAGAATTTTTCTCAAATATTTGTAATATGAGACTGTTAATTTAAGAGGTAGTAAACAGAGGTAAAATTTTTACATTTGGCTTTTGTTATCATGCCAGCAGTTAGAATACTCCAAGCAATGTAAATTAAATGTTACCAAGTAGGGAATCAGTTGCTAGCTAGCAGCTGGGGACCTTTTATTGCATGGAATTCTTGAAAATTGGAGCCCCTGACACTTATGAGGTTGTAGGATGGTAGTGATAGAGGTGGCTGCTGAACATGTACACTCAACGTTTGAAGTGTCACTTGTTTGTCTCTGTAAGTCCAGTGGAAGAAGTGGCACTATATTTCTGTGTCTCTTCCAGCAGAGTCTCCTCTGTGACTTGATCCCACCCAGGCTTGTGAGAAGGTGACCTTTATGGTTTGAAGTCTCCAAAAATCTGGGTTCCTATTTCCCCCCTCTCTCCCACCTCCTTTTCACTTCTGTCTAGGTAGTCCCAGCGTTTCACGTACCTTTTCAGGCCAGTAATCTCCCAATAGAAGTGCTATGATGTCCCCTCCAGTTTCTCTGTAGTTCCTGATAGGGAGAGGCAGAAATTGCATTGATGCGGTTTCTTATTTTTGGTATTTTCTCCAGAGGTCTTTGTAGATTACCACATACGTTATAAATGCCTTCTGCCAAGTAGAGGTGACAACTTAAACCTGGTTCACATGTTTCCACATGAATGATCTTCAGTTTCTGAAATGTCATGCCAAAAAATGAAGGCTTTATACCACACCTTCCTGCGCATTGCCCTTCCCCACCTGTGCCCATTATTCTAAGCCAGATGCAGCCAAGAGGTGACATTGCCTCTTGTAGATGCTGAGGTCTTGCAGGTGCTTTGCTGTGTGCACTTACTCTGTCACTTGTAACCCTGCCTCTGCCATCATGGGTTTAACACCTGGGGGACCCAGGAGGAGATGTTTGTAAACACGTTGTTTGTTGGACAATGATAGGAAGCTCAAAGGATACCTGGCTTTGTGGCAAAACCTTTGGACTTTTTTTCTGCATCGACACAAGAAGAGGGTTTGCCTGAGGAGCGCAGTGTTCTTGTGCTCAGTGCATTGTAATTCACAGGTCAAATTCCTGCTCTTGGTACTGCTGGGTCTAAATGGAGTTTCTGGAAGTTGTGCACAGATGCTTCTGTTCTGAGATGATTTAAAGCCTACACATGTAGTTTCCTTCTCTCTCTGTATATATACAAAGCTAATTACTGTGTTGATAAGCGGGGCTGTTTCTCTTTTGAGAAACTGAAATTTGATGCCTAGATAACATCCTCTCCAAACTTCCTATTAGATTAATGACTAATAATTCCACAGATTTTAGCACGATGGGCCAAGACAAATCATTGGCAGTGGAAGAAAGGTCATGTTCTTACACATCTTGTATTTCAGCAACAAACTAACAATTAGTCCAGTTGCTCACACCCCTGGCTATGTTCAGGGTATTCATGTTTTTGCTGTACTTGCTGTATTAACACTACTCTTTAATCATTAAAGGCATTGAATGCTGCTAATCTTAAAGGTCTTTTCCAACCTAAAGAATTCTAAGATTCTTTGTTAGCTGCTTCACACTCTTTCTGGGCACGAACATGATCTTTTGATCAGTTCTTGGAGACATGCATATGCAATATTTATCATTAGATTATAATTAACTGCAATTATGTATGGAGATCAGCCTGAGCCATAAAATGTAGATTTAGATATTTACTATGCTAATAAGAAGATTTGGTAATGATAAAGGTCTTGATTTTTTTTAATTTTCACTACCACAATAGTGTGACAGATTCTTAGTGGAAGCATTGTTAAAATTAGTATAGCTGAAGTTACCATCCATATTAGTTTTCTTACAGCAGATTGCTGTGGGTGAGATTCAGGCCCAAAAAGTTGTGTCATTTCCATGATGAAGCACTGCCTCAGAGAAGTAGAGATGGTGGCAGGAGCCCTGAGAGGCGTTTGTCCACAGAAACGCCAGCAAGCCTGAACTGTGTAATAGCATTCCCTGTAGTTATTCACAGTGCAGGCGGGATTTCTTCTGGAGGAAGAGCAGCATTCACCTTTATTTTGATGCCATGGTTAAATTCCAGGCACTAGAGTTTTCCAGGTGTGCACAGAGGTGCTGTGTGCAGCTGCATCAGGGCTTGCTGTTCCTGACACCAATAAACAGGGAACCGAGTGCTGTGTTGCTGTGCTAACTCTGCAATCTGCTTATAAAGGCTTAATGATAAAACCAAAAAAATCAAGTAATATTGGGAAATGATAAAATAGATTGAGTTGCCTCTGTGACTAAGGCTCTAGACTAGCATTTAGCTTTTGCTGGAAAGGCAGTTGCTTTTTTTATTGCTGTCTGTTTACATCTGGAAACAGATCTTGCATGTTGTGTAAATAATTTAATATTTATTGGTGTTACTGCTGCATACAAAATGTTGCTATGTTGATACCTGCTGGCTAAGGGAACCAGGAAGGGATACATTTGTGCATGTTACTGTCTGCTGTATTTAATGGAAATGAAAAGTGAAATAATAAATTAGGGAACACCTACTAGAATTATTCTTCTTCATTTTGGAACAAAGCATCAGTGTTGTAGGATCCTAGTTAATCACAGTCTAATGACCTGCATACGCTGACATGTTCCTCTTCCTTTCCCCCTGCTGTGATGTTTTAAATAGAAATCGTGTGGTTTGCTGTTGAGTGGAAGACTTCATTTTGGAAAGATTTCTTTAATGAGGAGGGGGTTATGAAATGATTTTGAAAGCATCTCTGGATACAGTTCCTGGTACAAGAGCATGGAGGGGGATGACAGAAAGGGGTTGAGATGGACAGGAGCTCTGTAGTTAGAATGGCTGCTGTATGTCTCACATCCTCACTTTAATGTTTTCTTCCTAAAACCACTTCCAGGCTTTGGAAGCTGACGTTAGTAATGTGAAATATTTTTAAAGTTTTAACTGTTTAAAGTTTTAACTGTTTTAAGTTGTCTCTTAAAAGGGGTTATTAGCACAAAAGTGGAGGAATCTCAATACTTGTCTGCATGACTAAAGATGTTCGGAATGTAATCAGGTGTTTAATGTGTCAATTAAAATTACAGCCTCTAGTGACATTTCTCTTCTAATTGTGAAGAAAATAAAAGCATTTAGCCAGTTTGTTTACTGAGTATGCATGTCCGTCCAACTCCTGCCACAAGACCCGTGAAATCTGTCTGCTTAGGGAAAAAGCAACCCAGCATGTTTTTAGATATTAACTTTCTATTGAAAAATAGATATGAAGTGAGCAAAGGAAGCAATTATGTTTCCAGATTGGACTGTATACAGTTTTCTGTGGTTTATACTACTTGATGTATCAATTATAATTGCATATTAGCCCTCAGTATTAAAATGTGACTGGACTGTATTCTCTGACTTGGCTTGAAGCCCGAAATATCATGTCTGCAAGTGGTGCAGCTTGTTGCTCTAGGGCACTTCAATAGTTTCTGGTTACAAAACATGGCAAGAGGTGGTAAAAGCATGCCTGACTCTGCCTAACATAATATTCTCAGCAGGAACATCTTTTTTTCTCTTTTTTTCTTCTTGATTATGACTTAATTAAACCTTGATGAGACAAATCTCCCCTTGCTGAGATGCTGGATGTGCACATCTGATAGCGTGATGCTCCTTCCAGCAAGTTGGGTGCCGAGTGTTAGCAGAGAATGATGTGGGCCACTTGAGATTAGAATCAGGCTCTTGTTTTTCTCCTGACTAGAGGAGCTGGGTGGAGCCAAATGGCTTCTTAGGCAGAGTTTTATGGCCACAAACGTCTAAACTTGAAGCTGCTGATCTTTGTGCCTGCTGGGACTCGGATCAGCATCTCTCATGAAAATTGTTCTGTCATCCAAAATGCTCGTTGATCAGACCTTTGACAAAGCCTTGGGTTTGAAAACCTGCTGGTCTCCCATGGGGATAACAGACCATATGCTGGTTCACAGATCAGTCAAATTTCCAGTTGTAATATGTAGAGCAAAATAGTTTGGGGCAAGAAGTGCAGCAGTGATTGACTGTATGTGTGCTGATCAAGTATCTGTTCAGGGAGAAGCCAAAAAGTTAGGCCAGCAGCTTTAAAATCATGTGTTTTATTATTAGGTTGCTATGTACATCTGTGTGGAGGCTGAGAGAGGCTCAAACATTGCCTCTCAGAGATGTTCGTTATAGGAATCCATCCAACTCCTCCCTGATGGTCGGAGAATCAAGTACTGCTGAAAATTGTGTTACTTTGGTCCCTGTGCTTGAATTTTTGTGTACCCAAACTGGGAGTTGTTGCAGGACAGCTTTTATAAGAGAGCTTTTATTTTTAGTAACTTCCACAATAGATAAAGGATTTAGCTCTCAGACAACTTCTCTAGGGAATGTAAAATGAGGAGGTAAGGGACAGCACTGTCTAGAATCCCATGATGTGTCAGAAAAATCTTTTCTTGCTGTAGGTATTGCAATTGATTGCTGCTAACTAGTGTGGCTAACCTGTATTAATTTCAATTTCCCCTTGCAGTAATGCGTAGAAATCCATTCGGGATGGACATTTGCTGTCGGAAAGGATCCAGAAGCCCACTCCAGGAGCTATATAATCCCACCCAGGTGAGTGTCTCATGGCTATGATTAAGCTTCTCAGCCCAGCATACAAATACAGTCTCTTCTGAGGATACTTTGGTCTGTTTTTTTCTCATTTACATGCAATAGCTGACTTCAGTATGGAGAACTGATCCTGGGACCTGCAGAGTTTAGCCATAAAGTTCTACAGTTTGAGCAAAGGGCCTGATTTTAAAAGGTTTTTAGTCACCTAATGATGTGGACTCCTCCAAAATTTTTTCTCAGGTACCCATAAGCCTTAAAAGAGTATACTTTTTAGATCTAATTAGAAGCTAGCTATTGACACAGAATGGCAGGGTGGAGTGAGAGAATGTGTCATGATCTACATGAAACAAGGAGTGTGGTAAGACTGTAAATTGCAATAATAATACATGAATTTAATTTATATGACTTTCTGGTAGTCAGCTGCTTTTCCTGTCCTGGTTCATCTATTGTACAGAGTCTAGGCAAGCACTGTAGCTCATGCTCTTCCTTACGCTGTGTGCTATTCAACACCTGACTGTCTTGATGGGAGTTTAGGATAACCTCATTTCTTGCTACTCTTGTGACAAGCAGCGTAGGAAAGCTACCTGAAATTCATGCTCCCGTTTGCTCCTCTAGATCAGCTTATTCCCTACATGTGGGCTGAATTGGCACATTCAGGAGCAGCATTTCCTGTTGGCAGCCAAGAGGAAGTGCTACCATTGAGAGAAATTGCCAGCTGACTATTAAACATATTTATTAAAGTTTAACAACCGCCTATTATATATTTATCCATCAATGAATACATTGAGTTTTGCTAAATTGGCTATTAAGGCAAGTGACTATCCCACTAAATCTGACTTGTTAGATTTAACAAGGCAGTAAATGTTTTAAATACTATTTGATTATGAAGAGGCTCACTATATAGTGTGCAAAATGAAGTCTGAGGGATTTAAAGTATTTACATAAAGAATTGACAGCAATCCAAAGATATGTGATATCTGTTATGTAGCACAGTAAAGCTCCATTTGCTCGTTAGTGTTGTTTTTATGAACACAGGCTGACTTTCTAATTCAATTCGGATTCTGTGCATGGCTGAGAACATAAGTTTGTCATACTAATATACTGGCCTTTATTGACCATTATGGGAGTTAGCATTGCATAAATGGAAAGTGCACATAAAAACCCTGAAGAGGAACAATCCAGTGCTACAAAGGAAAACTATTAGCATTTGCAGGTTAAATTTAAAGACTCTCTGCAGATGCTCAAGAAGAGCGGGTAAGGGAAAAGAGACTATCTGAGTAATTAGTCTCTCTGGGGTCTGCTGTGTGTAAGTCTAAACCTCCTTGCCCTTTAACATCATTAAAGGCCAACTTGTAAGAAAAAAACGTCCCCTTCCACTGAAGGGCCCTTCAAACATTGGACAACTGAAAAGGTTTCCCGAGCTTCCTGAAGCAGGGGACACAGCTGGCAGCTCCTTCACTGGCGCCCCTTCCTTTCTCTGTGCCTTGACCAAGGAAACCATTAACATCCCTTTCCAGGCTCTTCTGCAAGCCAGCCAGAAAGTCAATGTTTGAGGAAGCACAGCAGTTCTTGCAGCTGATGTTGAACTAAGGAGATGATGGTTTTTTATGCAGAAGTGTTTCCATCTCCTTGCTGGCATCCTTTTTTATCAATTGTTTCATTTTTGTTTCTTTCTTTGTTCATAATTGGTGTTTGGTTTTTTTTGGAAGGGACTTTGCATGCTGCACTCAGCACTAGAGAGACTGACAATGGCAGATGAATGACTGCATACCATGTGGGAAAGCAGTAACGAGAAAAGGCAGTGAGTAGAGGCTGCCAGGGAAGACAACAGACTGGAGATGAACCCTAGACTATTTCATCAAATACTTGGTTAATCTTTCTTTTTCCATTTTTGCCCAGAGAGATATCTGTCTCACCTTTCTTAAGATGGCAGATTAGAGACTGGTCTGTACTCTGGCCGTAGGGTACTTGTTCCTCAGGAATTCACTAGGAATTGTAAGGATGGGGGGAGATGGAAATTGGATTTCTAATCTTTCTCTGCTGAAGCAGTTGTGATCAGCCATTTGTAAAGTCAGCTCAGAAGTCATTATATAATCAATATGCAAGAAGACAAGGCCAAGCCAGATGGGGTCCTTGCTCATGGCAGTTGGAACCAGATGATCTTTTAAGGTTCCTTCCAACCCAAACCATTGATTTTATGAAGATGCTTTCGGCCAAAATCTCTCTTACTGATGTAGATAATGAAATCACCAGTTAGATCTTTAACCTTTGACTATCAGAACCTGTTGGACTCCTGGTGTTGTGAATGCACGGTTCTTTCCTGGGTGCTGATGGCCGTGTGTGCCACCACAGAAACACTCTGACACTCTGAGGTGGTTTAGCTGCCTCAGAGGAACACCAGAACTGATCGAGCAGGTATTTGTAGTTCAAAGTAATATGTGTAGTTCAAATGCCAGACGTAGGCCATGGGAAGATACCCTGAAGATACGTTTTTGGATTACTACAAGCGAGGTGTAGCTGTGATTTTTTTAAGGGTAGAGTACTTTAAATTAGAGACAGTATTAAGGATCCATACTGCCTGGCATGCAGGGTGCTCCTGGCTGTTCCCAGTCTGGGGAGAGGAGAATTGGGCCATTGATTGACATAGGTGTCAGATTGGGTCAATACTCATTTAAAATGATTTAAAATGCTGTAGTTTAACATGGATGAGGTTTTTCTACTGCGTGTTTAATATCAAGTTGCACCGCCCTCATAAAACCAGATGGAGACAGGTTGATTTGCACCAGCTGAGAATTTGACTGTGGGTATTTACGATGTTGACATATACCAGCCTCTCTGATCCTGGCCTATTACGTTTCCTTCTATGGAATTGTTCAAGTTGTTTGCAGATGCCATCATTTGTCTCTTTAATCTCTTTTTTGGCCTGATGAATGATTGTGAAAAGGAAAGAGAAAGGAAAAGAAGAGGAGAAAATAAGGAAGATTTGGCTTAAGAAAATTCACATGTAACAGTGATCTGGAGGTGACTGAAAGGGTGGTCTGGTGGCTTGCAGGTGCTGAATGTTAGAATTGCAGTCAGATTTTCAGGTGACTCATCATAATTGTTCATATGTTTGATGGAGTAAAAGAGGACAAATGAATGGGGATAGCACTTGAATTAGGGCTCAAGAAAGTGCCCATGACAAAGCCCATGTGGTATTTATTTCTAAGTTGGGTGTCTGGCCTTGTGATTATTGTAAAAGTAGAAATAACACTTTTGCTCTTTTGCCTGTTGTGATGGAGCAGAATGTAGGAAGTGCATTTGTCTGTGGACAAAAGATTTCTTCTCTAGGGCTTTCACTGCAATATTTTTCATGAGCACTGAGGGAAAGAAAAGTCAATATAACCAAACTGGATTTACACTGAGTAAATAGATTTCCAGGCTGTGATCTCCACATACACGGCAGAGAATGTGCAGCATCTCTGAGACATTATATTTTTTTTCCCCTTTCATTTTCAGGTGGAGATTTAGTAATAAGCTGAAGAGGTACCAGTGGCAAATTTTGAGGGCCAAAACAGGCCATTTGTTTAATGAGTTCATTAAAAAGACACATAATTATAAATGGAAAGAGAAAGAGGATTCAAACACACAAGTAGCAAAGGAGAGAATCTAGGTGTAGCTGAACACAGATGAAGAGCCCTGCAGGAATGTGACATAAGGTTGAATTTTATGTCGGGTGGATTTGGTGGAGGTTTTCTATATGAAACCCCAGGAATTTAAGAATGTGGGTAACAAATACTTGCAAGACATATTCTTAGAAGACAGCATACACAACTGTGTCCTGTAATTTGCATGGCTGTGTACAGCCCTATGGCTCCAAAAATAACATATAATTGTGGATCAACCCATGAACTGGAGTCACCAGTAGTTCAGAATTGGATAACATTATGGGCACTTCAGTGGTTAACATGGATCTATTTGCTGCAGTAAATGTGCTACTGAATTACAAGGAGTTTCAAACCAAAATAGACCAAATGTTAAAGGGATGGGAAATAATTGCATTTTAAGGTTAGATTTTGGTCTTCCAGTTGTCAGGATCAACATTTAATTCTCATTAAATACAAGCAGCGTAGTTGTTTGGTCTAATTGTTTAGACTTCTGAGAGGAATACAGAAGAGAGATAGTCTTGTATCTATCAGGATCCAAATCCAGGGATGAGTTTGTTTCAGTTTCTAGTTTGACATTACCTAACATTAATTCATGAATCCACGTGACTATTTGGCTAAAGGTCATGCTGTTTACCATTTGTTACTTGCCTTTTTGAACGCATTTCTTTTTGTTGAGAAGAGGTATTTCTAGGTGTCTGCTCTTGGTGTAGCTGGAGCCAGAATGTCCAGTGATTTGCTGAATCTGGTGAGTCAGAGCTGTGGACCTTGTGTTGCCTTTGTGTTATGAAATTGTATTGGACTGGTTTGGAGCGGTCATTCCAAAATAAATTATTTTATTACTTCTACATTTTATTTTCTTCCCTCCTCTTGCCCACCAAGTGAAAGGAAGGAAATGAACTGTTGCCTTGCAGGCTGTGTTTATACATCCTGAGTCACCTCAGGCCAAAAATGCTGCTTTTGAGGAGCTGCCCTGGGGTTATATGTGGTTTAGATTGCCTGGATAGCATCAGCAAACATCAACCTAGTTCAGCCCCCATCACTCAGCTTTCACCTGAGCTGGCAGTTTCTCAGCTTCAGTTGATTTCCACTCACTAGGATGGCTCTGTAGGCAGTTGTGTTGGTTCCTGGACAGAGGTTTGTGGTGAGCTTTGTGGTCTGAGCTCTGTGTTCACGTCATCCACAGCACTTTGCATCAAAGGTTCTGATGCTTAAGACCTGGTATTTCTGTCCTTGGTGAACCTGAGCTGCTGAGCACTGTCTGGTTTGTTTTAGTGTGCTTTGGCTTCTCATTCTCTGAAACACAAGAACCAAAGGTCACTGAATAGGATGAAAGGTGTGGTTCTCCAGTATTTTGTCTTCAGCAGCAGGTGACCAGACTACAAGAAGGATAAAGAACTCATGTTATTCTTCCAGTGCACAGCAACCTGTGGGTCAGGAGCTTCCTGAGCCAGACTTGTGTTTTCATCAGCCACGTCATGCAAGAAAAGCCTCAGACAACAGAAAATTACTGTATCACTCAAAAAGGGAGGAAAAATGTATATCTCCAAAGTTACTTGCTAACTGCGGTAAGACAAGATGATTATACCAACACTGTACACCAATGCTGTACATTAATTTTTTTCTGGTTTTCAAATATTTATGTTCTGGGTTCCAAATTTCCTCCTTGAGATGGCCATATAGCTATTCTATGAAGTATGAGAAATAGTGAAGTTTATCTAAAGAACAGTATATTAGAATTTATTTATGCTTTGCAACTAAGATGAGTAGTCATGAATATGTATGTGTCCTTCTCGAGGGCAAGAAGTGGCCCAAAAGTTTTACCAGTACTGAAAACACATGTTGTGTGATTAATGGTGATCTTTGTAGGTAAATCTGTGCAGATAATAACAGCATGGTAAATGTGGCTCATAATCACAGTATTTGATTGATCTTAGATTAAAAACTCCTTAATGGAAAAGGTGCAGAATGGAGACATAAGGAAAAGCAATCAATGTGCAATGCCGAACTTTTGGTACCTACTCCTGTTGGTAAACAGCAATTTTGTATGTAATTAGCCTCACTTACTGCAGCAAAATACCTGCTGATGAAAGAGGAGCTAATTGATTTACTCCATGGATGACTTTTTATGCAAAGACATTACTTACTGTCATGCTTGGAAGTCATAAAACAGCAGCTGGCCTGGGATGAATTATTGCATTAACCTTAGCAGAAAAATTGCACTAGTGAGAATGCTTTGTTATTAATTACTGATTAAAAATGATAAGAGCCAGTTTTAGATGCTGAGGAAATGGCTTGGGGAAGGGAGGGTTTCAGGTATGGTGTGCTTCACAGATCATTTGTTGTGATGTGATGGATACCTTTGTAACTCAAGAGGAATTAATCAGACAAGCATGTACAGTAGCTACCAGCACTCAAGGCCAGAATTATCCCCAGGACATGTTCATTCAAGTTGCTGTAGTGCATTGGGATGAATTTTTGGGCACCTGTGTTTAATAAAAGACTTGTTACCTGCATGAAATGAAAAAAAAATACAGTCTCATTCAAATTGGCTCAGATTTCCCAGACAGAAAAAGAAGCAGCAGAGACTCATCTTTTTAATTTCTCCAGTCCTTGACTTATATTTTATAATTTTGAGTGCATGTGAGTTTTAATATAAAAGATTCTGGTGGCATAAATGTATGAGAGGAAGGATATAGAAATACAAGAGAAATGGTCAAAAACAAAAGGGTTTTACGTGTTGGAGGTGAAAGGATAAAATGGCTTTCAAAACTGTGTATCTGTATGCAGTGTGTGGTCTCCCTGTATGACAAGTACTTGTGCAGCTGGGTGGAGAGGAGACCTAGACTCCAGCACTGACCTGGTGCTGTTCAGTGGCTTTTTGTGTTTAATTATCTCCAAGTCAGGCCTCTGGAGACCTGAACGATGTTGATTCAGTCAAATGCCTGCTCCAAACTCAGTAATGTTCAAATGGGGTTCCCCACTTGCCTCATTTTTCCTCCCCATTTTTAAGTTATACACCAGAAAAGCTGGATAGTCATACTTCAAAATGCAGCAGGATATGGCAGTTTGGGGGAGTAGGGAGCAAAGTGCAGTGGGAGAATATCAGTGTTTGCAAATGAGTGTAATGAGCATGGATTTGTGCTCCCAGCCCCTGCAGTGCATTGTGTTCTTTCTGTCTGTGCCCCAAGCATCTCCAAACATCAGCAGTCATCCACGCACTCCAGCATCGCTGACTAAGTTGCTGTATCCCAGTGTTCTCATCCTTCGACCTTGTAAACTGTAGCCTCTCTAGCTTATTTCTGGTGCAAGTAATTCTGGGACATCTTTCTCTGTTGTGTGAAAGAAAGCAGCTGTATTTGCTTAAACATCTGCCTTCTTTTCCCTGTATTCTTTTTTTTTTTCTATTTAATCAAGAGGTTTCTGAGCGGAGCAGAGTTGTAGCCCACTTGTGACAGGGCCAGATGATCTCTTCAAATCCTGAGAGCACAGATGCAACCTCTCCCTCCCTGAGGGACTGTAATGTATCCCAATAGATGTAACTGTGAAAATTAGAGAATACAGATGTACAGTCTTGTCTACATGTATTTGTAATTCTTATTTACTCTCTGACTTTAATTTTGAGGAGGGACGGAAGTTGGTAAATTTGCAATTAGTTTCAAGGGATTACATACCGCAAATCCCATTTTTGTAGAGTGCATCTGATGCAAAATGGCCTGTAATATCCATTGATATTATATGTAATGTCCAAATGAATTATTCATTCACTTTTTAGCTTTGTACAATATAAATTTACCTCAATAATGTAATGACCTGTACTTTACCAAAGCTTTCTTCAGGAAAAGTGCAATAATCTTCTTGTTTGTTTATGCAGAGAGGTTCAGGAATGTTTCTGTGTGAATGCCACAGACATAGCAAGGAACTTCCCCTTAAAAGAAGTGCCTGCAGAAGCCAGCATGCCTTTTGGGACTCCTGTACTAAGGAAATTCATGGTACTATGGGGAGAAGGGCTGTGGAGTTTTTGTACAAGTGTGTAAATCATTGAATCAAGCACAGATTATTTAAGGATGCTTTCTAAGTAAGTTTTCTTCTTGCAGAAGTTTGTGGGGAAGTGTAAGGTGGGTCAAGCCAGGTGCTGCAGCCTAATCCATACTGCTTGCCTGGCATGCTGGAAAAGCAGGGCTTCCCCTCCAGTGGGGGTGCTCTGCCAGGCTATGGACAGGGTTGAGTAAAAATAGACCATTTGGGGATGTCTGAAAGTAGCTGTGAATTTGGTCTGGGTTTTTCCCGTTGTAGTAGCTGGGAAACACTTGGGTTGACTTGGGGTTAATCTCTGTGTGTGTGTGGGTAATGATGAACTTGAGGTAATTCAACTGTGCACCCCAGGCTGGGCAGCAGGGTGCCCAGGTTGTGCATAGAGGTGACACAGTGCAGTGGGTGTCTTCAGTCTCTCCTGTTCTTGCTGTCATGCATTCTAAAACTAAACTGAAGAAATTAGCAGGTTTCAGGGTGACATGCTCTTTATTAAGCCTCTTGTCGTGATATGCTGAGGCTATAATAGAGTAAGAGGCATGGTAATTTTAAGACCTTGTGTGCTCATCTGTTGATCTAGTAAAACAAGGAGAAAATGCTGCCTTGCCCTGTCGGTCTTGTTTGGTAATATCAAACCCTCGTGATGGCAGTAATTAAGAGTTCACTCAGTCCAAAGTGTGAACTGGAGGGGCCCAGGCTGCTCCTGCCAATGGTCAGGGCGCTCTCCTGTAACCAGAGAACTGGGAGCCAAATCCCTGAAAACAGAGGAGAACACCCTAACTGCTGGTTGTTGGAGTTGTCCGTAGGTTTGTTTAATCATCAGATTGAAAGATTGGTTATTTTAGTAATCATCACCTGGGTCAGCCACACTTAAACTGCTTTTGTTCATTTGTTGTTCACCTTGTTCTTACTCATATGAAAGAGGTGTGGAAAGAAAAGGAAAAAAACCTTTTCCAAGGTAACACCTATACAGCATTTGGACACAGCAAAACCAGTGTTTTATATTGTATATGTAATTTTTTTCCTCTATAAACAACATACCTATCACACTGGGGCCACTCAAGTAGGTCTTTGTTGATCTATCAACCTGTTGCAATTGTATGCTCTGATGTGGATGAGGTCTTGCGTTTGAACCATCCTTGTGTTCATGAGGCAATGGCCAGATAGGGTGGGGAGAAGGAGAACAAGGTTTTATTTCCTTCAGCGATGCTTTTGTGCAGTTGCATTGGAGAGGGAGAGTGGTTTTGTATTCTGTTTTTTCCAGCATGCTGTCAGCGTAGATGTTTCTATTCATTCATAACCTTGGGAGAAAAGTGAATTTGATCTATTCAAAATTGATAGCAAAAATCCTAAGCTCTAAAGAGGCCAACCTTAAAGTTAAAAGAGCTGATCCAGGGGATCAGAAGGGAGCTATATTTGCGACTTTTTTATGTCTTCTCACCATTCCACACATTCTATTGCACTAGAAAATGCTGAATAGTGTAAGTCTGATGCTGAAAGGATTTCCCCTTTCCCCTCTGCCCCCCCGATAGTTGCACAATAAATATAGCCAAACCAAAGAGAGTTGGCAAATTTACAGTGCACTGAAGTTGATGTGTATTTCTGGTGGCTGGAAATCCAGGAAGCAGTGTTCTTTTCTTTTCAACCTTAAATCAAGTCTGAACAGTATTTTTAATGTGGTTCAGCATGGGGCTAAAAGCAAAACATTACATCCCAAGTTTTAGAGGAGCAGTGAAAAATCACAACATGCCCGCAGTCAGATTGCCTGGCTGCACAGCAAATTAGCAACCTCTGTAGCCATCAAACTGGTGCCTTAATATAAATCTTTTCTCCCTGTAAATGTGGGCTGTCTCAGGTAGTTTCAGTCAAACATCTGGGGATTAGTAAGAGGAAACGAATATTAATTCAATTAGAGGACAGGAGATGAACATACAACCTGGTGCGGGGAATTGACATTGGAAGCTGAAGTAACAAAGACATCTCTATACCTGGGAGAGGACAGTTTCATCTGTTCAAGCCAGACTTGGCTTTTGCCTTGCATACATTTTACTTATGAAATGGTAGTTGAAGGAGTTGTATTTACATAGCAATATAGTTAATGTCATATTTTGTGAACTAAGCCTTGATGTCAATAGATGGATGGAAAATCTGGAGAGCAGACGCATAGTGGTAGCTTTCAGTTCATTTTGATACATTAAATATTCATAATGTGCTCAGCTCAAGGAGAAAAGAAATGTTTAGTTGAACTGGTAGGGAGAAGCTGAAATCACTGGTACTTCGCCAGAAGTATAATGTCTTATTTAATGTAGACTGAATGGAAGTTCCCGTGGTGGAGGTGATACACAATATTAGGCACTTCCGCAAATGCTGGTTTCTTTCTGTAAAAGATTGCTGTGCCAGTGTCATTGCGCTACGAAGTAATAGGAGAGGATCTTCCCTTCTTTTTTTTTTTTTTTTTCCATAGCTTTGGACTTACAAAAGTGTGCGTATGCACTTTCTCACACTTAAATGCCACATATTTACAGCCTGGAAATAAATCCTTCCACACTGCACTTTCCAGGCATGAGCACATTGTCACTGTGGGGGTAAGTCCTGTATCTCCAGGCTTCTCTCACCCTCTCTATGCACACTCCCATTTGTCCATGGTTTTCTCCTAATCTGAGTTTTCAGCTGTAGAACGTGGGCACTCTGCTCAGTTCCCTGCCTGATGCACAGCTGCGAGTCCACAGAGATGCTTTCGCCTCTGTTTCTGTGCAGTTTCTAGCCCAGGTTGAACTTGAACTCTGGCAAGGGCTCTGGGGCAGTGCTAAAAGCTAATGCAATGTGCGTATGCAAATGTAGGGTTTTATATGTTTGGTAGGAAGTTTTGCACCACGGACAGCTTTGCACTGGCAGTGTGATGGTGCAGTGTGGTGCACACAGCTGAGTCACATCCAGCTCCCAAACAGCCTCATGGGGCTCAGTGACAAGGCACTCAGGGTGTCTCACTGTAGGGATAGGAGTGATCCTACTGCTTTCTCTGCAGCGATTTTTCTTCTCTACTTCATGTAAACTTAGGTTAATAAACTGTTGCTGTATTTGCAGCTGTTGTGCAGAGGGGATAAGGCTGTCTCCTTGCCAAGACCTGCTTCTCTGTCCTTTCCATTCCTCCCCTCCATTTCCTCCAGCCTTGAAGTCTCCTTGTCAGCCTTAGTCCTTCTCCGCCTTCAGCTCTGCATAGTTTCCTTCTCCCATTCCTACCTTTTATCTCACAAAAACAAATGTATTTTTATATAAGTTACTATGCAGGTTATGGTCATGGCTTTATCAGAAAGTGGTGGAACCAGACAGTGAAAGAATGAGTAGGAGAGAGACTTCTCCCTCTGAAAATTACACTCTCGTGTATTCATTAATTTTTAGGCAACTAGTGCAAAAATAAACCAGGTAAAAGAAAAAAAAATTACTGCTAAAGAGAAGAAGAAAGTGTGTGAAGAAAGTAATGGCAGGCCAGGTCTGGTGTTTATTAAAAATGGAGGGAGGTAGAAAACACAGGCAGTGCAAGACCTGCAGTCTCACCTCCAACAACCTCTAAAGAAGTCATGGGACACTGAGATGTAAATGCATTGAAAGAGTTTGTTTTCGAAAGGAACGTGACAAATCACTCCCTGCATCCTACTTACTATCCCCGAATCACACAGCGACTGACAGGCCACAGGAAGACTGGTGTGGAGTCTTCAAGCATCACCTTCATCCCTTGCACAGAGTATCATGTCCTGGTCCTCTATGGGAGACCCGCTTCAGTTTTCACTTGGGCTGTTAAATGAGTTGCTGTATAAAATATTGACACTGAAGGAAGAACTCTGCCTTTTTACCCAAGTGTAAATGATCTTGTAACACAATACAGGGGATAAAAGAATGATTTCTTAGGCAGGCTTAATGAATAATTGATTTCTGCTTCTTATGACATTATCAGTGTAATTAAATCTGTGGCTAAAGAAGTAAGACAGAAGGTATCATCTGCTAAGACACCGAATCTCTTTATCCCACCAGTGGCAAAGTATTGTCATCTGTTATTAAAGGCTCTCCTGCAGTCGTGCAGGTTCAAGATCTGTCTTGTCACTAACAAGTCAGTCTTGTGTAAGTACCAACAGGTTAAAAATCTGTATATTCAATTTGTTACCTGCATCCAAAAATAACATAAATAAGCTTCCTTCCCTGCCAAACCTCCTGTCTTTAGAAGCTATACATTGAAATGATTCTTGCTTTGTGGAGGTTGGATTTGTGCAGTGTATGTAGATATTGAAAGAATCAGAGAGGCCTGAGGAATAAGATTAGGCGATAGAAAGCAGTTTGGATGGAACTGGGCTTGGCCAGTGTGTGTATCTTTAGAAAACATACAGGACTGTGGTTTCTTCACATGGGTTCTGCACTGGAGAAATAGGGCATGGAGGGTAATTACAGAGGCCAAGCAAGGATAAAACTAAAGGGGAGAGCTCAGCCTGCAGCTGTAGGCGCTGTAAAGTAAACCACTGATTTAGAAATTAGGATTTGCAGATGTTACAATTATCAGCTACTGTTGCTTTATTTTGAAAAATTAATTCTGAGAATTTGACTTAGTCCTCTAAGTAACATCTCCTGAACACCACAGTGGTCTCCTGGAATAATTCACTCTCTTGTGCATCCTCACTTTACAAACAGTGAAGTGCTAGAGTGCATTTTATTGCAAAGCTACAAGTCCACATAGAATAGGAAACCCAAATACTGTACTGGTTGGTAGGTCAGTGTGTAGGTGATGAAATGGTCTGATGTATTTTGAAAGTCAACAGAGATTTTTTTGCTGGCTCTTGCATTACACATAAGAGGAGTTTCATTCAACGGCTACTGAAGTCAGCAGAGAGACTTCCCCATTGATTTCTTTTCCCCTTTAGCTGCAGAGTCTTAAGGAAACTCCACTCACATTGTTAGCAGCTCTTATTGTGTTATAAATACTATGCTGAGCAGCAACACTGAGACTGATCCTGGAGGACTGCCTGTTCAATGATACTCAGCTGTGTACTGTAGTCTGTGTCTCTGAGTGTGGCACTGTCAGTGCTTTCCTTGAATCTGCATATAAATGATAATACAGTGATCATCACCATGTCAAAGTCACAGCAGTAGTGGCCTGGCAAGGCAGAGTCCTTGCACCCTGCTGTGCTGCAGGATGTTCCGCCAATGCCCTTGGCTGAGCTGCTTTGCACAGTGAGCACACCATACATTTTAGTGCTGCTTTTGCCATTAGTGTTTTTTGTCATCAGGTTGTTACGTCTCTGATTCCACACTTGTAATGCCTGTAACAGTTATGCCCGTTTGTCTGTTTCTCAGGGGCATATTGGTGCTATAATTATTGTCTGCATAGTGTTTTGATCATAAAAGCTGACAAGTATAATTGCTGGTTACAAGTTAAATTGTGCATCTACCAAAACTACACAGCTGCTATGTGATGTATGTCTTAAATTCCTCACTGACTTGAAGGCAAGCCAAGAATTTGCTCAATTCCGTAATTATCTAAAGCAAATGTACCCGTTTGATTTTTCGGACATATAACTTTGTCACCACAGCGTCCACCAATATATACTGAGTTGGAAATGTGCATCTAAATGACTTCAGGGAGAACCAGTGTTGGTGTGGAGGCCTTTATAGACCAAGGGCAAACTGCTTTCTCATGCAGAAATATGAACATGCATGTGTGCATGCCCCAGCTGCTGCTGAAATCTATGAATTAGGGATGTGCTCACTCCTGCCAACAGATTGTGTACCAATCTTGAAAAGGGATGGGTTTGTATGCCCAGTGCTTCATTATGCATACAAAATACATATTAGTAAACCTGAATTTTGATTCCACAAGATGTACTTGCATGACTGATTGTGGAGGGCTTTTCTGTACTCCAGCTGCCAAGCTTTGAGCTGAAACAAGTATTTCTCAATGGGAAGAGTAATTGTTTCAGCTTAGAATTAAGTGGCTAATCATTAGGAATTCAATTGGCATGAAATGCACAACATTAATCATGATGCATTAATGTGCCATCAGTGCGGATGTAGGGTGTGTGCTCCACTGAAATCCACTAATTAATATATCTGTTCTTTATTGGAAAGGTTTAACGTGGGCTCTGTTGTTAACTAGGATATGAGAGTGTCAGACCTGGAGGGGTTTTTAAAGAAACTTGCCCTGCTGTTCAGGGCACACATTAGTGAGGGCTGAAACTCTTAAAAAGGTACTTTTTAATGTTTTTTTCCCTGAAATCTGATACTGAAATTGACACCAAAGATGTAGCTTGACTACAGTGCTGCACATGCCCTGAATGTCCCTTATGCCTTGACAAGGGAGTCACAGCTTGCATCAGGAGTGCAGCTGGGTCATCTCAAGTAGGGGATAGAGACACTCCTGCTTTTTGGAGATCAGGTCCACTGCGGATGGGTGGGAGGGCGTTGCCACCTGCCTGACAGCTTTCACCAGCAACCTCAGGCCTCAGAGGTGTGGACCAGCTCTGATCTGCATCCCTACAGGCTGCAGTGGACCTCTCCATCTAAGCCCCAGCGCTGGAGAACCAGTCCTGCACCTGGGGCTGTTTCTGTGCATTCTCGGTCTCGCCTTGGTGTCACCCCGAAATGTTTTTGATCTCTGTTCTTAAACTCCTGAAAATATGATAATGTAACACAACAAATTATTATGAATATTAAACTGAATAATATCTGGCCTATTCTAAATAACTTTAGATAAAATGTTGCTGTTTCCCAGTATTATGGAAAATTCCCTCCTTGCTAACAAGCAGTTACTGCATGTCTCTGAAACAAAATTATTCATTGTGTTCATTTGCTTTGCAGGCATGTGAACTCTCGTGTTGAGAATTAAAAAAGTCTCCTGTGTTTAACGCCTGAGGGCACAAATGTAACCTGTTCAAATATCATTCTTCAATTATCCTTTGAATCATCTGCCTTCCAACTCTTCCCAGGTTCTGTAAAATACCCTTCTGACTACCTATCAAAAAAATAGTGCATCTGTTCTTTCAGTTCATTTCCCTAAACTGTAATCAAGCACTGTCAGTGTAATAAAAATGAAAAGAAATATCTAGCTGGAACAGCATTCTTCACTTTTATTATTGGAAAATGCATTAATGTTCCCTTATCAAATATATCCATTTAACCAATCATTCCATTTCTTTACATCTTCAGCTTTTTTTAAAACAAGAAAAGTGCACGGAGAGCCATTTTTTCCTGATCATAAAGGCCAGGCTTGATTTATTTCTCGTGCTGTGGTTTCATGAAACCTAAAAATAGATTATGGTAAATAGTCTGTTGACTTCTCTTTTGTTTAAACATAGTAAAAGATTATAGGTCCTTACTATATTTGGTCTAAGTTGCCATTTATATTACGGTAGTGTAGCACAGGCTGTTAGTGGGAATTATATTTAGGCCTGGGGTAAAAGCTTATGTGTCTTAGGTTGAAGTCTATTTCCAGCCTGGCTTCTGCAATGACTAAAATGTGTGATTCATTCAGGTTTCTGGTGCATAAGTCTCCGTAACAGGCACTCTGGCACTTTTGAAAGTGCTTGCTTTTCTGCCTCGATTCGAAGGGAAAGAGATGGAGGGAGCACTTCAACTACTCAGCTCGGGGGCTTGTGTTTTTTGGGGTTTTTTTTCTCCCCATTTGATGTAGAGGCTTTATGAAGTTCCTTGAGTAGGGCAGGGGGCTGCACACCAAGTGTCTTAGGCTGCCAAATCCAAACAGTATCGTTTTGCGTCCACTCTGCTGACTTTCCACTGCCACAAAGGGTTGCAGCAGGTTTGGGGCAACAGAGGGTTGGCCTGAAGCAGCCACAGCCAGGCTGCAAGGCGGCAGCAATATCTAGATGTGTCTGATTGAGGTTTGCCTTTGGACAGATTCCAGCCACACGTCTTCAGGCAGGATCTGTCCAGCCTCAGGAAGTATTGTATGAAGAGAAATGGTGACCACTTAAATTCCCCAGCAGCAAAACATGGGCTCTCCAGTGCACTGTCCTGACAGCTGGGTGAACTGGCACTCAGCTACATCAAAGGGAGCTGAACAGTCCCAGGAGACCAGAGGAGCTCCTTCAGTGATGGCCCATCACCATTAGAAAGTTGTGTATCATGCCTGAGGTCTGTTTAGCTCAGGAAGAGGGGGGAAATGTATTGGTTTTAAGACAGATGGTTAGAGATAGTAGCTTGATGGTGTTTTCCCAAAAGGCTGAGATACCATGGGTTTTCTAAGATTCCCAAGTGTCTGGGATGTAGGCACTTGAAAATCTCACTCAGGGACTTTAGGAGGCAGTTAAGCCATTCATTAACATCAGTCTTAGTGGGCACCCAGAGATATTAAAAGCTAGGCCTGGCATTTATGGCAGTCTGCAGCTTCCAGGGTGGAAAAGGGCAGTGAGCAGCAGAGTTGTTGCATTAGCACGTGAGATTCTTTATCAGATCAGTGCAGAAGCGAAGCACTTGGCACCGTCTCAGGGACAGAGTATAAATGCGTTCAATCAAGTGAAGACAACTGTATGTTCGTATTGAAGGCAGTATTCAACCTCATGCAGTATTTGTCTCCATTAATTATCAGCATTTGACTCTTCTTACAAGTGCTGAACTCCTGGGAAGGACATGAGGTTCATTAAGACTCACTGCTTCCCCAGGCATACAGATAACACACAGTGTGCAAGCACTAGGATTCCCAAGTTGGCTTTTTAATCTTGAAACATCGCATGTATACTTATTTTAGTATGTCTGTTAAAAAAAAAAAAACCACACAAAAATACAACATTTGGAAAAATAATACTGTGATGAAATTAATAGGTTTTTTGACCACTAGCTTCTAATAAAATTTAAAATCTGTGATTATTCAGTAGCTAAGGAAAATAGAGCCATGGCAGGGAGGGAAAAAAAAATTCCTGCTGATCTGCCCTTTTAGAACAGAGCTAACATCAATAATTCTTGCTCTGTGCATTAAGTTTTAATGTGTAGACAGGCACTCCGTGCATAGCAGGGTGTCTGTGGAGTCATCAGTGAGAGCTAATAAATGCCTGTCATATGAAGAATACATTACAGAGAGAACCAAGTTAAGTGAATCATTTAGTTACCATTAGTCATTTTTCATTAATATTTTTAACTGTAATATTATCCGCTGTGCATTAGGTAGGATAAAGGAAATAATGCCTGTGATGTGCTCTATCCTAAAAACAGAGATTTTTTTTTTTCTCAGAGGTGGGGATCAGGATAAATGTTTCAGCTGTGATCACGCCAGTGTCCTTTTTTATTTATTTAAGACTACAGAAACCGAGATGGGAAAGGAAATAATTTCATCACATGGCTTGGCATTAGCCGGCACCCACCATTTACATTAATGGCAATTGAATAGCAATAACTGTGCTGGAAATGGAATATCCCTAAACATGTTTAATACTGGGTATTAAAAATAGCATCAAGAAAGGAATTTCCACAATAGCAAATGCAGTATTCCAATCCAGTGTGTTCCATTTTGGTATATGCATCTGGTCCTGCAGTCCTGTTCAGCTGTGACCTTTGAAGCACAGCCAAACTGGGACCAGTGGGGGCAGAGGTGGGAGAGCACCAGGGAACTATCTGTGACTCTGCAGGTCCTGCTCCAGACTCGAGTTGCTGCTGGGCAGGACTCCCTTTTCTGACACATCACTTGCTTGAGGTCTGGATGAGCCTGGGTTCTTGACTGTCTGTCAGCATGGAAGAGTTAAAAGAATAAATATATTTGATCTTACTTACACTCATAATTTTTTCCCCATGATAATGTGCTTCTACCACCAGCTTACACTTTTTCCTTTTAATCCGTTGTTTTTTATTACTTTCTGTTCTAAACTCCCAGATTCTGAATTCTAAATGTATTAATGGTATGATTGGGTGTACATGTGAAGATATATCTTTCCCAAGGTGCTGAGCACTTAACAGATAGAGTAAGAGATGATATAAAGATGATATAAAGGCTTATTAGCATAGATTTAGGAATACTTTCAACTTTGCATCATTCTCGACTTACATCCAGTACTGTTCCACTTGTAAAACCACTCTCCAGTAATCACAGAGGCTCCAAGGAGACAGGGAAGAAATAAGAAAGAAAAATTAGGAACTCTTGCAAATTACTTTGCAAAGCTTTTTCTCAACTGTAACAAAATTGAAAGTAAAATTTGATGGTTCAGTATCTCTAAAAGTTAGAAAGGGACATTGTAATTCTCCTTGGAAAAATGAGACATTGCCTTTTAAAGCATCAGAAACTTTGGTCGCTGCTTTTGATGAGTTGTAAAATATCAGCTCCAAAACATGTAGTTGTCTTGGACCTAAAATTTGCACGTATTCCAAATCAGGCTAATATTATCCAGTGGGAAATGAATTTGTGCTGTAGAAGGAAATATATGCAATGTTTTTTCCTTTGTGGAGCAAATTGCCTTTGCTACTATTATATGTGGAGAGTGTCCCAAATTATTTTATTCTGTATGTTCCAAAAGTAATTTACTCAAATTCATGGACACAAATTTTTTATTTTCTGGAGGGTGTGGAGCTATCAGATGTGGATTTAACCACAAATCAGATACGTTTCAATGTCTGTTGCTGTTCTCTGGGGACAGTCACACAGGCAGAAAGAACAATATCCGGCCATCAGTTCCTTGCAGCATTTTCTGTGACTGCCAGGTAATGCTGTGACTGGAGGATCAGAGTGTGTGTCCATGTGAGTGGGAACTGCAACCACGGTGTTTGTCTCTATGCACCACTAAATGACTTACGAATTTTAGCTGCAGTTCAGATGCAGGAGTAACATTTGTCTTTCCTGCTTGATTTTAGAGTAAGGTTCATGGGTGTGACCCAGAGAGCCCCGGTCAGGTACTGTTGTATGAGCACTGTGGCCCTGGGGTGCAGAGCAGTGATTAGGACGTGAGCTGTAAGTCTGGGGGGGAAGTAAATTTAAGGGATGTTATCAAGCCATAGACAATTTGCATACCAGATGAATCTCAGGAAAAGTGATTTGGGCACATAAATATTCCACCTTTCTGGGCCGTGTCTGTATGCTGACTATCAGCACCAATAGCTTCTTTAATGAGTAGAAATATTTCACTCTTTCACATTCTCCAGGGCTTAATTTTTGTAAGTGAACTGCTGATTCAGTTCTACCTCACAGAATAACTCAGTCTGGCAATAATTCAAGGCTAAAAATGTGAGCTGTAACTTCCTGCTCTTTATCAAACAAGCAATAACACGGAACAGTGCATCGTTCCAGTGAACAATGTTTAAATTCTTCTAATTGTGTTTTATAAAGTAATGTCTCCTGGTTTTGCTTTTGTTACTCAGTGGCTCCCAGTGCCCTGGCTGTCGGCAACCCGGGCCTCAGCAGAAACTTCAAGCAGCCCACTACAGTGGCTCTTTGTGATGGTGTTTTGTCCTGGCCTCTGCAGGTTTTGAAGGGACAGGGTTGGTGAAGAAATGCTGTTGTGTTTTCCTTGGTACTGAGCTTATTGGTCCTGTAACTAGACTGAATCATCCAGCTGAGTCTTGGTCTGCTTTCGGTGTCCTTTCCCTCAGCAGCCACTTGGCACTAAGGGTTTTACAGGAGTATTGCTAGCACCAGGTACTTTGTATATCATATTCCTGTATCATCTGTACCTCTTCAGATCTTATACAGAAAGTTTATGCAGGGATTTATACCAGATCTGGATTTTTGACCTTAAGACTTGGGTGGACCACTCTGTCACTCAAGACCCCTTTAAGATCCATACACCTTAAATTTGAAAGGCAGCATGTGTCTGCATTCAGCCCTATCTCTTGGTGGTGCTGATGTTATTCACTGTATTCATGTAGCCAGGCCCACCCTTTGCTTGCCTCTGGTAAGGTAAGGGGACCATAGAGTTAAATGGTGTTTGGATGGGGTCATCATACTCTGGAGGTGGCGAGAGGAGCCCGTGCTTCCCTCGTGGGCTCATTTCTGAAGCTGTGTTGCCAGAGCAGAGGTGAAAGTGCATTTTCTAGGATTGCTGTAAATAGTGCTTCAGGCAGCCAGTGACATGAGGAATTTGAAAATATAAGTCTGACATAAACTAGCTGCTGTAAAAAAAATCCCAAACTTTAAATATGTGGGTCATCTCAACTGATGCTCGGAGGGGTTTCTTGAATTTCTCCTTTTGAAGCTCCATTTGGGCTCTGAAAATTGGGGAAAAAAATCTGTCTTCTTTTCCCCTCCACCCCCTGCCAGGCAATGTAATGAGAAAGAAAAGTTTCAGCAGCCCAAATAGCATCCACTGGGAGGCTGGTGCAAGCACCATAGTTTCCAGTTTGGTCTCTTTTTCCCCCCATTGCCAGTGTGTCTCAAAGATGGAGTTCGTTAACTTGGCTTAAGTCCTTGTCTTTGGTGTGTCGGTAACTGTCTGAGTCTGAAATACTCTCAACAGGATAGTTTGATAGGGGAAAAGAAATAGAATGCAAGCTGGCCGTTTTTTATCAGGACTGATTCTGAAGGGTTGTCAACAGTAAAATCCTGCAAAAATTCAGGTGGTGGGACTTGAACTTTAATCATTTGGCATTGTGTATAAATAAGCAGGTTTGTGGAGTAGAGTGGTGCTATATTTGCATTAACGCTTTGCAGAGCTAAGGCATGTTTGAGAGGAAGAAAATTCACCTCATTTTTAGCTTCTGTAAATGCCTTATGGAGGTTTCATGATTTGGGTGGAAATACAGTGATCACTATTAAAAAATTGAACATTTACTACCAGTTTAAGGCTAAACCTGGAACAACACAGGATTTCCCTGAATTTGGAATATATAATGCTTCTGCCAGTTGAGACACAGTGATCTGTTAAGCAACGATTTCTGTAGAGCTGTATAAGTTAATATCTAAGATCATATGGAAAACATGTCCTTCATAGATAATTCTGTATGTTTTGATAAAAGCCTTGCAAAACACTGGAAGAATACTATTTCTTTTGCTTAGTTGTTTTTCCTTGATGTTGCAGACGTTCTAGCGAACCCAAAATTGAAGTCCTAAAAATTGCATTATGCTGTCAACCCCTGTCACAAGAGTACAATAGTTGTTTTATCATTGGCAGCTGCTACTGTAAGTAATGACTTCTAAGCTATACCCCTAAATTTGAGCAGTGCGCAGTAATTCATGTATTCTAGATGAGTTTAAAATGGAACAGAGATGAGATTCCTGCCTGTTAACACGGGACTAGAAAGGGATTAATAAAACCTAAAAAAAGAAGTCCATTATAGCCACTGCAGTCATAAATAAGGTTTATAGTTCTGTCTCCCCACCAAATGGCAAGGAACCTCTGGTACTGCAATGTAGTAATTTTCAGTCTTGTTCCATTGCTTTATAGGATAGAATTGCATTTGCCAGGTGGTGTTCTGGCTATCTGCTTCAAGAACTCTCTCTTTTGACCTTTTTTTGATGAGTTGACTTCTTGTGAGACACCTGTCAATTACTGCTGTTTAAAAAGCCTGGGCTCGTATTACCAAGTTAGGAGCCTTGGTGACAGGTTACAAGCTGATTAGGTGCATAAATATTATAGCAAATATTGTGACACAAGGAAGGCTCAAGTGAAAACCAACAGAGAAAGCCCCTCTACCTTCTAACAACACAGAGCACATTTGAGTATATTCTTCATTACATGAAAGGGCTGGGCTAATCACCACGGTGCTGTTCATCTGTGAAGCTCTTCAATCTGTATTATGTGAGTCTCTCAGTCAGTGTTCTAAGGATTTTTATTGCGGCCCTCACCATCGTTTCCGGGCTCTTCTGCCTTCTGCATTCCCTTAGCTTCATGCACTGCTGGATGCCGAGACCTTCATTCTTATTCAAGTGCCGAGCTTCAAGAGAGAAATTGAATAATTTTCCAAATTGAAGCTTGTATGGGGAATGCTGTTTTACTAAATCTCCGTCCTTTTTACGTAAGATATTAGCTGCAGTAGCCAACTGCCAATCTGACAGTGTGGGTGAATGCTGAAGAGGCAGTGATTAGGGAAACTGAGCTACATGGTTGTTCTTCCTTTGCTTTCTTCGTTATTCATAAATTCACAGTTAGTGTCCCTGTAGTTAATAATTCTCTATACTTATGTGCAGCCTTCTATCAGAGGATCTCTAGTACTGTGTGAACATCAATGAATTATCATCCTCTCACTTTACTGTGGGCACTTTTAATCCTCGTGCAGTGTCTTGCCCAGTGTGCAAGTGTGTTCTGTGCTGGCCTTGGAGCACTCAGCTTTTATTTTTTAAGGTCATTACTCCATTGTGATGAAAGAAGCCATCTCACCCTCACAGAATCAAAGAATGATTTGAGTTGGAAGGGACCTTCAAGATCATCTAGTTCCAACCATTCTGCCATAGGGAGGGACACCTTCCACCAGACCAGGTTGCTCAAAGACCCATCCATCCTGGCCTTGAACACTTCAGGGATGAGTCATACGTAATTTCTCTGGGCAATCTCTTACAGTGTCTAATCACCTTCAGAGGAAAGAATTTATCCCTTAAAGTCAAACGCATGAGCTAGAGTATAATTTAGACTTTTTTTCTTGTTACTTCATGGTTCCATTTAGTAATCAAATCCAAAGAAATATAAATATTTATGTATTTTATAAATCAATTCAAGAAGAGAGTAACAGCAGAAAAAGTGATTAACGTCGAGGCTTAGGTAATAGAAAAAAATTGAAAGAGGAAGTTTGAGTTAAATCTGTAATGTACACATTCTCTTTCTCTCTACCGCTCAGCGTCTAAATTAGACCAATTTGAATCCTCTTTGGGCTGCATGGCCCAGCAGTGGTCATCAGGGATGATTTATTAGAAGAGGTACTCACTTGTTTTTGTATGAAGCTGTTTGAGGCTAGTACAGACTCTGCCTGTTTTTCCTTGTTTTTCCCCAGTCCATCTGACAGAAGAAATTATGTGAGTGTTTACTCAGGCATCATTACCTGGGGTTTAGGTTAATGTGGTGATAAGGTAGGGGGGGAGTGGTTTCTCACATAGCCTGAAATACCTTTGAGATACCAACCCACCAGAGCTGCCGGAGCTTCTGGCTGCTGCAGATAGAAGTAAATGAAGGATGCTGTTTGCTGTGTCTGTACTTTGGAACTAAAACCCAGCAACTTTTTGTTCTGTATAAAACATGGTGCATTTACCATCAAAACTTGTTTTTCAGTGTTATATTTGCAACCTTGGCAGAAGGAGAGTTACTGGTGGGTTTCTCTTACTGTTAGCTTTGTGATTGTAGCCAATGTTTCTCAGTGTGAAGGACATAACATCAGGTCTGTGACCTAGAATCATAGAATAGTTTGGCTTGGAAGGGACCTTTAGAGTTACTCTAGTCCAGCCCCCGTGCCATGGGCAGGGACTTTTTCAACTAGGTTTGGTTGCTCAGAGCCCTGTCCAACCTGGCCTTGCACACTTCCAGAGGTGAGACATCTACAACCTCTCTGGGCAACCTGTTCCAGTGTTTCACAGCCCTCATTGTAAAAAAAAATTTCCTTTGTATCTACCTTCTTTCAGTTTAAACCATTTTCTCCTTGCCCAGTCACTACATGCCCTTGTCAAAAGTGCTTCTCCAGCACTAGGACACTAGTTTTTGGAGTTAAGGCATCTTAGATCTATTTTCCACTTAAATAGATATTAATTATTTGTACAAAATTATACCACAGTGATTAAATAGGCTGCAACCACATTGCCTGATAGCTAAGCACTAAAAGTGAGTGTGAGAGAGAGACTACCGTGAATTGTCCCATATATTGCTCACTGCCCTTCGGAGTGAAATGGCAACCTTCATTCTTCTCACTGTTTTGATTTTCTTTGTATGTGAAAAAATGTGTTCCAACTTCGTGCTTGCGGAAAAATAAAAAAAGATATCTAGTTTGGTTGAAAACATCACATTTTGCGCCAGGCAATAATTTATTTATTTCTGCAGATATGTTTCAACAGCTCTGGGTGTTTGCTATTAACGTAGTGTTATAAATAAAGCAAAGGGTGTTTGTAACACATAGAACAGAAAGGTTTTGATCTAGGAGACTGAAATAAATTAAGTCTTAAGAGAGAATGAACAAATTAGGCCAACTGAGTATCCTTAAATTCATGGGAACCTTCATCTGGATTTGCCTCCGGTCTTCTGATTTGATCAGTATGCTAGCAGCCTTCCTAATGAAGTTATGTCTTATCTAATAAGCTTTCTAATCTTATTAGGCAATGCCTAAGTTTTAAGATAAGATTTGGAGCTAAGGAGAAAACTGTAACCATTAGAAATCGCTCTAACAAAGTGGGTAGGCTTCTGTAGCACAGAGCAGACTCACAGCTGGCAGGATTTGAAGTGGTCACAGTATTAAACACTGAAAAGTGTAATTTGCAAATGAGGATCATTGCTTAGAGAGGAACTACACTGACAGTTTTGGCAGTACAAAGGTTTAATTTCCAGCTTCGTCTTTAGAGGACTTTCACTTCTCCCTCACTGTGATTTTCTTCATCAGCCTTCGCACAGTGCTCTTTAGTGGGATTGTTTCAATGGTGCTCTGACATGAACCTACGCATGCTTTCATCAAGTAAGATGTTTCTGATGACTTGCTCATTGAAATCTATCCCCATCTGCCTGATCTTGATTGCATTCAGTTCACAAGGTGATGTGTTGTTTGATTCATTAAATTCCTGATACATGCTAGGCCTTTTCAAGATTGACAAAATAGGCATGGTGAAAATGTCAGTAATCTTCCTCAGAAATGCCATTCATTTTCTTATCAGCACGCTTCCGCACAGCTATTGTGTTTCAGTTTTTTCACTTTCCTCCTACTCAGCTTTCATAACACAAAAGAATTGCAGTGGTAACCAGAGGTATGTCTGCTGTTTCCACTCTGGAAGTTACAACATCATGGGATCTTTCTTACCTCTCCCTCTCCGCACAGCAGAGTGCTCAGTGCTATTGGGTCTACAGGGTTTTATATACGAAGAGATGGAAGGATTGGGCTGTTGAGGCTGAAATCTGTTTTGTACTGAAACATGCTTGCTGAAGTTTGCCAAGGGGCTCAGCTGGTACCCTCTGCCTCAAGATCATGGTGTTTACCAGGAAGAGCCAACTCTTGCAGCAGTTTCAGAAGGCACAAGTGCAGAAGCTGTTCTTCATGCTTTGCTGTCTCCGAAGCAGCTCTTTGAGTAAAAGGAATATTTGTTTGTCAGCATAACAGCTGGAGCAAAATGTATTTGTAGCCAACACAGGGTTCAGAACGAAACAGCAATATCATTTAAAGACAAACCTTGATGTAGATTGTACTGTTCATAGGAGTCCTCCTTTCAAATTATCAGCTTTACATAGATCTGTTACTAAGAAAAATGTGCAGGTGGAATAACATGACTATTAATAAAACCTCCAGAAGTAGTGTGTAGATTTTTACAGCAAAAGTAACCAGTGCCTGGAGGGATATAATTCTTCCTTTTGTACACACATTGTTTCTCTTTGAAAGACTGAGCTTATATTCTAGTGGAAACAGAAGTAGTCCTCCTTTGCACGGGCTCTTACGGCTTCTTAAAGTCTGTGGTAGCATTTATGGGAAAGCAAAAGTGAACCTCTTATGCCTTCTGCTTCTGTAGCAACTAGAGTAATGTGTATTTGTCCGGAGGTAAGTATTAAAGGCACCAATTTTTCCAGAAATGGGAGAATAAATGTAGAGCGTGCTGGTAACACCTGCAGAGTTTAATGTTGTATTATCTGTCATCAGTACATGGCAACCTGGAAGTTTAAGGGTTTAAGGAGATGGAAAACTTTGACTACAAAGCAAATTTCTTGCTATTGGATTTGTGTCCTGTTCACCCTGTCAATGCGTCCACCAGTTCTGACAGCAAAGAGGCGACACACAGCAGCCAGGCTGGGGAGGCACAGGCACTCCTTCCACACTCCTCTTTGGTGTCCTTTAGAACCTGCCTTATTTTCTTGGTGTTTTTAGGTTGGCGAGGAAAGAAAAAAAAGCTGCTAGGAAAGGATCCAGAAATATGTTTTGAGTCTGGATTTATCTGAAGGATGGAAATGTTTCTAGTTATTAGCCCAGGCATAGCTCTGGAGCAGGCAGTTTGCATGGAAGGGATGTTGGAGCTAAAGGCTCCTCACTCGGGCTGTAGCTGGAAACAGTGAGGCTGCACCTGGCTGAACACAGGCAAAGTTGGTATTATTCAGGCTTGAAGTGTAGAGGGGAAAAAAGACAGCTTAAGAAAATGAAAATCCTATCTTATTAGGCAAGGTTCAGTGTAGCAGCTCATTATGGCTGGAGTGCTTTACCTGCCACAGCCACAGTCTCTGGGCTGCTCCAGGGGACTCCCAATTCCCCATTTGTCAAGATTATGGACGTCCTGCTTGGAAACACCATTACTGAGCGTACTTCCCCTTTGGCTTATTAGGAGCTGCAAAAGCTCTTCTAAATGTGCTCTCCACATAGTCTGTAATTTGGTCTTTGTGCTGTCCAGATAGCTTACTACATGGTTACATTTGCCAAATTGTTATTAAAATGATAAAAATACCAGTATCATGCTGGGAAAATTTTTTTTTTCTTTTTCCCTTTTGTTTCTTATTTCAGAAAAAAATAATCCTTTTCAGTCAGGACTCCACTTTGGGACCCCACTTTGTAGTGTTTCACTTAATCTACCTCTTAATAAAGCTTGGAATAATATAAAAATCTCTAGACAGCCTTTTGCTTGTACAATGTCACTGTTCTTGTTTGTCTCATCCTATTTCAGTTTCTGCTATCTATCAACAGTGATCTTCATCTCTTCTATACCTGAAGAGGAGTAGAGAAATTAAGACCCCCCCAGCCTAGCCTGTATGCTTTAACCCTTCTTTAGGATGATGTAAAATAAAGAAAATTATATTAGGCAAACATTGCCAACTTCTTTCAATGGATGATGAATGTGTTAAGAACAAAAGGTCAAATATTTGGCTGACTAAATAGACATAATAGTACTGAATGCTTCTATACATGATAGTTGATACAGAACTTGACCTCTAATTTTATGTTAATATTTGCCCATCTCCTGCTGCATCTGAGAAGTTACTTTCTTCTAGCTCTGTAATTGAATAGCATTATCTCTCCAGCCAATTATAATAATTATGGTTGATATTATGCATTTACAAGAGGGCTTAAAAGGTGCAAATTGGGAAAAAATTGTGCTTAGTCAACGAAAGCTGTGTTGCTCTAATGGATCAGAGATAAAATTCTAGTCAACTGAGGCAAGCGCTGTTGGAGGCAGCTTTGGTATTTCAACTTTAACTGTTCCTGCAAAGCTTATATTTGCATGAAATATTTAATCCAAGTCCACATGACTTTCAGTTTCAAATGGCAGCTGTTTCCTTTTAATTTGCACAAAACATTTTGCAAAAACCAAAGGAATTTCTGTAATGAAGTTCGAAAGTCCCTTCTCTTTCCCCCCGGGATCTTCCAGTGAGGATAACAGTTATTGTCCTTCAGTGTTACTGCGTTACCTGAGAGCCATCAGAGTCCTTTTAGGGACTACAGGGGGACCTGAATGGGGAAGGTTTGGGTTTGTTCTATGTCTTTGTTAAACCACACATATGTTACAGGAGCACTCAGGAGTCAGTTGGAACCACGGCTCCTTGTACAAGGATCTCATCTCATAAGCAGGTGAGGCAGAGGAGAGGTTCCCATCCCTGGTTTACAGGTGGGGAAATGAAGCATAGAAAGATTACATCGCTTGGTGGAGATCACAGAGGAAGCCAAGGGGAGAATAACAATGGGATCAAGGTCTCAGGAAGGCTGTTCTCTGCCTTTAATTAGTCTGTCAGAAACATGGCATAGTTTCTTTTACAGTGTATCAGTAATTACAAAAGCATACACAGCAGCCTATGTTTGGAGGGATGCCCAGACAGGAAAACAAAAATGTTTGTTGAGCAAGTAATGGGATTTGTATGAAGGCATAATAAATGAAATTTATTTTAAGGTAGCTTAATAGATAGACGGCGCGGGGAGGCAAGGCGTACTCCTTACAGGGAGAAAATGCACTAGTTATCTTTTTATTAAATTACAGTAAGAACATCCCTGCTAATTTATTAACAAGTCTTTTAGTGGTTTTCCGTGTCTGGAAACATAATTAGAGTTGCTGGCAACAAATGCCACATCTGGCAGCGGAGAAAAATGTAGCACCTCTTATTACTGCATTGAAGCAGAACTGGAGCTCAGTGCCTGTGACTTTGCTGCACTGTGCTGTGCAGTGTAGTAGGTAGTGCCTGTCCCCAGGAACATGCTCATCTCACTCTTGTGAGGCAAAAAAAAGTTAAAAAGCAAAGAGCCTTTATAAAACCTGCAGCTTCTGGTAAGGAGGGCGATAAAAACTTGGACTGATAATCTGCTCCTCTCGGTGACGTAGGTACCTGAGTAGAGTCTTTCTGTTAACCCTCTGGAGGGGATTGCCTGACTGCGGCCCTCTGAATTGGCAGCGTTGGTTAGAACCCTGAATTTTGTAAAGACGATGCCCTAAAGGTGAGAGAGACCAGCTGATGGCTTTTTGATGTGTCTGCATGGCAAACAGTAACTATTTGGGTAGATTCAAGAGCTGGCAATATTTTCTTTACTAATGCTGGCTGGAGCTGTGACAGTAGTGACATACCTGTCCAGGTGATCTAAAGGACACACTGGAGTGTGAGTTGGAGTTAGTCCCTTTAATCTGTCCCTTGCCATGTCCCTGGTAAATCTGGCCTCAAGGACGATACCACAGTAACAATGCTGAGCTCAGTACCCATCTTTCAGCAGGGTTGTGTTGTAGCTCTGCTTGGTGAAGTCTGAACAAAGTCTTGGCAGGTCTCTGTATACAGCCAAGCCCTCTCTCAGCTGCAGGTAGAAGTTGACTTTGGTGCAATCTTCTGAGGGCTTTCAATAGAAATTTCCTGAGAGTTCTCTGAAAGCCGTTTTTCCATTCAGTGTCATTTCCATACATGACAGCAGCCTTTTCTGAAGGAACACCCTAAATTACTAGGAAAGATGACTCATCTGTTACCTTACTGAAGAATAATCTTTAATTCATGAACTGTTCACTGTGGGCTGAGTGCTACTTAGCCATGGGTTTGAGAGGGAGTTTGGCTTGTTTAAAGGCTTCAGTATTAAGCCCACCATGTTTAGTTGAGTGTTTCTTGGAACATAAAAGCTTGGGAGGCTGATAAGGCACAGGAGTTCTGCTATTAATGATTTATTTCTTTTAAGATATACTTTTGTACATGATGCAATCACTGAAGAATAAAAGGATGAGCTATGAGCTGCCCCGCACATCTCTAGAGGTTGCTGGCATTTTGCAAAGTCAGACACTTAAAGGATTCAATAGTTAATATACAGCTGATGGTAAGAAGCCAGGCTTTATTTAAAACCCCATCAATGTCAATAGAAATAATTCATGTTAACTTCAGGGGTGGACTTTATATCCAACTGTACACTCATAATGCAAGACAGTGTATGTGTTTGAAGTAGCCAAACTGGACAGTCCTACACGTGGATTGTCTACTGCTGACAGCAAAAGTGCTAGAGGTTCACTTGGAGAATATCTCAGTTGCTCAGGAGAATGATGGATGCAAGCTGAAGGTCTGGAGGTGAAATATTATTTTCTCTAGTAAAAGCTCTCAAAGTATTCAAAACTGCCTTTCCAGTTTGTACTGTCTGACTTCCTGGACTGTTTGTTTTTCAGAAAATAATGTTGGGAAACTTCTTGGATGTGTTGTTTGGATGTGTTTTTTCCTTGCCAGACCTAGAGGAAGTTGTTATTGATAATGTGTTCCAGCAGCTAGAGAGATTGCACTGCAACAGGCTTACGAGAACCATTCATGTCATTAAATCTCCATGAAAAATGACAAACTGGATTAAAAAAATCCAGTTTATGCAAGTGCTTACATTGTTGAAAAAATCTATTAAAAAAACCCCAAAACCCTGTCGTAGTGTGTCATAGTTAAGAATCTCCTAAGTGAATAAAAATGAACCTTACATGAATTTAAGCAAAAATATTTTAATTATTTTCCTTTCTACTTCAACATTTGATTAGAACTCTGCAAGGGATAAGCACAACTCTTGTGCTCTTATCCTCTGTGGGATACATCAGGAGGCAAAGGGAAAGGACAAGGGTGTCTGCAAATGAGCCTAAGTTGGGGTCAGTGTCCTGTAACCATATCTCATATGCATGCCTTGTGTAACTGCAGGGTGAATGTCTGAATACATAGCAGCTGGGAAGTTCAGCCCGTGGTCCTAAACCTAGATTTGGATTCATTAAGTCATTCTCCTTCTATGGTATATCAGGGAATTACCTAAAATAGACTGGGATCCTCTGAAGCCAGTTTTAGGGTTTTTACCACAAGAGTGTGCCACACAGGACAGCCCTGAAATGTGTGTAAAGAAGGAGAAAGCCTCAAAAAGTCTCCTGGATGAAACCCCAAGCCCCTCTTCAACCTGAACAGCCTAGCAGCGGTGGAAGAATATCCTTTTTTATTATGTCTGTGCTGAAATGTGCTGTTAAAACCTATTCCTCCAGAACCAGCACAGTTTAATGGTGATTTATGCACTGAAGCAGGTCTGGCATTTAAATCCCTACTTGGTTCTTTATTATATTGTTATCACTCAGGCCGCCTCTAAACTCAGGGGAAAATGGCTTTTTGACTAAAAGTAATTTTTTGCAAAGTTGTCTCAGTTTCTATTAGTAATGTTTAGGGGGTTGCTAAGAACAAAGGGCCAACTAAAAATCTTCAGCCCAACGCAGCAGTCAGACAATGAAAGACAGAGCTTGCATGTTTGCATGCCTTCATGTTTTCAGCTCTGGGAGGGAAAATATGGAGAGAGCAAGTAAACACAGCACTGTGATGCATGTAGCAACTTCACATTCGGGTGATGATAATAGTCTAATGATGGCAGTGTCAGTTTCAGAGCTGGTCAGTTTATTCTGGCTAGCAGCAGGGAATGTGTTGTAGGTAGACCCATGACTGAGATGATATAGGAAGAGCTCGAGTGTATGTGGGGAAAACTATATACTGACAAAACAGATTTCAACAGGGTATGCCAGGCGCCTTCTAAATTGGATGGCTGGGTGTCCAAATCGGTCGTGCAAAGCCTTGAAAGTTGCTCCCTTGACATGTGACAAAGGATCTGTTAAATGAAATGGAAAAGACTGTGGAGATAGTGTGTGGTTAAGCAGCTGGATGTTGTGGAAATTAGTAGCATTAGTCCTTTCAAGTCCTACTGTCCTTGGCAATTTTCAGTCACCCAGTGCAGGACAAAGGGAAACACTGGTATAAATGTGTTAACAGGGAGAGCTGAGCATAATAGCAGGCATTGTATTCTCATCATGCATTCAGCAACACAGTGTAAAAATTATCGGAGGAATATGTCAGCAGGATGTAAGCATTTGTTAGTCATCTGTCTTTTGGGATTTCAGCCTGGCAAAGGCCCTCTGTGACATATCTTTTTACTTCCCAGTATCAATACAGCAAGTATTTGAATATTTCCATATAATTTGTTCCAAGGGGAATATAAAGGATGTGAGAGAGCAAAAAGAGAATGAAATTTCTCTTTTACTCAGAACACGTTTCACCCCCTCCCCTGCCCCCCTCCATAAGTAAATTGAAAAACACCATGAGCTGAGGGGAATGTTTGATATGAAACAGTAGTGGAGTTGTCATTACAGCATTTGTGTTCTTCAGAGCTCTGTCCACCAGGGCCCCGAATCCCAGCACGGAGGGATGCTGGCTTTTTTGGTTAGCTATCTTATGTCAACCACTTTTTTAGGGTATTTTTGGCCATGCACCTGATTCACAACACACTGTAGAAGAATAGAGGTTACATCCAGGTATATCATGAAGCACCACCTGAAAATGCATCCGTGTCTTCTTCTGCTGAGAGGGATCTGATACCAGTGAACACGGGGCACAGCTGGTGGCACAGGCAGTGCATTGTGCACTCTCAGGGAATGCCCTCCGTAATCAGGGAGTCTGTCTCCATCTCGTGCTGCAGTGAACAGTGTTGTCAAGGCCCCATTCAGCGCTTCAGCATGACTTTGTTGCTGCAGCTTGCAGCTCCTTGGGACAGCAGTGGCCAGTGATAAACACGGAGCTCGTAAGGAAATATCTCATAAAGGTCCATAGTGATCTGCTGATGGAGGAGAGCTGTCCCGAGCACTCTTAAATAAAGAGTAGTTTTTTGTTACACAGGACCTCTTAGGGAGAGGAGGAATAGGAATGTTTGGGATCGGATGCTGTCTTGACCTGGTATTGTTTGCTCAAGTTTGGAAACTTGGCAGCCTTGATCTTTCATTAAGTTTTCATTTTTTTGTATTTAGAAAAGGCTACAGGAAGAGGTACAGGAGTTTTGGCAGAGTTTTCATGCTGTTTATTAAGTGCAAATTTTAATATGTGTGTTATGTTTTTTGTAAGGTAGAAAGACTTAGTAGCTCTTTTTCGCCTTCAAGTCTTTTGCTTTCCATATTCTCTCAGGCTACGAGGGTGTTCCCATCAAAGTGGTTTTTGCCTCAAAAGGCACATGCCATGGCATTGCAAAAGGGCAGGGGGCTCAAACTCTCACTGCTGTTTTGGGGAACAGATAAATGTTTTAGGTTAGACTTATCATACAATGGCCTGGTTTGGAAGAGACCTTGAAGATAATCTAATTCTGACCCCCAGTCTGAACAGGGACTGCCACAGTGATCCTTAACTGACTGGCCTTTCTGTCAGTCCCTATGTGGAAGGAAGCCTTTGCAACTTGGCAGCTGCTCTGTTCAAGTACTCTGATTTTAAATAAGTACACCTTCATCTCTCTTTTGTACCATTTGTCACCTTGCAAAGCATCTTTTAATCTTTTCCTGGTTTCGGAGTTCCAGATTCCTGATCACCTGTTGCATACCTTAACATTTTCCCTGACTACCAATGAATTCCCATCTTCCTGTGAGTCATCTTCTCCTGCAGAGCTGTCTGCCATCTTCACCTCGCCAGGCAGGCTTTGCCAGCCAGAAGCTAAGAGGAATGAAGTGAGGTCACTCAGCTTTGCCTTCTCATTCATTCCTCTGGTTCCCTCACACTTTAATAGTTCACAAGTGGTAACCTATTTTTGTTGAGCCCAATTACAATGAGATTTTTTTAGAAATCCCTGCAGCTGGATGTTTATGTTGGCACCAAGGTATGCTTAATGCATATTTTACAAACCAAAGAGCTAATTTTGAGAATCTGCTAGCAGCATTTGAATGCCCCATTATAATGCCAGCATTTGTAAATTGAGGCTTTGAGTAGGTTTACTTTAAAAGCTGAGGGAATTAGGTGGTCTTTAGACCTGGCTGCAAGTTGAGCCTCTAATACAAAGTTGGTGGAAAATCAATTCATGTTTCCATTTGCTTTAATGGACCTTTGGATCAAACCCATATTCTTAAAAGCATTTGAGTGCATGAATAGTGTCAGGTTATTAGACAGATTTTTAATTAGTAAGCCTGAGTGGTTGCTAGTGGAACCCCAGGTATGTAGTCATCTGCAGAGAGGAACTTCTGCTTCTGACTGACTGCACCAGAGCCTGTCTATGTTTGTATCCAGAAGAAGGGAAACCCTGCTCAGCCCAGTCTAAAAATCAGATGCTTTTCTTTTATAAGCAGTTTATTAAAGAAATTATACTTTAGAAATATTAGAATAAAAAGACAATCCACCCAGCTCCTTCCTCAAGGAATACTGGACTTTTGGGGTAAAAAGGGCTCTGAGCCAACCACTGCAAATATGCAGCAACTGCCTTTACCCAAATGCCACAGAGCCTGAAAGAGTGCAAGCAAAGCCCTGTAAAAGACAACGGTAAGTTTCCCTGTGTTAAAAAAAAAAATTATATAAAAAAATAAATCAACAGAAGCACTACTAATCTACATCATTTTACTATAGATCCTTCAAATGCAAATGGTTTATTACCTTGCCCGTACAATAAATTCACTGCAAAAACAACTCTTCACATTCCTTATGTTTTTAACCTTGGCCTTGACTGCTGAAAATGTTCCTTATTTAATGCTGCAGCATTCTTACTGCTTGGCAAGCTTATGGTTCAGCACATAAGGGAAATTTGATTGAAAGGCTGTGCTGCATTTAGGATCAAATCCTTAGTGGCCCATTCACTAAGGGTGCGGCGCAGCTTAGGGAAGGAACTGCTCAGGTTTATGGAAGCTGAGGGTCGCTCTACCAAAAAGCAGTTGTCTTTTTAGTTAGTGTAAATTGGCAGAAGCCTTCTCCAGCAGGTGCCTTGTTGATCTTGGCCCCCTGGTTTGTGTCTCCAAGAGTGGTGGTGCTGGCTGGACATGCTGTGAAGCCTCTCGGGGCTGGGATCTGCCATGAGGTGGGGGGAGAGCAGCTTTGCACGCTGCATCTTCCGCCTCCTGTATATGGATCCAGGCAAATATGAGATAATACAGTTCTGCAGAAAGGTCACAGAAGTCTTAGTGCATTCCATGGGGCATGTGTGCATGCCCAGGACAGAAGCGTCTGCCAGTGAAAAAATTTGTAAAGGTTCTTCTAAGTTTGCTTGGTTTAAGTGCAGTCTGAGTGCTCCTGGATACTTGGCAGCATTCTCTTTTCTCGGTTTCTCACCCTCATTTGACATTTCTTTATGTCAGAAATAGAAGTAATAAAGCAAAGAGAAGATAGAGATACTTGCATGAAGAAAGTCAAGGCCATTTGAAGCTTCTTGTGTGACTTTCGTATTTTCTTTTGTTGTGTTTGATTGTTTGTCTTGAGGCAGGAAAGGGAGGCAGGAAATTTGCATGAAGATGGAATTACTTCTACTTTTTCCTCTTTGAATTTACATGGGCTACTCAATTTTTTACTGAGGCCTGAGGGGTAATTTCATTCAAGGTCCGCTTAGGCAGGAGGCAGCACATGAGATCAGCTTTCCTGATGTGCATGTGGCTTCGATGCTGCACTAGGCAAGAAAAAACGCCTATGGTTCCCTCATGAATGCAGTGGGAGTTGTTTGTCCGGGACTTGGATGAGATTCTGGCAAAATGTGCTGATGAAGAGGGTCTACATTATGCTAGCCCTTGGATAGTCCAGAGGAAGCCTGAGGAGGTCTTGGGAGTCTTCTCAGTTCTGCCATGATGAAATATGACCTTGGCCCTCATCCTGGAGTGCTTATGTGCTTTTCCAAATTTGAGCTGTAAGCAAATAATCAATCTGTATTACAGGCGTATTCCTCATCTTTAATCATTATTGTGTATATAAAGATCTTTGGTATTATTTGGATGGAAAATTCCAGCTGTAAAGAGCAATCCTTGCTCTTATCAACAGTGTGTTTGCAAATCCTGTCAAACTTTTGGTTGAGAGTAGTTTAAAACTGCTTCATTGCCCTCCTTTGCAGTCCAGAGAAACTGAGCGTTCCAGCACTTTCGAAATTTCTTTGCTGGATGCAGAAATACTTATGAACTTCCAACTGGCTGCCCAAGTCCATACAAAAAGCTAGTGGTGGAATAAGGAATATCACCAGGTTTTTCCCCATCCCATATTTGTCCAGAGAGCCCCATTACTCATTCTGTAACTGTGCTGCTATGGAGGAGGAAGACACAGGCCCTGTATAAATTATTATTTTAAAAGCAACTTGTAACCTTTCACAATTACTCAGTTACTTCTTCTTTTCAAGTTCGTAAAAATCTAACTTTCAGGATAAACAAGGGCTCAAGGAAAGGTGAACAAGGGAGCTCGATGACCAAATTGCCTTGAAATTTAGCAGAAATTGGGTACTTGAACTCCTTCCATTTCTTCTGAAAATCTCAGCCTCAGTCCCTCCATTGCACTGGGGTTTTGTGCATCTGGTGAAAAATGATTCCCTTTCAGAGCCATGTAAATCGTAATGATTTAAATCCCTTCTTTTACATGTGTTTGGGGGCAGGGGAGATATTTGTTTATTTATTATAGGATACACTAGCTGGCTGTCTGACTTCCACTTCCATGGAGAGATGCAGTGAGAGACCCTATTCAAAACCAGTATTAGCAGTGGATGGAGCCTGTGGGGAGCAGCCTGCAAAGGGAAGGTTGCCCAAATTACCCTTCCACACTCAATGTTTTTGCATACCTCTCCAATGAAGTTTTGGACAATTGCATACATTTTTGGTTTTATTTTATTAGTTTTCTTTTTTTCCTGCAAGGCACTGATTTTCTCAGGGCAGAGATTGAGAGCTTTACTGTTGCAGTGCACCATCAGCGAACACTGAGGCGAAATGCAGCATTAAGGAGCCACTTCACCTTTCATTTTGTCTTGTTCCTGAGCCGAACTGTATCTGGATCATTCAGGAAAAAACCCAGAATGATCACTATCAGTCAAGTTCACTTGGTTTTTGCACATTTCACTTTGCCGCCCAGCTTACTTGCACTAAAGGCTTTCTGTGAAGGGTTGTGTGGCCACCAGTGTGTGACCAGCTTGCACACCCTTATACAGTTTCTTTTTGAAAAACCATGTTTTGTTTAGGGGGTTTCCCCCAGTTTTTTGTTAACAGCTATTTAATCTTGCAGAGAGCTTTGGGTTTAGCTACTGACAGTTAAGACAGTGAGTTAAAGACCACTTCTGGAATGGCTTTTGGCCTACTGTGAGCTGTTATGTCTGTGCAGGGGAAGTGGGAGCAGGTCCTGCTGGGCACAGCGCCTCTCACAGACAATTAGGATGCAGTATCGGGACTGCCTGTTGGGATGGAAGCACCACAACCCCAGCCCCATTGGACTACCATGGCTTTAAGCAGTCTTTGCACCCTGCTGTTCTCAGATTAGTTGACTACTGACCAAGCGTATGTCAGCCTTCCCAGGCTGAGTTGCTGGGAGCAGGTGTAGGGCAAAGAAAGAAAATTAGGGAACAGTTTGTCTGCACGGATTAATACGGACTTGTCATGTCTCATTTGCTCCCCCCTTGGTCCCTCGTGCAGTGTGGTGCCCTGCTGTGCCATCTCAGTGCCTTGGGGGCACAGGGTGGCTCAGGTGGTGGAGTGATGTGTCACTGAATCCAAGCCTTCAGAAGGGGGCCCAGAGTTCAGAGGAGTGTCCCAAAAACCTGTCTCCTTGCCACCTACGTGGTCCTGCATGCTGGTACAATGTGCCCCTGTAGGCCATTTGACTTAGTGCAGGGGATTTCATTAAGTTGCATGGAGTGGAAGTAAACTCTGTAGGGCTCCTTCCTTCACTGTTGATAGAAATTTTTTTCCTTCCTGTAATTACAAGTAACTCATCACCACTTTTTTCTTACCTCCAACAAAGATCAGGGGACATCCCCTTTGGGTAGAGAAAGCAGCTCTGAGGTTGGAGAAGCCCAAGGCAGTGCTTCATGCCGCCTCAAGCCTTAGAGGCTGGCTGGCCTCCCTCCAGCCCCCAAAGAGGGAACCTTTGCTCTTTTGAAATTTCCACCAAAGCTTCTTTGCTTCTTCTTCCTTTTTAATCATTTATTTACAGAAGTTTTCTTTTCAGAAAAATCTGCAGGATGTGCCCTGAGCGCACCTATGTATATTTAAAGAGCTTTTAGCTGATTCCCCTGGTGTGAATGATGAGATTGATTAAGGGAATAAAGACCTGTTAAAACAGAGAAGTAAGAGGTCATTCATTACCCTATACCACCACATACTGCTTGGTTTCCAGCTATTAAGAATACATGAGATACAGGGCTGTTGGAAGTGGACACACAATCCTTACTTTTATACTAATGTAGACTCTAGCCCATGTAATTTAACAGTATCCTAAAAGTCCAGCTTACATTTTACAGGCTGACGCTTTAAAGTGTGATACTGTTAGCGCTCAAGATACGACGGGCATTAAATTTCAACTGTTGTTGAATTACGAATAATTGTCTCCACACTGCTCAGTGTTGTATAAGGAAAGAGCCAAGCAAGATTTCCACGTTAACCATCCAAGCTCAGTTGTGCCATGCCTGTCAAGTAGTGGAACATGCTAAAGTTCCCCATTACATTTCCACCACTTTTTTGGATTTGTAGATATTTATTCCCAGCTAAGGAAGTTTGAGGACTTCAGGGTAACCTGTTGGAAATGTGTGGGAATGTCTTTCAATAAGCAATCTGTGACTGCCTTGGCTTAAGGTAAAATTTAGCATCCAGGCAAGCCTGTAGAGGAATAAAGACATGCTTTCTTTCTGCCTGTGGTGCACTGAGCCATGGCTGGGAGGTGAGCGTGGAACAACACAGACAGTGTTCCCGGACACCCGGCTGCCTTCCCTGCCGTAGTTTTCCACAGTGGCAGAGGGAGTCAGGCAGTCCGCAGAGGCAAGGCAAGCCTTTAAAGGAAAATTATGTGCACAGAGAGAAAGAAAATAAGGCAGGGTAGTGACTCCCAAGCCAGCATCTTTGCTGTGTGCCTTCAGTCAGTCTCCAAGCAACCAACAACGTAATAAGGACACAATGAGTCAGACTCCAACAGTGCCGTTTATGCACCTTCATAGAGAGGTCTGTAATACATTCAGTCTCTACGAGCCCAATCTTAGCTTCCTTATCCATGCTAATATATTAAATGTGACGAGCTGGCAAGCAGCTGGCCACCCTGCATGCTCAGTGTAGGCTCCTCAGCCAGATCTCTGTCCGGAGTGGCTGGGTGGCAGGTCACCATCCCTGCCTCTGCCAGGCCTCCTTGCAGCTATCCTTAAAGCCTACAGCTGATTTCCCAGAGACTCCTTTAATTTTGCAGCTTTTCCAAAGCTCTGTGCTGAGCCTGTTTGTCTTCCTCATGCAGATTTTTAGCTTACCTGGGCTTTGAAAGATGAAGGTGAATGGAGATGGGTGATGACTCGTCTGGGAGAAGAGGTCCCTGAACTTTTGAGTGCACATGGGGAGTATAGATAAGAGATGCACAGCGTGGATTTATTGGCCCCATCTTGGCAGCAATGTTGGCAGTACCTGTGCTTGGCACAGGTAAGAGCTTTGCTGAATGCCTGGTCTTGATGGCAGTGCTGCTGCTGCAGACAGCACAGCTCGCTGTTCGGCCGGAGGAAAACACACTGGGGCAGTTTCATCTATTTTAGGTGCGTCTTTGGATCCAGCTCAACACAGATATAATAAAAGCACACTTTATAGCAGAGAGGAAACTACTGAAAGAGAATACTGTTGCAAAAAAAGCGTGAAGGAAATTTCCACTGGTCGCAGAAGCCCAGCTGAGTACAGCCTCCAGCCCAAACCTTCTTCAGTCCCCAGCAGTATTCTTTCAGAGTAGATCAATATTTATTATTTTTTATTTTTTTTCCAATCAGCGCACTTTGAAGGTGATTGATAAATGTTAGAAATTCTAAGTACACCACTTTGAGCCTGCAAAGTGTTTAACAGACACATCTGGAAGTGTTCGAGGCCAGGTTGGACGGGGCTTTGAGCAACCTGGTCTACTGAAAGGTGTCCTTGCCCATGACGGGGGCTTTTGAACTAGATAATCCTGAAGGTTCCTTCTGACTCAAACCATTCTGTGATTCCATGATCTACATTCTATGATTCCATGACAGCCCCAAGCCTGGGGTCCATCAGGGTGGTTACCACATGGGGGTTTCCAGATCTCCTCAGGTCCGGCTGTTGGCACAGCCACTGCCAGCTCTTGTAGCCGCAGCGTAGAGGCCCAGAGAAGGGGGACCCCCTTAAAGCAGGGCCATCACACCTGGTCCCATCCAAAAAGCTCCAACAAAACAGAGGAGGGGAAAAGAAGAAAATTTAAAAGCATGTATTGTTTGGTTCGATGCATTATTCCTTTTCTGGTGGCAGTAGTTGTGGTGGGCTAGTAAGGAAAGCCAACCCAAACCAACCACACTGTGGGGCTGGTAATTTTTAATGAGGATGCCAATCCAACCACTTGGATTCCCTGCAGTGGTTTTAGTATTAAAAAAGCTCCTCTTCACAATAAGGATTGTCCCTCAGCTAACGCGCGGAACACCGGAGCCCACGGAGAGCCCTACCCTGAGGACAGCACAAGCCACTTCATGGCACACTCCCAAGAGCTTCCTGGTGGAAAAAAGGTGTGTAGCCACAGGCTCCCATCCCCTTGAGAGGGGAGGTGGGAAAACCTTGACAAAACCTCAGGATTTTGGCATTGGAAACCCAAGCCTGGGCTCTCTGTGGGACACACTGGCAGTGTTGTGTAGCTTTTAGTGGAAGTTAATGGTCAGGCTCTCACAGAAAATGCAGTGCCAGACTGTCATGGCAGTTACAGCACCTCACCCCCTCTGAAGAGAAATACCCCCTTCTCATCAGGGGTCTGATCATCTAAGACACCGGTATTAATTTAGGCAACCTCTAGGTCTGTTCATCTCCATGATTCTGTTTTCACCCGTCTGGCCAAGATGTGTCATTTTCTTTTCTTGAATGATGCTAACCTTTTTTTTCCTCATCTTGGGTGGCAGTGGAAAAAAAGGCTTTTCTGAAAAATAAAAAAATCCTTTTGAGAGAAACAGCAAAAAAGAAGTTTATGTGTTAAAATAGAAAACTTTACTTTAAAAGATCCAGCTGTGATCTTGACTCAGAATAGACTTGTTAACCATAGAGTCTTGATCCAAACCAAAAGATTGCACTTCATGGATAAAGATTCACATTTATTTTGTAAATTCTGGTACTTGTTCTTTCAGGAAAAAAAATCATCAATTTCTTTTACCTTTTCACTACTTCTTTCCCCTTCCCCCATTTTTTGCATTTTAGTCTCCATGATCTATAAAAGTAACCCTAATTCTCCTCTGCTCTGAATAAACCCATTGCTATTATAAACTAGAAGAAAAAGGCCCTTTCATATTGTTGATATTGGATGTTTGTTTAATTTCAGTGAGGCTTTCTGAAGGTGTAATGCAAGTAGAGTTTATTACTATTTGAGTCTTTAATTGCTGTAGTAATATTTTTTTACGGCTCCTTATTTTTATGTTTAAGGGTCCCCAGACCCTTTGATTTATTGGCATTGCTAAATGATTGATAAATAATTGAGGTTATATAGAAAAACTGAAGGCATTGTATGAGATGGTGCCAGAATGACCGTGCAGGACCCACCAGTATATTTAATGTGATGCATGCTATGCAGCTGCTACAAGCTGCAGCCAAAGCTACCACAAATATCAACTGTTCCCTGGGAAAAGAGTAAAAAAATGTAATAACAATAGAAATGGGGTGTTTTCCTGCTAATCAGGAGAAGTGTGGTTTGTTTTATTGCAACCTAGCTTTTCGTTTCAGGGACTCAAGATGTTTATTTCTGGAAAATCATAGCCACAAAAATAAAATAAAAAAGAAAGGTTTGGAGCAGGGCTTTCACAGACGCCTAAAGCAATTACACACCTAATTTCTGTGACATTTTGATGGAAGCTGGTTATTTTTCTCTCTTAAGCTCCTTTGAAATAGCAAACGGGTTTCTGTTTCACGCTTGTTGAGCTTCCTTGCAGCTTCCACTGCTGTTGGTTGTTATTCAGCTTACAGGCAGATTTTGGGGGCTTGGGTACCTGAAAGAACCTGTATTTTTATATTATTCATATTTTGAACCTAAATTCCGAACAGGTTAGTCTTAGCAGAGTAGAGGAGTGATGGGTATTTATTCCTGGGTGAATGCAGAAGATTCTTTAACAAAGTGCTTCTCTTGGTAGCACTCTCTGTACACATGTTAAGTCACTTGAGGTTGCCTTTTTTTCTTGACTCTTAAAATATATGGAAAATATATGGAAAAGTTGGTTCTTTAGGAGGAAAAGCACAGAGAAAAGTGCAGGATGCCTGTGTTGGACATGGAATGGTCAAACAACACAAAAGCTGAACAAGAAGCATTGATTGTTGACTTTTCACCTGCCCTTGGCTGATTCCTTAATTCCTAACGTTTAAAGCTGCTGATGCTCTTCCCTCTGGAGCACATTTAAGGTGGGCAGTAGCTCCTGAGGTCAGTGAGAGCTGTTCCTGCAGGGTCAAGGCCCCTGCACAGTGCACTCTGAGCCCTGATAGCTTTGCATTTGTGGCAGTGTTTCGTGGAGCCGTGGAGGGTAACTGGGCACAGATTGTCCCTATCAGTGCTTGTGGCAAACCTGCTTCAGGCAATGGCTGACAGGACAAGGAAACCAGGAGAACCTGCTTCGGCAGGAGTCCCCCACTGAACTGCGCAAGGCGTGACACAGAGCTGCACCCTGACAGGCACCAGCTGACTTCAGCCGGGATCTGGAGCAAGCCCAGCTACGGCATATGTTCGCAATCAAAAAGTCATTAAAAATTCACACTGACAAGTTACTCAGTTTGGAGCCTGTCTGTGAAACTGTGCGCTCCAGCCGATGCAGTAGCTCAGGCTCGATGTTCCTGGTAATCTTCCCTAATCCTATGAATCTGCAGGATATGGGAGAAAGATACTTGCTCTGGTTGGATTTTCATTTTCTTAATCTTTAGGGAATGATTTCCCTTCCATTGGGCTTGGCACAGATGTCCTCTGAAAAGCTTAGCTCTGAGCATCATCTTTCTTGGCACGCAGTATGGGGACAAAAAAAAAAAAAAGAGTAATTAATTTTGTCCCTACACTGATTGTTTGGACTAGTGCAATTCTCTGGTTTGGACTCTGATTTTGGCTGATAAATATAGAAGTCATTGAAAGGGTTAGTGTGTGAGCCCCCATATCAGGATGCTGACACAGGAAATCCACAGGAAGCAGGTCGTCCATAGGCACCTTAGAAATGGAGTGAGGTGCACAGTAACATGCAATGAGTTAGATCCAAACAAGTTTATTATGGGTTTATACAGCACTCTGGCAATGAAAAATAATTTGATCCCGAAAAAGCAACAAATTAGAGGCCGCGGTAATTTGCTGTTGGCAGCCACGCTCGTGCTTGGGTGCGGCGTGATTGACAGGTACTGCAGGGTTGCCACTTGAAAGTGCAGTGGGCTTCACCCTCCTCTGTGGGGAGCACGACACTTCCCATTAAATATTTCCCTTGGTTCTGTCCCTCTCTCACAGGTGCCTGCTTCCCCAGGGGCTGGACTCTCTGGTGGCCTCCCATAACAAATCAGTAGAGATTCCCTTCTGGTTTCCTACACGGTGGCTTTCAGTGAAGGTGGAGGTATAACTAAAGTTTGTGCTGTCCTACTTACCAAGATTTCAGTGCCACCCTTCTTTCTGTCACTGCTCTTTCAAAGGTGCGGACAGCCCTTGAAGGAAGCAGAGGAGAGAAGTAGGAGAAGAGGATCAAGAAGTCCACTTTTATTGTATCTCAGGGAGAAATCCGGCCCAGGAGCTGTTGCTTAAGAAACAAAATTCTCAGCAACTTCTTTGTGGTGTGACAGGCTTTGGAAAAATGAAAATCATTAAGTAGTCAATCCTTGCTCAGAGCTGAGCTTTGGATAAATTAGCAACTCTTCAAGGCACAGTTTTGTTAATCGCCAACAATTACATATTTTGTTTTTGCATTAGACCAGCTGTGCTGAAAGTTCCTGTGCCTCTAGTGCATTTTCCATTTTTTTAATGGGCTTGGTATTAAACCTCAACAATCAGGAGCTTGTTTTTATGTTGGAAAAAGTTCTCTGTGTGATTTGTAAAATTAGCTGGGTAATTTTAGCTCTTTAGTATTATTTGTGGAGTGTTGTTTGTTTGTTTATGAATCCCTTCTTCCCTCATTCTGGGTATTCAAGTACAGTCTTTTTGACTTTGAGGTTATTTTTATGTGACAAACACTTACCTGATCCCAGAAAGAGATGCTTCTAGTTTGGATTAATAAAAGTCTGAAAAACTTGGCTGCATACTTTTGGAATATTAAACAGCTCAATAAGGTGCGAAAATATGTTTTTTATGTTTATTTGCAGATAGTTAAATGCAGTGTAAACCAATTTTTGAGTTTATTTGCTTTTATGCATTTGCTCTGGCATGCAGACTAACCTCGCTTTTGGGATGTGACAAGGACAAACACAGGACTGTGGGTGTGTTTGCCGCAGCTGAACATGTGGTTCTCGAAGTTCAGGATGTGTAAAAATACGGAGTAAAAACACTGGTGGCCTGTGCCAGGCAGACAGTGCCTCTGAAGGGTGGGGCTCTGAAAAGCCTGTATGGCATTTCCTTCCTTTCTTTTTCCTCTTTGGAAAGGGGAACTGGCACAAAAGGAAAACCTTCCTCTCCCCTGAATTAAAGAGAAGGCATGGAGCAGCTGAGGGCTGTAAGATGCAGGTTACTCCTGGAGAATTGTGGAATAACAAATCAAAGCCTCAATATTGGGCTCTGCAGGGGTAAGATGGGCAGAGAGGTCCTCAGCACAAGGTAATGTCAGGTCCGTAAGGGCCAAGCACTGAGTTGTGGTGTCCACATCAGAAGTGGAGGACTGAGGTCCCCATGTGCCAGACCTGGGACGGGAGTGGGGTGAGCAGATGTCCTGGTACATCCCAGGTATATTGGCCTGTTTCTTGGACCACAGCAAACCTTGCCTGAGTGCAGTCAGTATGTCTGTGTTTCAGGAGGTGTGAAAGTGTGGGTAATTCCTCAAAGTACCAGAGTAAGCAGGTCCAGGAAAGGGCATCCAGGAACTCTCCCAGCCTAGTTTGGTGATGGGAAGTTGGCCAAGGCCGGTGATGGTTGGACTGACTCATTCTCTGGAGCTGTCACCAGGAGAGGTGATGTTCATGAAGTGAGTTTGCATGCTAGTTGTTATCACAACCATGTTAAGTGCTAGCTGGCACCTTTGCCAGCTTGGCAAGGACAGAGCTTGCTGTGGTGAATATCTTCTAGAAGTGGTGGGACAGAGCATGGAGACTCATTGCTTTCTGCCCCTGCCTTCTTACCCTAACAACTCTCAAAAAACCCAAATACAAGCAGGAGTTGAGTTCCCTATTGAGTGAGGGGCTGACTGTCACAACAGTGAAGCTTTACTCCTTACCAGAATAACTCTTCTTTCTTTTTAATACCCATTGCAGGAAGTTGGTGCTCTTATATCTGAGTAATAAATTTATGGTTCTCTGAGACCCTCTGTAAAATAAAATCTGCTGTGGATCTGGTCCAAACCCCATCTGAGTGAATCACATGGACTCCCATGGATTTGTCAGAGTTCATGAATCAAGCCCTATAGCTTTCAGTAGATTGCAAACAGAAAACTCTGTGTTGCTATTTTTGGTGAGTCACTTGCTCCTAGATAGCTTTTAATGGGGAAGCGGCGCCTTCAGACAGCGCTCTTACCCCAAGGAATTACCTCTCTGCCCCTTCAGAAAAGCGACTTCTGTTCTTTGAGGCAGATTTTAATTTTTGCAATTTCCATAGTTAACCATTTAGTGGTGGTATACATTACCCTCATTCTTCTTTCATATTATAGGAACAGCCCCCATTTATCCAAACAGCCAAACAGCTCCATCCTGGAGGCCTGGACTGTGGCAAGCTCTTGCACCCCTTCCCAAGCCCATGCTGCTGCAACCCCTTTGCTGCCAGCCACTGCAAGGAGTTGTTTTTCCCATATGTCCTGGGGGGGCACCTCTCCTCTCCATTGATGGAATCTGAAGGTTCAGGTCATCGCTTATTCTTCCAGACCAAACTACTGGCAGATGGGGCCTCTGTCTATACTGCCATGCAGAAGCAAGGCAACAGGGAAGGACCTTCTATCCCCAGATTCATCCTCAGCCAAGCCCCATCCTCAGGTGCCACCCTGGCGTGATGAAGGGTGGGATGGATTCTCACTTTATCCTTGTGTGCTGGGTACAGTCTTTCAAAGGATGGTAACAGGAAAGTGATTTTGTCACTGTTGAGACTCTCTGACAATGTTAAATGATGTTATTATTGAAAATAGTTATTGCGGGTACATAGGCTGGCACTTACTTTCTTAAACTCTTAGTGCAGTCCCAAAGGGCCACATTTTGCAACCATCACTGTCTTCAAAATAATAATGAGTCACATGATTTTAAAACAAAACATCTATAGGTGTGTTTGCTTTTATTTCATCTTTAGTTTTTAAGTCTGAGGACATGCTTTTTCCCACCTGATGGGTCTCTTGTAGGTACGTCATTTAGGTAGGTATGTTATCTCATTAGCTAATCTCTTCTCACAGAACATACTGGTGCTATGAAGATTGCCATATAATTGAAGCAGCTGACAGCAAGACATTCTTAGGTCCTGGGTCTTCAAAAAAACAAAATTAGAAAAAACAAAATTAATTCAAACCAAAATTTTCTTGAACTTGAAGACATATGGAATGGGCTCTTGACAGAACAGTTGATCCTTTGTAAATTGAATTCTTGGAAGTTCATCTGGTTCTAGAGTCTGAATGAGAACTTGTATGTCTCTCATGCACAATCTAACTTTGAAAAACTAGTACATTCTTAAAGGCTAGTGCTAGGCTAGGCTTTGACTTTTTTATTTCTATTCTTATTTTTGCCTGGATTTGCTCCAGGAAAGAGTGACCATTTTGAAATGAATGAATGGATCTGCAAACATCGATTAAATCAATAAAGTAGCACAAGTTATGCCCAATGCACAGGAGAGTCTATAACATCAGTGCTCATCCAGACTTCCATCATACAGTTCTAGCAGTGCAAGCAGAAACTTCCACTGATTTAGGATGTGCAGACTGCACAGGCTGGGTAGCTCTATCAGCCCCTCAGCAGGCTGGAAACTGTTTTGCCGTGAGACATTGGAGCATGAGTGTTCTACAACAGGGCTTAGAGCCAAACTCCCCAGAGCAGCGTTTGGCCGGTCATTTGGGTTGAAACAAATGGCTCATTGAGATTACCCCTTCCCTCTCCTGCAAGATTTCAGGCAGTGCTGCTTTTATTTTTGTTTGTTTGTTTATTGATGTATTTAAAAGAGGAAGGTATTTCAGTGCTTGTGGAAAGCCGGTACCCAGTAGGACTGAGAACAGCCTGAAGCGATGCTGGCGAGTGCCAAGGCGTTTCCCTCACCCCAGTAAAGCACCCCAGCTTTCCTGACAATAGCCCTATTCCCTCCTGTGTCCCTCCAGAGCAATGACTGAAAATTGCACCTCTGTGTTCATTTCTTCTTCTTGTGGGTTTTTTTTTTTTTTTTAAATATATAGCATGTATGTGTTTTAGTCTTTATTAGCCACCATTAAAAAGTAAATGAAACTGGCAACAACAAATGAAGCTTTTATTTCAAGCAGAGCTAAGTTAAACAAATGATCAGTCCTTCAGCTGAAGGAGTGAATATAGTGGTTACAGAAAGCAGACCAGAGAACATGCAGAACTGCTTTAGCAAAAGGAAAAAAACAACACCCCGAGACAGCAGGAAACAAAGAGTTATTCAATTGATCAAGTGATAGACGCCCATGAAGGGGTCAAGCGGTGCAAGACCTTGTGAAGAACAGCATTTCGTTTTAAATACCCCAGCTTAAGCCTGTTCATTGAAAGGGAATTTATATTGGAAAAGGCAGGATATATTGCTGTGCATATCAGCAGTGGCAGGGCATAAAGAGCAGCAGTGTTTGATCAGGCTTTCACAGGTAATGTAATGTTTCCACTAGGAATTAAGCATAAAACTTTTTTAGATTTTGTAATGCAGAAGCAGGAGGACTTGTATCAAACAATTGTTTGGTGGATGTTTGCAGCCCAGAGCAGCACACTAAAAGGATACATAATAGTGCTATTGCTTTATAGAGGTAAGGTAAACCTGCTGTCTGCACACAGACCTGTATGACCTATGCCCATGTGCAGCAGCCCGGGACACGGGGCTGTCATCATTTTGAAACTTTAAAAGACAACTTCAAATGTTTACATGAAAACCATAGCAATGGTATTATTGGTATGACTCCTTACTTTGTGTGTTAGTGCCTTAGTGTGCTCCGGTGAATGTGAGTGCACACACACCGCACACGTTCAGGATGAGGAGCCGTCTCTCCCGTGAATTGTATCTGCCAGAGGCTGCTCAGGGTCAGAGCAGCTGACGGAGGTGTGGGACAGAAACAGGAGCAATTCCCAGGTCCCCGGTGTGCCACAGGGTGACAACACTACTGACTGACTCCTGCACCCCGTGCTGTAGCTAAACTTCCAGAAAACTGAGCAGTGGCCATGGGAAGGCTGAAGATTTGCAGAACCCAACCTTTCTGTCCTGATGTGCCCTCCACTGTAAATGCAGGGAAAAAAACCACGCGCCTGAAAAACGTTTTTTTTATATACCTGAATGATTTAAGACGTGCAAAATGGAACTGCAGACTTTCCAGGGTAATGTGCAGCAAAAGTATGGGATAAATTTTTTTAATTAAAATCTTATTTACATAGTCCATATTAAGTCAATGAGAGGTTGGTTTCAATGTTTCACATATTTTAGGGTTGGCAGATGCCCATTAAACCAAAATTTCTTCTCCAATGGGGATTATATGATAGCAGACTGAGCTGGGAGACACGAAGGAGAGAAAGAGAGGAGGAACTCTGAGCCCATCCCTGCCATTGACTCCTTCCTTTCCTGCAGATTAGCAAATAGCCTCTGTCAAGATTTTGCTAAGCAGCAGGGTGCAGGTATCTTGAGATACCCAGACTAGCTCTGAAAGAAGTCTGGGAGTCATGTTAAGACATGAAATGTAATTGGGATAAAATTTTTGTGCAGGTGTCATTGTTTCTAGTGTCCAGGTTGCCGGCATAGGCATCTCTGCATGGTACTGTTATATTATGGAGAAGCCATAATGTCTCTAGAGATGCTGGAGATTGAGGCATTCTATGGGATATGGCCTTTCTAAAACTGGGTTTGGATATCTACAGTTGTCCATCCCTGTAGTGAGAATCCTGACCCCACTTCGTTCCCCATGGAAGTTTCTGCTTGAGCACAGGAGGATGCAGAAAGCATCTTCTCCTTCTGCCCTCACCACCGCAAGTCACGCAGTACATCCTAACACCATGGTCTTAGATCTATAAGGGAACAGTAGAAGCCAAAAGCATGGTGATCACAGCAAAATAGCCTCCCCCCTCAAACATGGGTGGTGACGTCCAGCTGTCGTAGTTCAGAGAAGAGATGTGAAGGAGGACCAAGGAAGAAATGCCAGGAGAACCAGCCTGGTTTAGGATTTGTTTTCTTCCATGATTGCTAAGCTGGCTGCTGGATCACCAGGAGTGTTTCACGGCACTTGTGTTAAAAGTTTTAAGCTTAATGATGAATTATTTGAACCAGCATTTGACTTCCCACTGAGGTATTTGAAAAGAGTTTCTTTAGGTAATCAAAATCATATGCTAAAAGAAAGAAAAACCTAAAATGCACAGTGAGGGCTGGAGGATGGAACAGCAGATCAAAATAGAGTGAAATCCAGCAAACTGCATTTAACCTTTGGTTAGGCATGAGAAGAGTAATACTGACTTCAGCTGAGCTGTTACCATGATGGCAGGTATCTCACACTGGGGCTTAACGTGTTTGTCATCCTGATAGAGACAGAAGAGATCCCGAAGGTAGATATGCCTGATGCCAGTAAAAGAAGTTTACAAAGTTTTCTGCTCCAAAATGGAGTCAGAATTGTGCAGTAGGCATGTGAAAAGATTAGGGCAAAATTCTGCCCCCAAACAAGTATTTAGCAACCCTTATAATTATGAGGTACAAGTTATGATTCTTTGGAAGTTTCAATTTGCATTCCTCTTTGCCTTTTAAGTAAGTCTAAAAAAGACCAGTGTATTTCCTTAGGTATGTCCCTGCTTTCCTCTCGGAAGATTTCCATTTATAGTTTGTGAAATATTGGCAAGTATGCAGAAGATGTAGGCTGTGCTATTGCAGAACCCAGCACATGTCAGCACCAAGCAATTGCCATACAGGGACCTTAAATTAGAAGTGTAATGGGCTTGGTAGTAGTTGAGCTGAATACTTGATTTCTTCAGCTGGTTGGCCAGTCCAACAAAGTAACAGAAAATGTATCTCTGGTGAACAAAAGAAAGGGATTTCCCAATTAAAATGAAATCCAAAGTGAAGGGAATTTTTTGTTCCTCAGCCCAAGGTGATTTTTTTTTCGTGGAATAGAAAAGTAATTTTTTGCATGTTAGTTTTCTTTCTTCAACCAGTGACTTTAAATGTTTTTATTGATTGAACATTTAAAATTCTTACCTACTAAAAATATGCCCTTTTTGATTGAAATAGTATGTGGAATTTGTGGCCAGATTTGTTTGGCCTGAGGTACATTTTGAAGGGAAAAGAATTATTGCAGGAAATTTGCCCTAGTAGCTAGTATTTCTACAGTCCTTTCTTCTTCCCTGAACACTAGTTACTTATTTCTAGTTTACTTTGTTTTCTTTAGGGAGAAGATGGAGTGATTCAAGTCTGTTTTAATACAGTAATTATAGTTTTACAGAATGAGCAAATGATTTGGTGTGTCTCTTTGTTCAGGCGCTTATGCTCATGTGTATGGCTGGACTGGTTGGATCCTGGCATTAGCTTCTGGACCCACCATCTAGAAAATCAGGTTCAGGTCGTCTTGGGACTGTTGAGATTTCCAAGCTGAGCTATCATATGGTGAGCCTGAAATACTTTAGGCATTCCTTTATTTAGATTAGAAACTTTAGTACAGCAGCACATCTCCATCGCCAACACAATAAACTGATGTTTCAAGGAGTTGTTCTCATCCCTGCAGGCTACAAATGAAGAAGGTGGCAGTACATGCAGATATATAATAGCAGCTCTCAGAAAAGGTAATTTCCAGAAATGATTGTTTGTTACTGCTTCCATAAGTTGAGAGCGGAATGAGGGCATTCAATTTAATATGAAAATAAAACCTAGCAAGCGGTGCTCTAAGTATGAAAGTGTGGCAGATGAGGCAACTGTTTGGGAACAGTGACATACTAATTTCTTGCTTTACTGCAGTTTACCTAGACATAACTAAGGTTGAAAAGTGTTTGTTTTTCTTCTTCTAGGGTATAAAATGTCTAACAGAAGTGTAAGGCAGAAGTTCTGTGAGAAGTATTGTTCTGTTTTCAGCACTGAACTATGTGGATCTTTTGTTATGTGTCAGATAGAGAAGGGTTATTTCATGGGCTTCTTGGTCAATACAGTTTTGGTGTGAAGAATGTGTGACATTATATGGCATGTATTTCGTAGAAATATTTTAGCTGCACAGAAGGCAGCAAATACTTTATTCCTTTACTCCTTAGCAATGCTCCACAATCTGTTTAAGTTCTTCTTAGTGACTTGTGACTGGTAGTTATTTAAGAAAAACAAGCTCCGTGCAGTTCCCTATAAAACCTGTGCCGGAGCAATCGGTGGATAATTCACTGGTGTTTTGAATTTGAGAGCAAAACTAGTATCTTCTGCACTCCCATTTCCACGAGTTAGATGTCTGGTATCTGGAGATCATGGCTCTGAGCAAAGGATGATGTGATTACAAAGGGTTTGATGACAGCTGTGGGGCTGGGACTGGGCAAGAGCATCAGGAGCACTCCCAAATCCCACTCAAGGATGACTGCCAGGATGGCCGGTGCACAAGGATGTAGTTTATGCCAAGGGGTTGTGCTCAGCACAGCTCAGAGGGGTGGGAGAGAGAGTTAAGGAAACCATGGGACTCTGGAACTGTTTTCAGACCATGGTTTCAGACAATAATATTATTCAGCAACGTGAATAGGAAATTGTTCCTGCCTTTTTATACAGATCCATGTCCTCGCTGCACCTGGTGTTGTGCACAATTGTTGTTTGGCCAGATAATTACCCTGTTTGCTGCTGGCTTCATGTCATGGCATCCCTGCAGTGGTGCAGAGATATCATGGTTCAGAAGCTGAAGCTTTGTTTGGATTTAAAAACCCTTGTGAAGGGCCCTCAGGATGCCACCAGCAGACTGTCACTGATGTGTGGGACTTGCACTGTGCCTTCTCGGATGTTTTAGCAGTGCTAAACACACCATCTGTGCCTGGCCAAGGGTCACACAGACACTTTCCTCCGCAGCCCTGGCTGCATGTGAGTAGGTGTGTCTTGTGTGCCTGGGTATCTCTATTCACTTGTCTTACGGCATTGCTTTGGGGGCTGTCACCCTGGCTGTGTGATCACATGCTGCCTAAACCATTCCTCAGCCCTTCAGAAACCTGAGAATTTGTGTCATGTAGAGATTTGATCTGCCTTTCACGTGGGAACATAGAATTACACTGGAATAGTTGTATGGATTCAGCGTCTCGTGTGACTGCAGTTCCACACAGTAGGCGCAGGATCTATTTAACTTTATAGCAGTAGGAGCAGAGGGCTCATTTGGATCTCGTAACTGCGTGTGTGTAATCAGCTCCTGCTTGTAGGCTGCCTGATTAGGCAAGTTCTTGAGTCATTACTATGTCCATTTAGTGCTTCTGAATAGAAGCTCTGTGGACAAGAGCGGCAGTCTCATTCCTGCATATTCACTGTATCAATATGTATTTAAACTCTCCAAAGGTAGGATGTGATGTGTTGGAGACACTCAGTGGCACCCGATCCACAGGTGGACTTCCCAGTGTTCCTCTCCATCCACAGTGGCACAGAGCAGCCACTGGGACAGGCTGGTTGTTGTGTGGTTGCACTGATGGGACAACCTAAGCAGCAGCATCCTGAGGAGAGAGATAATGCCACTGGGCAGCAGCTGTCCTGCTGGCATGGTTGTGATGGGAGCAAGGCTGAGATTCGGGCAGCTGCCAGGGCTGGATGAGGCCCAGGCAAAGGAGGCTGCTGCAGCCATCAGCTCCAGCCTTGGAGAAGGCTGATGGGTCTTCAGCCTCCCTCCAACTCTCCTCATTTCTCCCCCTTTCCCATCTTCAACCCATATTTTCACATGCTGGAAATGTGCTTGTTCTGCCTTTTGTCTTTACCAATGGTTGTTGGGGGAGGGAAGGAGGCTGGTATTTTGTTTTTAATTCCTCCAGGAGCTCAGTCCTCACTGATAACTTGCCAGGTCTGAAGTGTTAAAGCAGAGGCACTTTGAGTTGAGTGCAGAAATGTCTGCGAGGGGAAAAAACAGAGCTGGTTGGGTTTGCTTTAAAAATAAAATAAAGGTCCCACTAAAATTCACCCGCGGGCCAAGAAAAAACATGATAAATTGCAGCCCAGAGGGTAATTCTTCTGGAAAGGTAAAATCATCTAAAAATAGCACCTTAGAATGAAAGTGCTTCATTGACAATAACTACAGTGTTGCTACGGTGATGCTGGAAAAAAATGATCGTTGATACTTAGGCTGCCACAGAACTGCTCCCCCGCTCTCCCATGGCATGAATCAACTACTAGTATTAAAATTACAGACAAATTTTGTGTTATATTTCAGTTTTTTTCCTCATCTGAATGCTTCTCTGTTTTAGTGCAAGTTTCACAGACAAATGAAACACCATCAGGGGAAGGCATTGAAATAAAATTTATCGGTCAGCTCAGCGTGATCTATGTGTTTTATCTCAATTGCAACTTGCGGTCTTTCTTTTATCAGAGCAGCTTGCTTCAAGAGCAGGGAGACAGCAATCAGAATGAGACCCAAAGGTAATAGTTTGATGGGTCTGCTCACAGATTAGTTTTTCTCAGCCTGCAGCAAGTAAAGGACAAAACACTGGTGAAATCCAGAGCCTTTTGTTTCAACAAGTTTCAAGTTAAACACCTCCCAGGGTACATGCTATCCTGCTTTGTGAGGATTATAAGAGATGAGAAAGTTGAAATTCTGAATTTCTTTTAAGAAAACATAGCTTGTCAATAAAGAGTTTTGCTTTCAGCATTCATACCAACAACAGAAAAGCAGGGTAATACACTTCTGATTTACTCAGCCCATTCAGGTCCAGTTTGGAGGATTTGAAATGCAACACGACTTCAAAATGTTTATGACTTTGCAGAGACTATGTTTGCAGGCAAGTAAAGCTTCCCAATCTTTTATGTGGCAGCTGAAACCTACTTAACCGTCTGCCTTAGGTGAAACTGGTAAATGGTTCTGTTTATACAGCAGCTGCATCTCAAATGCAATCCATACAGCTGGCGGCGGACCAGTAGCAATGTAGATGGTATTTTAATTTCCCCATCAAATGCTGTCTGTGATTTGCAGGGCTTTCCTTAGACAAATGAAGCAATATTAAAACACACAGCGGGTACTGTGTGATGCTTCCTGCCTTCCTTGAAGAGCCTGGAGTATGCCAGTTACACTGTAGACAATGTTGTACGAATGTAAAAGAAAAATATATCCATGTGTTCTTAAAATTAGGTTTAATTTCTAGCTACGTATCGGGTCTCTGACTTTCTCCGTGTTGATGTTGGGCTAGAGCCATTAGTATGCAGACAATCACTTCTGTATATCACCTACCCTTACATAGAGAAGATACAGTGTCAAAGTCAGTCTCATGGGGTCAATTGGACTTCTAGGGGATTTGTAGCCCTCTGAAGCTAGAAATTAAGTTTTATGAAGGGTAATTTTAAGAGTAGTTGACTGGCAGTGTGGGAGGAGGGAGCATTCGATGGCAAAGGAGGAGGGTTTTGTTAGCTGTCTTTCTCTGGTTTTGCCTCAGGACAATTATTGGGCCCAAACTACATTGAATTCAGAGGAGATGGAGGCATCTGAGACCTTGTCATGTTACATAATCTTTTTAAACAGTGACTCAAACCCTGGCTTTGCTAGCTGAAAGGTTTAGCGCTCTCCTTTGTCGCTGGTATTCCTGTAAGGATATACAGGAAAAGTGAGGCTGGGTTCAGTTCTTCATACTGCATGCAGGAAGATAATAATGGACTCTTATCGTGAGGAGGCACTGAGTGAAAGGATTCAATTCACCAGAGCATTATAGGAGACATAAAGAATTTTGTAATGCTTTCCTCCACATGTTTATATATAGCATATTGCTTTTGTTCAGCTTTGCACAGTGTTCGGGTATGAAAGGCTGTGTTTAGAAGGTATTGTGATTCAGGTTCGAAGTGATGCTGATCTGCACTCGCTGAAAATAATGGAAGACTTCCTCTGACTTTGGCAAGCTTTGAACTGGGCTTACAAGGCAGGGAGCTCAGACCCGAAACCTCCCTCATACATCCCAGTGCTCCAACACAGATTGCTCCAGCTGATAGCGCTGGTGATGGAGAGCAGAATTTGCACTTCTGAATGTCATGCAGTGCAGATCTGCTCTGCTGCCTGCAAATACACAGAGGGTATACCAGGGGACAGCAAAATTTGGCCAGCTACCAAGATGGGTTGCAGAAGCTAGGAGTGACACTCTCCAGTCCAAGGTAGTGGTCTCCTCTTCCAAAATTCAGTGGGAGCCTTGCACAGAGCCAGAATGCTGCCGGGCAGCTGCCAGGTCCAATGGTACCTCTTTGAGAGGCAGCTTCTCGCAGCCACCGCTGAGGTCCTGCTGGTCTGTGCAGCCCCTGATTTGAGAGAGGGGAAAGCATGTTCATCATCCTCCCATGCTGCACCTGCTTTGAATACAGCATTCTTTGTAGCTCTGAAATGGAATTGGATCAATAGATTTGAGAACTGAAGACCAGCATTTCAAAGTGCTGTTAATTCTTGGAGAGCTGGTCACTTACACAAAGATATACAGGTGTCTGCCATGGTGGACCAAACTACGTCCTCCAAACTGGAGAGATTATGAAATTGTAGGTTTGCTGATTGTACATCTAGCGAAAGGTCACAATGGAAACTTTTTTTCCTGTCTGGAAGCTTAGTTTCTATCAGATGTCTTGCTGGTGGGAGGTAACATTTACATGCTGGTGGAGTCAGATTCCTGAACCAGCTTTAGGTGGGGTTAAACTAATCCAGGTAATTCATTTTACAGGATCTGTCTTTTTTGGGTGCAGGTAATATAAGATGGTCTGTCATTTTACATAGAGGCCACCGTTATTGTCTCTTGGAATCATCTTGGGTTATGGTTGCTGAATAGTTTGTGTTAATGTGAAAAAAGAAAGAGATTCTACAAATAAATCATCTGGCATTTCTCTTCTGGAGAAAGCACCATGGGCTTAATGAAGAGTAGTTACCTAGGATGTGTTTATTTTACCTCTGGCAGAATAGTTGGTCTGAATACACACTGTGTAGTGTTAGATCCCCTAAGGTTCCCTTCAAAGTATGTTAAGCACCATCTACGTATTTCTCCTCCTTTCCATAATGACTTACTGACTTTTTTCAATGTATATAATTCCTTTCCCTTCTCCTTTGATGATAAGTGAGTTTGCTTAGTAAATGAGTGCCCTGTGATGGCCTCTTAGCTCTCCTTTCTGGGCTTTGAAACTAAACATTTGCTCAAAAATTTGTAAAAGGTATTGTGGTGTTAGCCTGAAGCTTGGAAAGCTTCACCTATCCTTGGATGAATGTGTATGAAGGAAAAGTAACTCAGAGGGCACAATCCATGATTGCTTTCAAGAAAGACCCTTTGTGAATGCAAACAACCAAGGAGTCAACTCTGGGCTTTCACAAGAGTACAGGCAGAGTATTTTTCTAAGTAGAGATAGAGGCTAAAAACAGGATCAGATACTTGAAGAGAAGATAGGAAATGGCATGTGAAATTCATTTCTCCATGGAAAACTAGCACATAGACTGTGTCCTCTTTTAAGACCCAGACCCTTTTGCTAAGAGGCTGCCTCTTCTGAGGGCTTCTCTCTCTTCTGCAGAGGGTGACTGCAGACCTTAGAGAAACACCTGCATATACTTGTAAAAGGTGCCTGACACAGAGCTGTGTGCTCAGCCTGAAGTCATGGTGTGGAGTCACGTTTTCAGAACAGACACCGAAGGCACCATTGCCTGCAGGGGGTTGTGTCAGTACCTGCTCCACCAAAACACCTCTCCAGTCTGGTCAGGAAGGCACCCTGAGCTCTTCCATCCACTTCTAGGTAGTGCCTGGGCATGGGGCAGCCCTGGTCTGGACAAGGCAACAGAGGCAAAGCAGGTGAAAGTGGAGTACCTTAAACAATGGATCTCAGCCTTAGCAAGCCTGCCTTTACATTGTCCTCCACCCTCTTTATCTTTTTTGGATAATGACAGGTTGAGGGCAACTGAGGGGCAATCAGGCATGACCTAGCCCCCCACCACCCCGAGTGGTCTCTTTCCTTGAAAGACCCTCCCAGGCCCTGTGTTTCTGATTCATTTCCTACAGTAATTACCATGGCTGATGTTAAGGGTCTGTAATACCCAGTGCATAAATTGCTGTGGCAGAATCATTGCAGTTTATATCCACTGGGATTAAACTAATCTGTTGTGTTATGCTGAGAACTCAGAAAGTAAGAGAAACCCTTTCATACATTACAGCCTCATTTAGTAGAGGTTGTCTAAAACTTGTTTCTGCATCTTGCTCTTCTGAAACAGTGACACATTGATGTGACCTGCAGTGCTTACGCTGCAGTTAGTGGAGATTGAGGAATGTGTAAACAGATGTCCTTGAGAATGATCTCAGCCTCGGGCTGAAGGACAGTGACCTCTCATAGAGTGTGATGCTGATATATTAATTGCTGATCTTTTAACAGCTCCAGCCGCTGCACTAGATAATTCCCAGGTGTGTGAAATATCATCCTTGTGTCTTGTGTTTCAGCAATTGAATTCATGTAACAGAGAGCTTTGAATGGGCTGCAGACTGAGATTTTATCTTCTCTGCAGCATCAGCTCAGCTGATTTTTCAGTTCTTGATCACACACAAAACCTGCCCTTCTGGATGTAGTGATGTGTAGGAGGTGGGGCAACAGCCCCAACTGGAAATATATTCAAATACTCCTTTGCTTCCAGATGCTTACTGGCTCTCTCTGCAGCAAGGGTCCTGCAAGGACCATCTGCCTCTCAAGCAATTATATCCTCATATTGCCTCACGATCTTCTGCTATTCGTAATGTTCCCAGGGAGGGAAACGGGACCTCACTCTGTTGAGTGCAAAAATGCTGATTGAGGAAGCCCAGGAGATTGGGTGATCTTCCCCTACAAGGCTTTGCTGTGTCTGGTACTCTGTGTGATGTGTCCACGAGGATGTACTATCTCTGGTACAGGATGTCGACTCAAAACCAGCTTCAGCTGAGCAACGCAGCCAGTCACCTGAGCTGTCTCAGCAACAGAAACTTACCTTCAGTGATCAAAGTCAGCACAGACTGTTTTGTTGTCTCGAATGTGTTTTTTTCTTTATAAGAACACTCAATAGGAATATAGCTATAACTCAGGCTTTCAGTTGTAGCTTCGTAATTCTGTGTATAGCTCTGTAGGTCCCATGCTATGGCTGAGATCCTGACAATTCCATAAGGCTACAACCACTTACCCTCACAGACAAAACAGAACAGTTTTGCTCTGGTACTTCTTTGATATATACATGTCTTTTGCTAGCTGATTGCCCCAACAGCAGAGGTCATCTGCCCTCTTGGGTGAGGCTTTAGCTCTGAGTTTGGTGTCACCCAGATGTCACTGCTTTTAGCCTTCGGACTGTCTATTCCATGTTTGAGGTTTTGAAGACCACAGACCCACAATTTAGAGCCTGGGGCAGAAGAAGTATAGTTTAATACCTGAGTGTTGAGCAGAACTGACAGTGAATAAACCCTGGTCAGTCAAGACACTGGTTGGTCTCGAGTTGGTTTCATGTCCCTCCCTGAAGTTTCAGAAGTATAAGGGTCTCCTGGTGTTGGCCTGCCAGAGGTGAACTTCCAAAAAGAGTCTCCCTTGAGCAGTAGCATATTTCCTATGGTCGAGCTGTATCTGGGAACATGCTGATCTTGATTCGACTGACAGGCTTGTGAGTCAGTTTTGTGAGTTCAGCTTCAGAAATAACTGTGTTTAGTTCCAAGAATAAGAGCTCTATTGTTGCTCGTGACCTGCTGTCCCCACTCCAGTAATTGACTAAAATAGTCAGCATCCTGAATATCATGCGTTTTCAAACCTACATTATTGCTCTTGCTGAGAAAAAACCTCTTTGTGTTCTGTAAGAATTTAGTGCATTTTCATGTGTTTGAGTTGTGGAATGCTTGTGGGGATTAGCAAAAGGTCTTTTATCATGGGTAGTTGGCTAAAGCAAATAATTCTTCTTAATCTTTGTAATTTTCCCTATATTGACACTTCTTAATTTTTTTCCCCACAAATAATTTAGTTTACAACAATTTTCTTAGCATGTCTGAGGACTTCTGTTTTCTGTTCGGCGCCTCTCCTGTTGCCTTAACACAAATGCTCCCTTGACTCTTCTTTGTTCCATTGCTATTAAAAGTCATGGTCATCACTAACCTTAAGTTAAACAGGGCTGCGTGCAAGAGTGCATGAAAAAAAAAAGTCAGTCTCTCAGAACTTAGGAAAGAGTAGGATTAAAGATGCCTGGTAACCTTAACAGAGTCCCTCTGGGTGTTATAAAACAGACTTTGATTGTGTAGTTGTATGTGGCCCAGGGGCTTTTCTTCCTTGAGCCAAACTAATGCGTAGCTCAGGACAACAGCCAGTGTGGCATGTGCTTCAGCTTTCCTTCTCTGTTGCTCCCAATATCCCTTGTTTACACAAGAGGTGTGAGGGCTGCTTGGCTACTGTTCCACACGCAGGAGCATTCGCTGCCATGCCCGTGGTGTTCCCAGTAGGTTATAAAGGGAGGTTTCCTCTCAAAGTGCATTTTCATGGACATTAGACAGCAAATTGATGATTGGACTTGATGATCTTTTCCAACCTAAATCATTCTATGGTTCTATAAAGTACAGAAAGCATCATATGGCATTATAAATTCCTGTCTACCATGGAGGCAATACAGCCCGTAATTAAACCACAGTGCAAGCCTAGCATTTTGGGAGAGCTGCAGCTTACTGTCCCAGTAACTGCAGGGCAGCTCTGTACTTACCCATCCCTAGCATTATTTTTCAGGGCCTAGAAACAGACTTTCTTTGAAGGAAAAATTCAAGGATATGAACTGTCGAGCTTTAAATCCCTCTGAAATGTCCATTTGTTGGATTCTAGTGCTTATGTATTGAGGATGCCCATGTGTGGTCTGCACAAGTTACAGGAAGACATGATTTTGCTGTCACAGCAAATGTGCTGATGTGGAGTGGACCTTGTGTGAGGAAGATGTGGGCAGTGAGAGTGCTCCCAGCCATGCCTCGCAGCAGATCCACGGCGGGGGACGGGCAGTGTCGGTGCCTAGCAGGACATTTGGCCCAGGAAAAGGTCTGGTCAAATGATGCTGGCTCTCCTTACTCTCACATCTGGCTGTCAAAAACCACTCACTAAAATACATGGACTGCTGCCCAAGTATGTGATTGCTGCAGTATCAGAGGACGCTGTTTTCTTTTTTTGCTATGGGAGCCAATGTGGTTATAAGTATCCCAGTCAGCAAAAGCTGGTCTGCACCAGAGTCTGGAGCTAAAGCCAGCATGAATCTGACCAAACTAGAACATTTGTTGTTGTCCTGATCATGTGTTGACCTAAGAGATCAGTTCCACTGACTTTATCACCTCAAGCAAGCCCTTCTCAAACACATCAGCAACCAGTTTCAAGAAAACTTCCTCCAGGAAGGCACAGATATGTAATTGTCCTTCCCACTGACTAGTTTGGGAAGATGGGAGCTATGAATTTGTATCTAGTGCAGCACTATTTTCTGGCTTCTGTTGCCAATTTGTGGTGACATTTTGGATCACAAAACTTTGCTCAATCACTTCATAAGCTTTTAAAGGGAATAGCAGTAGAGGATGATGGTCATCTGGGAGCTAATATTTTTTATGAGAAATCAAGTGGCACGTACCACATGGCAAGACTCTCTGGAATCACACTTTTGCCCTCAAAATGTGAGGATAATTGTACTCTCGTGTGATGAGAAACTAAAGCAGTCATGGAAAGAGATAACGATGGTGATGATTTTGTAAGGGCCTCCAAGGTTCTCAGCACGTTATGGGGGATTAAGAAACATTTTCTATTACTTTTTTGTAGCTATTTCTTCAAAAAGCAGAAGGCATGGTTTCTTCAAAGCAGCAGAACAGCTGCTTGATTTTCACAGCAACTAAGCATAGGCTTAAATGTTAAACGCACACTTCAGAGCAGGGCTTTGTCGAGATGATGAGCTAAGTTGAAGTCTGATATTTTCTCAGAAATGTATGTAAATAAGAAGATCTGTAGTATATGATCTCTTCAGGCCACTAACTAAATCAGCAGAATGGCACTTCATTGATGTGCACTCTGAAGTAGACAGTGCCTGTAATGTCCATCCGTACAAACAGCCCCCTTCTCTCTCCGGAATGAAAGACAAAGCTTATTCCAGCTTCCAGAGTGATGCCAGTTGAAGCACTGAATGTCTGAAATGGGTCTGTGTTATTGGCCGTGTCTCTGATTTGCTTCTAAACCAGTTGTGATGGAAAGAATTTACCTTTACGAAAAAGACTAAATGAAAATATGCAATTGCGCTTTTTGAGTGAGATTGAAAATGGAGCCCAAAATAGCCAAGGAGTCCGTGTAATGGCCTGGCTAAAATGGGTATTTAATGTTCAGTTTGGGGGGATATACTGTTAGTGGTGAAAGAGCTGTGTGTTTAGACTTGGTTTAGTCTGCTAAATGATAATTTCCCAGCAAGAAAAGCCCATAGCTATGCAAAATTTGGCAAGATTTATTGTTGTTTCAGTGATAGTTTTTGCTGCCAGAAGTCCAGTTTGATCAGACACTTCATACACACACTACTGTACCAGACTCAGGGTATGGTTATATATATTTTTCTTTTTAATAACCCAGTGGATTTCTGGTTCGCTTGTTATCCAAAGTAAGAAGGATTTCTCTGAAGCTGCAGAGCTACTTTAGTGGAGAGGAAACTCTGCTCCTTTCTCTGGTGGAGGAGGAGGACCCCATGCAGGTGTAATGTGGTGATGGGCCAGGGAAGCTCAGGTAGTGGAGTAGAAGGCTTGCACCATCTGATACAGAGCTCAGCTCCTTGGGGCTCCTATCAGGATGTTTTGAAGGGGTGGAGGAATGCTGCTGGGTTCTCTGGCCACATCCTGAGCTGCTCCAGAGCCTGGCAGAAGGGACTGCTTACACTCCACATGTCTGCACCAGCCACCCATGGTGCTGACAGAGGCTGCTGGCACTGAACCCGCAGGATTGGCCGTGCCAGCCTGACAGCCTTGTGGCTGGAGGTGGAGGCTCCTTGGCAGGGCTCAGTAAGATGGCTCTTCACTGGATCCAGAGTTCCACCATCTCCAGATCCCATGATGCTCTTCAGTGGAAGGGTGAACGGTCCATCCTCGGGGAACCCACCAAACCCACAAACTATGAGCAAGCCACAAGAGTAAAGCTCAGAGAAGCAGCGAGTCAGGCTGTCTTTAGCTTTCTGAAAGGAGATTTAAAGCTATGATCCAGTGCTTAACAGGTTGTGGTGGCATTCCCTGAATTTGCTGTGCTTTGGATGCTGTACCCTTCAGCTTCTCAAACGTATCATGCCAGCACCCTGCATTTCCTCCTGCCCCATAAAGGTCTATGTGTTGTGGTGGGCAGGGATAACGCCCTGCTGGAAAGAACATTCAGAAAGCGGTCAGCGGGTGCTGCACTGCTGTCATGAGCTGCTGGAGATGAACCTCCGAGACTTTGGACTGTCGTTAAAAAAAGGAGAGATGACACAAGGGCACAAGTCAAATCAGTGGCTCCTGTGGAGCTGTAGCCTGTGCACCCACTGTCAGACACCTCTCCCCAGCCAAAGGGCTTAGGTGACAGGGAAGGTGCTCTGGTGTGTATGTGAGGGAGGTCACGCAAGTTGCATGAGGTGTCTAGTTCAGATAAGGCGTCTTTGCAGAAGGCTGTTAGCACAGTGTGACACAGGCTCTCACCCACCATGAAACAGGATTCTTTGTAAAGGTTTACCATTAAAGCCCAATATTACAATGGCATCCAAGTGAGTAAATGTAGGACTGTATCTAGCATGAAGGCTTACGTGCACTGAACTAATTACAGGATCGATATTAAAACATGAATCACAGTGTTGTGTGATTTGTATCAAGAGTAACAGAAATAAATCAAGCAGTGTGGTGTATTTAATCCTCTAAATGCTGGGAAAATGCATACTATTCTCCATGTCAAACAGCAGTAGTAATTGCCAACCTTTTGAGGGAGGGGAAAACTGTGACTAGGGGTTAGTGCACCTTACCTGGATCTACAAAAGATCTTGGTAAAAGAGGCATTATTCCCAAGTACTTTTTTTTTTTTTTAAATGAAAATCCTACTTTTCTCCTGAAATGTATGTACCATCTGTCCATTCTGACCTTGGTAGGAGGCAGCCAGGATGGGAGACTTTCTTTTTCTGCCAGCACTGTTGGGCTGCACTCCATCTTGGTGCCTGGATGTAAACAGGGAGTGTGCCTCTAGATTGTCGGTTCTGCTCACTTGTTACCTTTGTCTTTGTACTCACATGGTTTCCATTTATTTTGTTTCTTTTATTTACTTGCCTTCAACTGTCCATATTATGGTGTCTTCTGCCACCTAGTTCTTGGCGCCATCCTGTGTGGCAACTCCTGCTGGCAAACCCTATCCTGGTAGTTCTTCCTGCACAGGTTTTCCAAAAACTGACGGGGAGGCAAAAAAAAAAAAAAAAGAGCTGATTTCACTTGTTTAACTTCTCACTGAGTCATATGCTCCAGGCACCTTCAGCCTGAAGGACAGACGTGCCTTCCAGGCAGTGTTGCCTGAGGATCTCTTTCAAGAAGCTTCGTGAGAATTTCTGAAGCTGCCAGACAGTACAGAGGGCTTAAGACTGACTCTCAAACCTAACCCTGGCATGTCTGGGGTCTCACTGTCCAGCAGTGTCCAATCCAAACCTCATTCTCACCAAAATTCAGGACTGTGTTTGCATTATTGTTGGAAGCACCCCAAGAATGAGTATGCTTCCTTGTGAGACTAAAAGGTGTTAGTGAACACTTTGTGCTCAAAGCATCTGAGGGGGATGAGACAGTTAGAGAAGTGGGCATTACTTGATAATATTAATGGTACTGTTGGGGTCTTAGTTATCTGATCCCCCTTGAGCAAGGCTGCTTTTTGGAAGGGTTTTGCACATGTGTTTTTGGATTTCTGTGCTTGTATCAAGTGGCTTTTAATGGCATTATTGGCTAAACCAGAGTTAATTAAAAGGGATGTAAGGTACTAATTTTTCAGGCTGAAAAGGAAAGATTGGGATGAAGGGATGTCCTTAAAGCAATGCTGTGTGAAATGTAACCCAAAAGTATTGACTTTTCCATTTGAGTTTGTATTTCGTTCACTTCATTTACATAATTATTCTTAAAGGCAAAAACTTGATGAATTGACTTTGTGTAATAAACCACTGGGATTTTCCATCTGTGTTAAATGGTTGGAACTGGGGAAGTATCTCTATCCTGTGTCTGTGAATCCCTTGTCATCATTCATAGCAGTGTGATTGGCGCTGACATGGAACCTGGATTACTGACACGGGTCTATAAATCGTTCTGTTCCTATCCTCAGTTCCTCACCAGGCTTCCAGGAATATCTCCCAAACTCCTCCTCCAACCACTTCCTCAGCCACGGAAACACCTGGGCACAGCACTGGAAACCTCTTACGTGCATTCCTGCCCCTGGAAGTTACTCTCAGGACTTCTGGGAAGACTTACGAGGTGCAAAAAGGTTATCACAGCCTAAAGGCAGCCTACAGCTTGAGTTATTGTGGGACTAAATTAATTTTTATTTTTTTTTTGTATGTGAGGCAAGTTTACGTGTAGCCAGCGAAAGTTTTTGAGCTCTCTCTGCAGGTTCTGTGAGCCAGCCACAGTGCAGATCGCTTCATAAGTAATCCTAATGACCTGCCTAGATCACTGCCCACATTATGCTTTGTGAGTGTTGCTTTGGGCAAGTAACTCCACCATACTGGAAAATTCAGTGCATTGGAATGCGTTGGATTTATAAAGGTTTTGATGCACAGGTTAAAATGGTGGGCAACATCAACTGTTATTCATAGCAAAAATCAGAAATCCAAAAAGGCTCTTAAACGCCAAAGGATATCAGGAGATAAATCAAAACATTTTGCTTTTTAGAGCAGAGAGCAAAAAACTTGTGATTTAACAACAGGCAGAGAGCCAGTCGCTGCTCTCTGGCCCAGAGATGAGCTGCCGTGGCACAGATTGCTTCCCTGCAGCTCACCCGCCTCACCTCCAAACCAAGACTGCTGTGTCCAAACTATCCAGATGGCCCAGGTTGAAGAAAACTCTTGAACCGTGCCCAGGTCTGTCAGGGAGAGGGCTGCATGGCACAGGGATGGACACTGCAGACCACTGCTTGGGTGCAGGGATGAGTTTGTCCAGCCTGATCGGCATATGGAGTAACTTTGGACTTGGAACACTTTCTGCTGAAAAAGGCTGGCATATTAATGCACTGAATTAGGCAACTTCATCAAGGGGTTTCAGGATTGAATCCATTTTACTATGACTGTACAGTATATGACATATTAGTGGCAAAATAACCTTTCCACCTCTACCTTGGAAGAATGAGCAGGGCAGAACAGACCTTTCCAATTACCCCAAATCTTGCTGTGCTGTTGGATCATTTTAATCTGAGAAACTCTGTCCCATCAGCCAGCTGAGAGCAAAGCAGTAATGACAAGCAGATCATGAAGGGGTGTTTGACGTAGCTGCTAAATTCATGAAACCTGTGGAGTCACAGTTACAAGAAGGGAAACATGGTGAAGGTCTGTTTTTAATTACAGCACTCAAATATGGTGGTAATGGGCAACCTTATAGATCTCTGTTAGAGTTGGGGTTTTCATTATGTTTTTAATGAAACACTGATTAGGCTGTGCTAATTGACATGAATGCTGAGCAGACAGAAGCAAATGAAAACAATCTGGCAACTGATTGTTACCATGCATTGGTTATGTCCAGCCTTCCTCACTGATCATTGAGAGCAGGCGGGTGGGGTGCCAGGGATGAAGTGAGGTCGTGGCAGTGTTATAGGGTCTGCTCAATGGATTTCACTATTTATGGTGTTCTTTATCTTTTTGCTTTCTTTCTCTTCTATTTCCAAATTAATTTGAGTTCATTTCTAATACTTGCTTGACTTATATGTTTGTTTGCGGACTTCTCCGGGCGAGCCATGGCTTTAGGCAGCCAAGTAAAATAGACTTGTCCTCAAGTCAACCATTGGTGAATAGATTTTGTATGTAGCTTGGTGGGTTTTCATGAGAGCTTTTCAAGCTCAGTTCCTGTTTGCTCTCTGCTTGCTTCCAGGAACAGGATTTTGTACAAGTTTAACATTTTTGTTTATAATTTGTATATTGTATTTATGGTATGTCTTTAGCTGAAATGCAAGTACTGGATGAAATATTTCTATCTGAGGGTAGGTGCCTGGCAGCTTTAGCAAGATTGACCTTTCAATTGGTCATCTAGTCCTTAGGATTGACTGGCAATTATGTAGTTGCTTTGATTTTAAATTAAGATTTTCATCCTAGGCACATAAACCCAAGTTTCATCTCGAATCATCTTAACCTGACGTTCAGAAAGTCAGGTTAAAAGCCTAGTGCTTGCTGAAAATTAAGCTACTTTAATTTATCTAAAGTTGATTTTTGATGGTTTGTTACCCACTTTAAAATATATAGGCCATTTTCTCTTGCAATGTAAACACTGTAGAAAATGTCACATTTAATAAAAACCATGACTTCATTCTCATCTTAATTTTAAATGAGTTTCATTATTTTACTCAATATATTATTTATTCATGTATTCAAGTGTATTTGTTCAGTGAAGGCAGAGATATTTTGATTAATTCAAAGATTAAAAGCTCTGTACTTCTCATGCAAATTGGCCCCCAAAAAAAGGGAAAAAAAAAAGGGTAAAAGTCTCTTTGTACTCTGAGGCCTAAATGCATCATCAGAATGTAATGGATGTTGCTTGTGTGCAGTCAAGGGAGGAGTCATGTTATCATGAATCTCTCTCCATAGCCTTTATTATTACAGCAAAAATAAAATTCAGTACGTGGGTTATTTATCTGTTCTATGCTTATTTAAATGGGGTGTATGTGGTAAGATGAGCCTCGACGGTTACTCAGGTATTGTGGGATGATGCCAGTATTTCTATTCCATTATTCCTATAATTCTACCAGCTTTGCCTTTCTCAACTGAAATTTAATAATTAAAAACAAAACAAAACAAAGTGAGAAAAGTGGGATTTTCAAAAAGCCTTTGCCATTACATTAATGAATTTCCCCCTGGACTGTTGCGTTAATCTCAGTGCCGTGACTTTGGTGGGAGCAGAGCGCAGGCTGATACTCAGCGCCATGAGCACGCAGAGCAGTGATGTGTGATGAAGTTTGCACAGCTTGACAGTATGTCCAGACTGGGAATTTGAGCAGGCTTAGACCTTAAAGGGGCTTTGGACCAGGCCTGTTATTTTCACCTCGAATCACTCATAGAATTTTATAGATTTGATTTAAGTTAGGAAAAAAGCCTGGTCAATCTTGTTTCTTTTGGGTTTCATACATATTTAGGCCAATATGTGAGCTTTCTAGAGCACAAGTCCCGTGAGGAAGCTGAATGTTTAGGGGTCAGGAAACCTTATTTAGCTGATAACCCTGGTCCTGCTGCTTCCCCTGTCCATCCTGTGGTTCTTGACAGAAAGGGAAATGCTGGTATCGCATTGCAGAGTGATTTTGTTACATGATTCCCCATCTGGTGGGCCTGACAAACGAACATCTCACGTTTGTGAGATGTGCATGGAATACTCCCATATGGCCTGCTGTAATCCACGTTACTGTTCGTGGAGTCATAGGATGGTTTGGGTTGGAAGAACGTTATAGATCATCTGTTCTAACCCCCCTGCCATGGGCAGGGACACCTTTCACTAGACCAGGTTGCCCAAAGCCTCATCCAACCTGGCCTTGAACACTTCAGGGATGGGGCATAATCATATCTCTGATGCAAATCCCAGTTGTATACTGAGCTGCTTGCCTGAAAGGCTGGCAATTTTGATCTGATCCTCTTCACAAATATGGCTGGAAAAGGGTCCAAAGTGATGGAAACCCAATGCCCCTCTGCTGTGCACTGACAGACAGTGGCATGGGCCAGCTGTTTTCCTGAGTGCCATCCAGAAAACAGCCTTTCCAAGTGCAGGGTGAGAATTTCACTCTCAGATTTCTGTACTTGTGTTTCTCTCTCATGTTGTATTCGGTCCCCCGGAGGGATTTTCATTGGCATTAACTCATCCTCTGTGTGTTACACCCCTGAAAGCAGAAATTTTGTGCTTGGATTGCTAGAGCCTATGCAAAGAAAAAAATGACAGCCTGCTGCAGCTTTGTACAAATCACTGGGAAAAACAGGGAGTCTTTTGTTCTGGTTTTGTTCTGGACGTAGATCAGCTCCGAAGCACCAGGCTGAGGTTTCCCACATCATTGCATGCACCACCAAACAATATTCTATCATGTAGAAATTGTGTACAATATGGAAATTGATGTGATTATGTAATATGGAAATTTCCAGCAGAGGTGCCTGTTCCCCCTACCTATGATAAGGCGTCCCTGCTGTAGTTAATCTGAACCACGAAGTCCAAAGCAGATGATTTTTTTCATCAAGGTCAAAATTAGAATATTGAAGTAAGTACATTTCTATTTCACTTCAAATATTTCTGCATTTCTGTATTGCACTAGCAAGATTCTGCATTACTAAATAGTTTTTAACATATGAAGTGCAACAAGGCAGTGACTGTTTGTGTATCTAATAATAGATATGCTTTATCAATAAGTCGAAAGTATCCATCTGTCTGCTGAGGCATGTTCTTCACATGGGGTTTGCCCAAAGAACTTTTTGTTCCAAAAATCTGGTTACAGAAATTGGATTGTTACTGAGAGCATGAAATACTGACTTGGCATGAACCCTCCCGTTGGCTTCTGGTGACTGAAGTGGCAGGAAAAAATATGACCTCCAAGGCTGGAAAAATGTCTTCAGGCCAGAATTCACCAACTCTCAATGTCTCTATTATGTTCTTCAAAGTGAGAGAGTTTAAAACAAACACCAGCCCCACAGGAGTCACCTGCAAGGCACTGTCAGTCTGTTGATCTAGATATGAGATTTGGTTCATCTGTTTGCAGTCCTCAGTTACATCACTGTGTAAACTTTCAAGACTGGACTCATGCTTAGCATATCAAAATCATTGCCTTTGCCGTTTTTTTAATTCCTCCTGGGTGAAAGGTTTGGTGTGAAACTTAATAATAAAAGCAGTGGGCAGCTCTCCTAATAATATAAATCTCCCTCATGTTAGTGGGTCATCTGCTGAGCCCTCAGCAAGGCTCATTGTGTCCTGCAAAAATTACCATGACTTTCTCAGGTAGATATTTTCATAACTGCTGGACAATTTCCATCGTTTGAGGCTGATGAAACAGAGCAGCCTTGTGGAGGCATAGGGTTTGGAAAATTTGTAGATTTTTTTTGTTTGTTTTGTGGGGTTTCTTTACAAAAAACTTCTGTGCATTCCCTCATTACAAAAAGTGGTTTCTCTGAAACTGGTGAAGATGCACTACTCCTAAGGCATTTGAAAGAAAACCCCCCATACCTGGCTTCGTAATGAAAATAACATTACCCTAAAGAGGCAAAACATGTTAATGTTATTTGTCTATATTCTCACTGTTTCTCATTTTCATTGCCTTTTGAGTCTGCTTACCTTCTCCATTATTTTTATTAATTGTTGGAACAGCACTTAACTCATCTCAGCTAGCGATCAGCCCTTCATGGTTCTGGACATTGCACAAAAACAGTGGAGGAAATTCTGAATTCCTCAAAGTCACTGACAAGCTCGACATTAATTTTCATAAGGCCCATGATCCAAACCACAGCCTTCTTGTGGTGAAATGTGGACATGGTAAAAAATTGTTCTGTGCTCAATTCCAGCCTGGTCAGTGGCAAACACATTTTTCATTGAGCACTGAACTCAATAAGAAAATTGAAAAGTGTGATGCAAAAAGGGAAACGCTGGATGAGAAACTGGGAAACCTTTATTTTGCTTGTCAGGTTACTTTGGTAGGTTGTCTGCTTGCAGAAGTTGACATTAATGACAGGAGACCAGGACACTGCTGGGTGCCAGCCTTGGCTCTGCCATGTCAGCACGACCAAGTTTCACATTTACTGAGCAGTGGTAACATTTACTACTTCACAGTGGGACTGAGAGTTTGCCATTCTGGGGATTACCCTTGCTGCTACACAGACAGAAACTGTCTGCTTCTTCACAGGTATCTCCAATGAAAGGCTGCTGCTTTATATGAGTTTGGTCTAATCATGTTTTTATTGGTGTTCACCTATTCAGTGTATCACAGTGAGAACACTGCTGAGTGCTCTTCTTTAATCTCTCAGTAAAACATGTGTTTTGTTCATCTGCAGGTCTTGCTGGATTAAACATAAAAGATAGGTTAGTGCGAGTAATTGTAGGGTAAATTACCATTGTTTGTGTAGATTTATAACTATGATTTCTAGACTCTGTTGTGTCACAGAGGGAGCAATGCCTGATGACCACAACCAGAACTAGTTGAGTGGTTTATTTGATATAATTAGAGTTTGCTTTTAGTTTTAATCACTTGCCATTTAAAGGTCCAGGAGAGCAACTGATTTTTAAGTCCTTTCAAAGTTTATGTAAGGTTCAGGAAGGTCATGAATGCACAGAGGGCAGGGCCATAAGAAAAAGCAAAATGAAGGTATCAGCATGTGTATTTTAAAAACACACCTATAAATTTCCCATCCAAAATTGTATTTGTTATTCTTCACAGTAGCTGTATAATTGTGAGCTACCTATTGAATGACTCTAGCATCCCTGAACATAAAATTTTGTTGTGTAAACGACTTCAGAAAGTGTTTTCTTGTGGTGCCAGTGAACCTTTTAAATTATCCCACCTCTCCCCACCCTGTCTGATATCAGATGGAGAGCTTTTTAAATTTCCATGATGTATTATGTTACATCCCTAACTGCATTCCCATGATTGCACATATCCACACGTTTTGTTAATTCTGTTAATTTGGCAGCAAACCTGTCAGATCGGCCAGTTCTGCGGAGCCAGATGGTTAGAAATGCTCAAGGGTCCGTGAGTCACAAAACACCAGGCTTGGTTTTCCAGAGATACATTCATGAGTTTGTCTCTTCCAATATGTCTGAGCTCAGAGGATGGGTCACTGCCACTGCCTCCCCCAGCTTTGGTTGCCTGTCCAGGGGGTTGGGGTGACCTTGGGCGGGTGAAGAGACCCATTGCTGCTCCTTTCCAATGGCACAGCAGGGAGAATCAAACTTCTCCATGGGCTTCTTGTCTGCCTTGACTCCTGGTAAGGGGTGTCCGAGAACCCTTCCCCAGCTGTACGTCCTGATGGCAGTGCTGGACAAGAGCATTCATGAGCCAACACCGCAAAAAGTTGTGTTGAGCACAAAAAAAGGAGTTGAACACAGTCTGTGGATTTTCTATAAAAAAGTAATTATAGACTTTATTGCTGAGTGCCAAATCCATTTTCCTCTCTTCTGGGACCCATTCAATAAATTTGATGTTCTGAGGTAGCGCAAAACTACCGTAGTTTTATGTGTCTTCCCTGCACTCTAACACCTGATTTTTTTCTAATAACCCAGTGTGGATTTTCTTTTTCTTTCTAAATTGTATTAATAGGTCTGAACTGCCCTGTGACTTAGCATTTCCCTCTAGGCAATCACCCTTTCTTCCCTAGGAAGAAGCCAGTATTTCCATGAGCCTGTACAGATCTGTCTCACAGACAGGCATGGGCTTGGGGTGGGATCAGGCCAGGTGGCACCCCTGCTGCACTGTCATGCCCACACAAACCAAACTGGGGACGAAGGTGGGTTATCATCAGTCTTGCTCCACTGCCCCTGTGGGACAGTGTCCCTTCCCCTGACCACCCCGGGTGTGAAGAAGAACCCTGTGGGACCCCACATACTCTTGAGCCAGTGTTACATCAGCTCAGGGTGATCATCCCTCTTCAATTCAGCGCTGGGCGCTGAGGGCACAAAGAGGGTCTGAGCGGAGGGTCTGCACAGTTTGGCTGTCTGTGCACCACGGGAGGACATGCTCGATCCTTGCCAGGGCAAACACTCTTCCAAACACGATCGCTTGTGAGGAAGGGATTGCCACAGTTTACATGGAATTTGTAACTGAGCCTGAGGACCTGCGCTGCAGTAACACCACCTGGGAAGCACTGTTTAAGAAAAGAAATGGTGCAGACAGTAGGACTTTTCAGATGATTAGCATCTATGTTTATACTCCTTTCACAGAACCATCAGACTTTGTTAGCCAAATTCTTGGGCATAAACCAGAAGAAACCATGCCTGGAAATGAAAAACAACACTACCTAAAAGGAAAACCCCGTCCAAGAAACACACATAGAGAGCAACAAACTCAGAACTGAAGTTGTCACAGTGGTTTTCATTCAGCCTTTTTTAACTGACCCATTTCTGCATTCATGATCTTCTGGCCATGGGAATATTCAATAGAGAAAAAAAGAAGGAAACAAACTTTAGCAGAATATCAGAAGAAATGTTTCTCAATGGAGAAACACCAGGATTATAAAACACTTTCCTCGCCCAAAGCAAATGTGCTTCAAAAACAAGACTAGAGAGGACATTGAATATGACACAGCGGGAAGTGAAAGCATCTTTTCTAGCTCACAGTTGTCATGGGAGAAGATTTTCAAAGGCTTTGAGAAGCCATTGTGCAGTAACTCACATACGCAGCTTCAGAAATAATCATCTCCCTAACACTGCAGGTTACACTCCCCAACATCCCACACCAGGATTCGGGGTGAACTGTCATCCTCTACTGAGCAGACAAGCTGTGCAGCTTCTGTCAGGAACCCTTCAGTTCTGTAGCATCTTTCTGTGCCATTGTGTGAGCTATAGGATTTCTTTTGGGGCTGATAATGGTGGTATGCATCTGTTAATAACATCAAAAATTCCCAGAGAGTCAAATTTTCAAAGCATTTAGAAATCAAGAGGAAATTTTTATTGACTTCAATAACTTTTTTATCATGCCTATATGTTGAGTTTTTTTTGTTTTGACATTGTCTGAGACAGAGGGGAATTGGTTTTTTGATAGTACAGCACCAGATTGCAGGCTCTGCATCTTGGGTTTTTTTAAATTCAGAACAACTGTGCTTTTATTAGATTTGTGTTACCTCTTATTTTACTACAATCTTTTTTGCATTTCATAACTATTAATTCCCCAGATAGTCTCTTTTGTTTGGTAGTTTTCATATATCACAGGCTTCTCTGTTTTCCTTTCCTCTCTGGTCCCGGAGAGATGTCTTCCTCTGCCATTAAAAGCAAGAGCTTCTCAAAGGAAGCTCTTCAGCCCTGGGATGTAGCAGCAATATTTTTACTATGTATCATTTTCATTTTCTTCTCTATGTTCCTTTCCCTTCACTTTCTAATGCCAGAGCCGCTCTAATTTCACTTGCTTCCTTGGAGGGGACTGTAATGCTTTAGAAATTTGTTTATGAACGTTGTGTTTTCTCCTGTCATCCATGGACAGACATTTTAGACCATTCATTCATCTTTGTACTGATGTGGAGGTATCAGGCTGCTTTGCCAGACGCCATTCAAATCCTGTGAGCTGTTTTCAGGCAGCCGGTGGTTTTGTTTCTATTTGATTTCTTTTACATAGAATTGCTCAAACTACTTCTTTTCCTTCACCTTCTCTACTGATGTTCTACTTATTTTTAAGGCAGATGAGTAAAATGTGGTAATCTGAAGCAGGTAGGCAGAGTTGTAGTACTTCATTTAAGATGTACCTACTAACCAGCTTCTTGGTCAACTTCTCCAAACGGAACTGGTTTGTCTTAATATTGTTCAGTCTATTCCAGATGAAATGTTTGCTTCTCACCCTCCTGTTCTTTGCAGTAAAACAGTACTTTTCCAGCAAAACACCTATACAGGTTTTTTTTCAGTAACCTGCGGATTAATTTCCAGGGCTGTGGCAAACTCGTAACATCAAATTAAAAGCCAAACCAACACATGTAACTCTACTTTTTTTGTACTTCAAGTGATTTCTTTAAATCCCAGTACAATATCTTGGAGTGGTCTAACTCTGCTTAACTCTGATGACTTACCATTAGATCTCACTGCCATTTAAGATAGTTGTTTTGAAAAACAGAAAACTATTTGTGTTTCTGCAGAACATGCTATGCATTTTCACAACAGGCATTGTGAAATGCCTGTTATTAATTTCTCATAGACACCAACTTGATATGGAAGTTACACCCGGTGGGGAATCTCACAAGTATTGGTCAGGGAAGAAATAACATAGAGGGAAAGGTGTAAGTCTGAACCAAATGCTTTGAATATCTATAATCTGCTGATTCCAGCATTCTTCCACAATTTCTCACCCTGAATCTTGAGACTCTGGTTTAATTAATTTACTTAAGCTTTATGTAACTGGGAGGACTAGAAGCCTCAGGAAGGACAAATATTTGGAGAGATATTTTGTTATGAAATTCTCCCAGAGCAGGATCAGGAGCCGAGGCTGAAAAATAAACCCCATTGCCCCATCTTAGGAGATGAGCAGGATGACAGAAAATTGCAAAGTGCTGGTAACATTGTGTTGCCTTGTCTTGACCTGTCAGTTGTACTTGAACGGAGAAGAGATATTGGGGGAGGACAAGGTTCAGCTTGTGAAGATGGTAGAAAAATGCAGCAATACTGGACTGCTTCTTTGTGGCTTGTTTCTCACATCTGGAAAGTGGGGATGATGCATTATGCTTTCAAGTTTACAGACAGAAAAAAGACCAGATAAGTACTGAGTGTTATTTTTATCCCAGACCTCAGTCTGCAATAGCAGCTCCAGATGCAGCTTCAGGAGGAGTTATCAATCCTGCCAGCACCTGCAGATCCCTCTGCAGTTTATCCGAGGTTTTGGGAATAAGCATGTGCATCTGTTTCCTTCAGTCCCTAACTGAAGGGTCATAACTAAAACATGCCCGTATTTTAGTGGACTCAGACCTGCTCTACTACCTCACTACAGGGAACTGAAAGACCTCATAGTACTTCTAACAAGCTGCAATTTTAGGGTACAGTGTAGCTCCTGAGATTTACTGATCTCAGCTGATCCACAAAACCTAAGTGGAGAGGGGAGGATGAGAGGGGCCCGATCCTGTTTGCAGTGGGTGAAGATGGAACAAAAAGCATCGTTAGGTTGATGTGTAGACTCTCCATAGCTTAGCTGACTGTTCAACAGTTCAGGTTTTCTCAGTTAATCTTGGCAAGGATTTTCTTCTCCTGAAAATGGTGTGCGTGAACCTGAGGTTTATCTCTGCTCAGGTGGTCCTTCTCTCTCTAGAGTTGCAGACCAGAGAATATAAGTCATTAAAAGCAAAACAGGAGCAGATGTTCTGCATCAGGTTTAAAGTAGTAGTGTATGGTAACTGCTTTATCTCAATCTCCTAAGTACATGTGTGTTTTGGAGCAGCCTCTTATTCATTCTGTTTAACATTCATGTCTTCCTTTGAAAATGTTTGCATCTCCCCCACTCTTTTCCCAGCCCTTCCATGGGTTTGAAAGTTCAACTTGAGCTCCAGTGGTATTGAGTGCAGATTGCAAAAGGAGTGTTGGAGAATGAAGAGCAGTCGAGGAGAGAGAGACGAAAGAACAGTGAGAGGCACAAGTGGAAAAGCTCAGGCAGAATGCAGAGCTAAGGCTAACCTTAAAATAACTGGGATTACCTTGGACCCTGTATCACATTAGCCAGGGGCTGAGAGAACACAGTGATGGTAATAAGATGAGTTAAGGGGCCATAACCACTTCTGAAAGGCACTGGGAAGAGGGACTGAAGTTGTGAGCTTGAGCTTGGATGTGCATAAAGAGTGGTGATGGCAAGTTGAAATAAGAGAGTGCCCAGGGACAGAAGAAATGGAATGAAATTACAGTTTGTTCCCGGAAGCAGTGAATCCCACATACTGATTTCCCCTGTGAACAAAGCTTATTTTTAAACAAACAAAGCCAGAGATAAAGTTAGGTCTTGGAGCAGGAAGAGAATGTCTCTAAAAACAGTAGGAGAATTTGGGAAGAGGCTATGTGAGACTTCTCTGCTCATGCTGGCTGGGATACACAGCAGTTGGAAGACACACATGGGGATGGATTGTGGGAATGGATATTGGATTGCAGGTACCAGATCAAAAGTGTTTAAGTATGATCCTTACAAATGGCCCTTCGTGTGGTGACGGGCTTCAGCTAGTATTATCCACCAAAAGGGATTTAGAAACAACGGGATAAACAGTTTTATATTTGAAATGCAAAACTAAAAGGGTTGAGGGCAGTTGGATGCCATTGTTGAACTCAAGGTCAGCTGTGCTGATGCATCTCATAAAAGGCAGGATACGTTCAAAGAGCAAAATCCGCCGTTAATCATCAGCATGTTTGTGGGAGGCATTTGTGCCACAGAAGCCCCTCCATGGGGTGAAGGGCACAGAGCACTTGGCAGCTCTCCCTGCCCTGAGAGGACAGGTCCTGCAGCAAGCAATGCTGCAGGTGGGAGGAGGAACCTTTAACTCTTCATTCATGAATCCAGTGGGTGGAAGTTCCTGCGCAGAGAATCTAGAATGACAGCTCTCTTAGCAAGAAACCAATTTAGGTTTATTTCTCCCATCAGGAACGTTAGTGCTTCCTGCACTGTGTGAACTTGTCACTTTTCCCTGCTCCTATGTCCTTGTCACCTGGCAGCTCTGAAGAAGGACAGCCTCCATTCAAAAGGCCAAAAGATTGTCATCTTCCAGTGTTTCTCAGGAGCTATGAGGCATCTCTGCTGCCTTGACTGAAATCACCAGAGAGGTGGCAGCAGTTCCAGGTACTGCCTGGCTGTGGGCACTATGGATGCTTCTCAGACCACCCTACTAAGGAAGATCAGCAGCAGTGTGTGTTTTCCCTCTGCTGTGCTACTAATTCTTTTCAGTCTCACCCACTTACACATCAGAGAGTGTTTTGGTACTTCAGTATTGGCTGGAAGCACCCACGTGCTGTGGTCTGTGACCCACATAAGCCAGGGTGCCATCTGGGTGCTTACCACTGGGATATGAGTTGGGATGTATATATGTGCGTCCGTGCGTTTGTATGGAGGGAGATGGATACATTCCTGCCCAGCTTACTAGCATTAATTGTTAACCAAAGAGAAAATAAGCAGCTTGTAAAAATAAGAAGTCCTGGGAGCAGTAACAGACTGGTACGGGTGGCAGAAGCTGGGGTCTTGCTAACCCACCCATCAGTTCTCCCAGCAGTACGTTTCCAACGCTGCGATAATAAGAAGTGGCACAGGGAGTTAAACTGCCAGGCTCTGCATTCCACCTGAGCTGAGGAGAGGTTGCCTATGCCAGCAGCTGAGGGCAAAGCGTGCCCAGTGCCACAGGAGGAGACCCGTGGGAGGTGGAACAGCGCCGGCGCTGTGTGCGGGACAGAGGCGCCCTGTTCCCCACGGCACAGCAGAGGGCACGTTTCCACGGAGCACACGCTCTTGGCTCCCCTCGCCCGTGCAGCTGAATGCCTCCACTCACTGCTGGCTCCCAGGCCACGTCCCCTCGGACTGCGGGTTGGCACCTCTCTGCTTGCTTGGTGCTCGCAAAGAGGGGATGCGTTCCCGATCTTTCCATGCCCGCCGCACTCATGAATGCCAGGAGTGCCTGCCCAGTGCTCGGGGGCAGCAGGGACCCTCTCCAGGGGACTTTGCATGCAGAGCAAGGGCTGGCTGAAAACTTGGGCTCGGAGGTCTTTTTTTTTTCTTCCGATCTCTGCTGGCATGCTCTGGCTGCAGGTGGGATAAGGCAGATGACAAGGGTAGGAGAGCAACGAAGAGGGAGCCAGTCCTTTGAGCAGATAGAGAGGGAACTGAGGAGAGGCTGGCGCGCATTCAGCATCTGTGAAAGGAGCTGAGAGCAAGGAGACAGCTCTTGGCTGCAGCTGGAGAATGATCCCCGAAGCATCAGCTCAGAGGGGCCTTTTCTCCTTATTTTCTTAGGGAATTTTAAAAAAGATTGAGCATTAAGGGGGGGAAAAAAGGGAAAAGAAGATGATGTGCAGTTTCTTTCAGGGAGCAGTTTGAGAAAAATAGCTGCCATTTAAAGAAATACTGAGAATTTGTTCTTCTATTGTAAAGTAACATTTAGTATGCAGTCCCTAAATGGATCTGTTATTAGATGAGACAGAGAACCCTTAGAAATCACAGTAAACACAGCTGTAGAGATGAGGAAAATGAACAAGGCATCATGCTAATATTTTTACCTTCTAGTTGTCTTGAATAGCTGATGAAAGTTACTTTCAACATTGCCCTCATGCTGTGACATAAGAAGACTTAAGGTAGCAAGTCAGACGGATAAAAATGCAACCAAGTCACGCTGGGTTTATCTGGATTTAAAGATCATCTAGGTGTGTTTTCTGTTCTTTTATTGCTGTGCTGAGGTCTCCCCACTGCAATGTAGAGGAATGCAGGAGGATGGGAAGTTTCCAGCAGGGGCCTGGTGGTCGGGTCCACAGAGTGTTGGATGTGTGGAGCTGGCACAGTGGATGGAGTGTGCTGGAATTTGGGAAGAGGTGTTGGTGGCCAACAGAGAGAGCAGCCTTACCTAGGATGCCCTTTGCTTCCCTGTGGTGGAATCATTTGTGGTTAGCTACTGGCAGTGAGTTTCTTTTGGTGCACAAAGATTGAAACATCTGAGTTTTTAAACAAAAGCAGAAGATATTGAAAAAGCAAATGACTTCATGTCCTGTGTCATGGTTCTTCTTCAGTCTTTTGCCTTGGTCCCTCTCTGGGCTCAATCCTGACAGAATTAGAGTTGGGCCAAAGGGCTACTGCTGGCTTCTTTCGGACTGAGCATCCCTCAGGATTGGAGACATTGGTATTTATTTCAGGGTAGAAGAAATCAGACCTGGGAAGCTGTTGTTGAAATGAGTTCTCATTTTAACCGAGTATCTTTCTGTACTACTCTCTTCTGCAGCAGGAAGGTTTCCTGGGAACCCTGTTGTAATTAGGATTATAAATGAATGCTGGCATTTTAAATAAGAGGCCTTTTGTCTTTTCAAGCAGGAGGTCATCTAATTCTTTTTGTACAGCAGCAGAAAGGTGAAAAGTTTCTGGTTAACTGTAATTAAGGCTGTGGAGAATAAGCAACCTTGGTTAGTCAGCATGGCCAAACGTGCCAGGAAAAGTTGCCTTAGAGCAGCAAGGTTTAGTCTGAGCAAAATATAACCTCACCAAGGGGAAGTAAAATAAATCCAATGTTAATTTGTAATAGTTTAGTCAGGGAAAAGAAAATCATTATCCAAAGGATTTAAGTATTTTGCCAGTCTGTGTCAGGATGAATTAATTCAGATCATTATAAGAAAAGAGTCATATTGAGATAGGAGATGAAATCTGTTCTTGTTTCTGACACTGACATGCTGGGAAGGTGAGATTAGCTCTGCCTTCCCATCTCCTTCAGGTCTTTTTACCATGGAGTTACACAGAATCAAGCCTCACAGGGTAGAGCTCACACCAGGGTTACACACTGTCAGGCATGATCATTTCAACTTCCAGCATCTTCGCTTAGAAAGAACAGCATGGCATTTCTTGATGGGGGCCTGAACCTGTGTCCCTGGCTCACAGCAACAGCGTTCACCTGAACTGCTGAGAGATATTGGCAGGGGACATCCCACCGTGTCCCACGCAACGTGCCTGCCCCGGTCATGTGAATGAGGGACTCACACGTAATTGCAGGGTTCCCCTCTCCTCAAGTGGGTTGCTAAAGCCCATGAATTTTATGTAAACAAACCAGCTATTCAGCAACTCTCTCCTGTATTTCCTATTTGGGTTTCAAAAGCTCTGGAGCAATATTGGTGGGTTGCACACTGAGTTAAAAATTGGGAACATATTACCTTGATTTAGCATGGGACTGAGTAAACTGTATTCACTTAAAATAGCAGATATCCTGGTGAGAAGAAAATAAGTATTTCTGCCTGCTGGTGTGACACCTAAACTGCAACCCGGAGGTACAGCAGGAGGATTTGTGTTACTGAGAAAGCCATTAACATCGGCTGGCAGGTCAGGAGCTGCCAAGGGGGAGCAGGGCACGTGTCCCAGGCAACTCCAGGCATTCAAGTCTCCTGCATCTCCTCCCCATATCCTGTGCAGGGTCTCCCATGGTTTCTGTCTGGATGGTGTCTGAGCTGCTGTCTGGTCTCTGCCCACCACGTAGTTTGATGATGTTTCTTTTTCCTAAGGGAGGTTTCATTCACAGCACTAACTGGCCTCTCTGCCCACGTGGCTCCACAGCATTTGCCAAAAGCCTTGCTCCTGAATTGTGTAAAATACCGAGGTTTGTGACAGCGAGCTTAGCTTACAGAAGCCATCATCCCAGGTTTCTGAAGTTTGAAGGACCTGCAAGACAGCACCTGCCTGCATGGTAGGATCATCTGAGTGCCTCTGATACCTTTTTGGACAGGTGGAGGTTCCCAGTGCTGGAGATCCCTCACTGTATTTCGGCACACGCATATCTTATCCCTTTTGTTGGTATTTATCCTTTATCTGAACTGAATATCTCTTGTTTAGCTCCACTATTACTTTCCTAACCAAACTGAATCCAGACAGGAGATTATTCCCTTGCTCGTTGTGGAATTTCTTATGTATTTTTGTATTTATGTATCTACTCCATCCTGTTTTTCCACTCCACCCAGTTTATCTCACCCTACTACCACAATTCCTTGCAACAGAGAAACAAATGTCAATTTTTCTTAGTCTGTTTTTTAAGGGCTACTCCCAGCTCCACCCTGGCTGACTCCATGCATCCCAAGCCCAGTGCTCCTCCTGGTGCATCATTTGCAGATGTCCATGGCATGCCTTTTCCTAACCAGTTCTCAAGCCTCTCCTTGAAAATCACATCTACAGCTCCCACAGCAAAGATTTAATATCAGGCTACAACAGTTAACAGGTCACTTGGCTTCAAGCTTCCCAAGCCATGTGCTTTTCCTCAGGCTTGTGTTGTCTCAGTTTGTGTTTCATCTATGCCCAGCTTGTAACCTGGCAGTTGTGAGATAAAAAGTGGAAGTCTGTTTTACGCTGTCTACACTCCCTGCTCGCTGGGAGACAGATCTGCCAGCCTGGCCCTTTTCCAAGTGGCTGCGGGCAGCAGTACTGTATCCTCGGGAATGGTCTTTCCCAGATGAGCTCAAGTGCAATGGGCTCCCCTTCAGCCAAAGGGACGGAGTGCTTTCTCTTGTTCTCTCAGATGTGGCAGCTCTTGTGTCCCACCACCAGTCCTCACTTGCTGTCCCCACCCACATGACAGCAAACTCACTCTGCTGCTGTGTGCCTGTGAATCACCTGTGCATGTAACTAAGCCCAGTGAAGGTGATCATAGGTAGGGGCACCTAAGGGCTACTTGAGACAGCTTTGAGTGGCCAGTGGTCACAGTGCAGCAGTGAAACATCCATGCCCAGGACCAGGAAGGGTTAGAAAGGCAGTGGTTGTGCCCCTGTGTGTTACAGGTTACACGCACAGGTCTGGAGAGTGTGAGCTCAGCTCCAGCCACAACATGGGCACACGTCTGCGTGCATGTGCTGGAGGGAAAAGGACAGAAAGTTTTCATTTTAAAATTAAATTCATGGGATAGCCAGAACTTTCAGCTTTATAATACAAACAGTGATTTATCGCTGCACTTAAGGAATGAGCCAGGAGCAAACAAATTCATCATGTGCCATCATTCTCTGAGCTGCTGTGGTGGTGGAGCAGGGACCTCGGGGTGCTGACAGCAGAGCCTGTGCCGTGGGGAGGCAGCGCAGCTCCATCACCCTCATCCCACCACGGCTGCTGAGAGTCCCAGCCTGGGGTTTTGTCTGCTTCTTTTTGCTGTGAGGAAAACAATAATAAGATTGGCCATCTACCAAATTCCCCTTCTCCCCATTCCTGCTGGAAAGAGGACAGAAAGTGCTCTTCGTACATGCAATATGTGGCTCCGAACTCATAACTTAAATCCCAATAAAGCCACCAACACGAAGCTTGTTTGCTTAAGTCTTCTCTGGCCTTCCGATGATTTCTTACCTCTCATGTGTATTGCACTTGGACTCGATCACTTCAATTTTGCCTGCCCTGTGGTTGTGATATTCCCCCAGAGCTTCAGAACAGCAACATGCACAGTAGCACATCCTTTACCCACTGTGTGTCCAGGCCATAGGTCTTTCTGCCTGATCTTCCTGGGGACTTCCAACTTTTCCCTCTCCTTGTTCAGATGAGACATTTTACAAAATGTATGCATTCATCCTACTAGCCTCAACCCCTGTGTATGGTATGAGTCCCAATACCAAACAGTTCCTAGCAGGGAGAATGGGAAAGAACAGGCTTCTGAAGATGTCTAGAATTGTACAGGAGAAGGTGGCATTGGAAGGAAGCTGGTTCTTTTCTTCCCAGATCCATACCTTATTGTTTGAGATAGTTTTAGCCTGATTAAAACGCCAAGTTTAATATACAGCTGGTGCCATTTGGTGTCAGTGTGTGATTTTCAAGATTTTTTCACCATTTAGACTCCCTGTGGTACTTTACTTTCTCTCCGAGATGAAAAGGCCAATACTTAATGACCTAGTTGTGACATTTTCATGAGAAAGTATCAGCATATGTGGCCGCATGTGTGTCTATTGACACATTTTGACTGATTTAGTGTTGTTTCTTTTCTAGCACCCAACTAGTACTTGTCTAGTACTTGGACAAAAAAGACTGAATGCCACAGTTGATGCAGGTTTGGGGGGTACTGGTAATCAAGTAGTCTCTGGATCCAAAGAAATGCAACTGCTGAATTACCTCACCCTTCTCTGCGACATGCATGCACACAGATAAAGTTAGAGGGAGAAGATGGAGGGAATGTATGAGACAATTCATGATTTTTGACAATACAGTGCTAGCAGCTACTGTGTACGATTGTTTTACACTCAAGAGCTTTGATCCTTCTTTTCATAGCTCTTGTGCATTCTGTGCTGTGGGAACCAAAAATGTGTGGTTATCTTGGCTTGCAGTATAGAGAATTGAAAAAAATGTGTATTTGGCCTAATCTTCTCCATGGGGCAATAAGTTCAATGCATGAAATGGAGAAAAGAAAGCAGCTTTGAAATATTTCAAGAGTTTCCTTCAGACGGTATAATTTGTCTCTAAAATGTTCTTGCTTAGTAAAAATGCTCCTACGTTATTATTAGTTTTGTTATCTTCTATTATCCAGCCACTCTGTAGAGACATTTTCATAGCAAATTCATATTCCAGTTTATCTATTCACAAGTTGTCAGGGAAGATGTGAAGCATTTCCATCTCCAGTACACACAATGTGCTTTCTCCGAATGAATATTAATTGAGATTTTGGTGAGGTTCTTATTTCAGTGGTGGAAGTTTTCGAAAAAGTTAAGTAAAAAATATTATTATATGAAATGTGAAGTGAATCGAAGTATGAAACATTGCAAAGCTGTTACTTAAGAAAAATCGTGGCAGTCCAGGTCAGTTTAATAAAATCCCTTTATCAAAAATGCAGTTGTTCTTCTAGATACAGTGTTTTGGTTCACATAGCTACAATTGTCTGACTGTCATCTTCAAAATCTGCAAAGAGCAATAATTATTTGTGGTAATTTGAGAAATGCTGATGCTTGGGCTGTCGAGTATGAAAAATTGCTAGTTCCTGTTACTGTCTAATGCTGAACATTTGTAAGAATACAGTCTAGAATTTGGCGTAAAGCACATATATACACTGAGTAGGGCAGTTACGGATGCAAACTGTAAACGCCAAGTATTACAATTGTCTAAACTATGTTTGTAACTTCAAGGCTGTCCATCAGGGATGCAAGAGTCTTATTGACACTTTTTATGGGAAAACAGGATTGGAAACATAAATACATAACCTCATGCTCAAAAAACCCTCACCCTTTTAGTGTCCAGGAAAATATAAATAATACTGAGAAACATTTTGTATATTGAATAACAAACACTTCCTAGAACTCAGATGGCATCGTTGATGGGCTGGGGGAAGGAGAGCTGGTAATACCTGAGAGATACCAGAGCAGTCTCTCTGGGTGTCACATAAACCAGGACCATTAGTGCTACCTATAGTTAGTCTGTCTGACACTTCTCACTGTAAGGGTATTTTTTAGTGGCTTTTGAGCCTGCTGCACAGCCCTTCTGAACAAATACCATTTAGAAGACTTTGGTGGAGATGAGCTCTGGTTTATCCTAAGGTTAACAGTGCTACTGGGTAGACCCAGCTGGGTGTCAGCTGGTTTTTAATTGAGGGCTGCTTGGACCACAGGTGAGGGGAACACCCCAGCAGCTTGCACAGTTCCAGCCTAGGACAGAAACCAAACCTACAAACACAAAGGTAACCGAAGAATTAAAGGCAGATGCAAAGTCTTCATTGATGCAAAAAATGAAGAGAAAAAATAACTTAGCAAGGCATGGGACCACAAACCCCATTCACAGTATTTATCTTCCTTATTCCGTTCTGTATTATTTTGGATAATTCTGCCCTTTAGTCTGCCATGACCAAATGTCATGTTAGCACTTGCAGCGTAGGTTGGTTGTGAACCGGTTTACAGCAATGTACAGAACAAGTTGCAGGCAATGGAGTAGAAATAAATAAAATCCTGCCTTGTAAATGTGGGATTTACTTCTTTCCACACTGTTTTTTTTAATAGTGAGACAAATTTTAATTAATGGGCTTCTTGAATGGTATTTCAGTATTGCCATCCTTCTATATTACAAAACTGCTTTCAGTGCATGTACTTGTGAATTGGATTGATCTCTGTGCCTAGTTTGCAGTACACTACTATATTCAGGGAAAAAATAATTAAAAATTCCTGGTGTTTAAATCTGTCTGTGCTGCTTGGCTGTCAAGCTTGGAAAGGTCTTCAAAGATTATTTTGTCGTGCTGTGCCTAAGTAACCAGAAGGAAATACCTCCCATCTCATTACTCTGATTTACCTTGAATAACCTTTGCACGTCATGAGTTGATGATTGCCAGTTGGTCAGCATGTGTATTTCTGGTCAGTCTACTCTCTAGTACTCTGCACAAAAACCCTTCCTGCCCCCCGCACGCACACACACACCCCCCTCCCACTGTACAGAAGACATCCATGTGAGCAGAGCATGCTGAATTTAGCTTTCCTCCCTTGTTGTTAGATTGGGACTGATGGAGATGAGAAGCTTCTGGGATCAGAGTGTCCCCAGACTACATTGTTCTTTTTATTTTTTTAAATGCCACTGAGCTTGGGAGTCTCCCGCTGCTCATGTTGCTTCACTGCTCAACTTTGTTGCTGCATCAGAAAAGGAAGGAAAACTTTGATCTTGACATGCCCTTCTTCTCTGTCCCCCTTTACAACTTCTGCAGGGAAAGAAAAACATGATTAAGTGCATCTGTGGTGACAGTCCTTTCAGGGAAGAACAGATGCTTTTATCAGATGTCTTCCCAAAACCTTTAATGCCCAGATGAAGTCCAAGTCGAACTGTCAGGGGACAGACCTGAGCACTGACTGTGTCACCATCCCCACCCTGCTCTCAGGGTAACCTGCACACAGGCTTGAAAGTGTCCTTTTCCAAAGCAGGGTAGATTTAGGTCATTACTTATTGTGGCTCCTAGAACTGAGGGAACAGCAGGACCTCTGGTAATGACCACAGACACAGCAACCAGTGGCCAGGCAGGAGCTGTGTTCTCATGACTCCCCTGTAGCCACATCTGTAGCTCTGGAGGAAGACAGTACATGACCCTAATTTGTTTGACTTGCCCTTCAGCATCCATGGGCTTAAAGCTATCTGTCCCTTGGATCTTATCTCTCTGGATGCTTAAATTTGTAGGGTATATTTTCCTCATTAGCTGTGAGCACATTTGCACATTTTCACTGGCCAAATAGACCTCTAGTATAAATGAAGGTACTTCCAGACTCCTGTAATTCTTTTCCCTGTTCCCCTCACCAGCTTCAGGAGTGAAATTATTAAATGGCTTGAAAGCTTTGCCAGTAACTTAAAATGAAGACGAACCACGTTAGCATCAGATAACTCACTGTTAATATATAATTTCAAAGTACTAAATTGAAAAAGGCTGTTATGATTACCTTGCCTAGTGCTGTAGACTCTGGGGACCATGGAGCATATCCTCAGTGCAAAGAAGGATTTGGTGGTTCTTTCTGTTTCCTGCATGGCCCTTTAACCATCAGCCATACCAAATGGTGCTGCCATTTATGAGAACAAGGCCATACCCTTTTACTGTTGCAGTGCTATTTAACATGAATTCTGTGTGTGCCACCAGGCAGGCCAGAGCACATGCAGAGCTGGCCCTGGGGTGTTGATGTATACTTAATAAATGTAACTGACTGAACCTGTGTGCCATTTCTTCGTATTCTTTTCCATGTTAAAGAGAGTGAGAGGCAAGTACCACTTGAAAATGCACAAGTGTAATCTTTTAAGTGAATTTAATGCAGTACAATCTCATTTGCAATTGCAAACACTAAGGCTGCGTTTTCCCCCTTACTACAAATGCCTGGAAATCTCATTAATGTTAATGTATGGGAAAGAAGTGCTTAGCCTATTGATGGAGGAATGAAATCAGGAGCAAAGCATGTCTCTACAAAGATTCATCTGCAGATTAGGGTTTGAAGCAACCATTAGATTATCAAATCTGCCCTTCTATCTAATACAGGCCGTAGAATCTCATCCACTTAATTCTGTATTTATCCCAAGAACCAGAAAATCAAATACGGTGCATTAACATATTATAATGTAGCAATATATTCAGGCATTTCTTTCCTTTTTTTTTTTTTTTTACTCTAAAACCAGAGGCAAACAGCACTACTGTGCTATATGATTATTTATGAAAATTTGCAAGAGGAGTGATTGCAGCTTTTTATCTGTCTGCAGAGGAGAATTTGTATGTCTGGGTGCTTGCATAGGGTTTTGTCTAGTTCTTTGAAAATTATTCAATGGTAACTCTAACCATTATAGAGCTGGTTGAGAACCATTAGTTCTGTTTTGCTCTGAGGATAGCACAAATTGAAATAGGGATTTTTACATATTTTCAGCAGAAAAAATAATTTTCTTGAAAAATCTGTGTGGTCCTTGACAACTGTTTTCTAGCATCCTGTTTGGGAACTCCCTACCACTTGGTTTTCCTAGGAAGCACGAAGCACATTTCACAGCTGGCTTCTCATCTCTTTGACTATAACACAAAACTGCCCTTGAAGAGCACCTGGGAGGTGTCCAGGGGGATGCCACATACACACAAAAAATGAGCCAAGCTCTCTAAAAGAGCTGCACTGGGCTAGTGCATGTTCTAACCATTAGCCAGCATTTTACTGAACAAAGGGGCTAAAGAGATGAGATGAGGAAAGTATCAAGGAATTCAGAGGAGAAATGGTGGGTGGCACTGTACAAAACACAGAGGTCCCAGGCACATCAATACTCTCTGAAGAAAAAATCCTCCTGCCCAAGTTCGAGGTGCCCCAACCCCTGGTGTTCATTCCATGAAAACATTTTTCTGCAACCCTCCACAGCCCAGATGGAGGGAGTCTCTGCTGCTCACATGTTGCAAAAGCTTTTGCTGCCCCTTGGGGGGTGAAACCTGGGCTCTTAGGGCTTGCTTAGAACAGTGCAGTTTCTGTTTCTTTTCCCTCCAAAGCTCAGAAGTTCTACAACTGGCTTGGTCCCATCTTGGAATTTCATTTGGGTTTTGACTCAAAAGTGCATTTGGATGCTATTCTTTGAGTTGTTTTCTTCTAAACAAATCATGGCTAACTACTGCTACTGAAAGCAGATATTTGACCCATGACTGCAGGACCTGGAGGTTCAGTATGAGCCCCCAAGCTGATGCAAAACCATTTTCCAAGGACAAGGAGTTTTGTCTGGCATATAATTTGACAATTATTCAAGGTACCTCAGCCTTGGCCATATTGACTACCATCAATGGTCCACTCTGGCCTCCAATCAGGAGGCATGGAGACACACCATCCATAACGCTGCTGATTCCTTTGAAAATGCACGCAGAATCAGTCTGGAGGAGAAAAGACAACGCAGAAAGAACCGTGCCTCGCCAACACCACCTATGGAGACTTTCTGCTGTGCCTTTTGCAACCGGACTTGTCTATCTCGCATCGGCCTCTTTAGCCATCAGCGCGCTTGCAGCAAGCGTGGGGAGAGCCCTGCCCAAATCTTTGTTCGCGAAGCCGAGCCATGAGGATGATGATGAGTGAGACTAGATAAATACTTTTGAAAGACTCAGCCTACAAGAAGGCATCTTAGACCTTCTTGCCTATCAAATAGGAAGGTCAATACTTGCCTTAATTCTTGGCTTTGAGGATAAATTAATTATTGAGCATAAGGCTCTTTGAAATCCACAGGTAAATTGTATTACATAAATGTAAATAACATTACCCAAACCTTCCCCCTGTTGCTTTGATGCAATTTATTCACAATAAGTGAAAGACATTTGTAGTGCTGAGGGTGGGACCACACAGAAAAACACTGTGCCATGCAGTGGTGGCACCAGAGGTGGCTCTGAATAACCAAACACAGGAGCCCTGCACTGACATGGCCCTTTGCTTGGGCTAATATTCCCTGTTTCCAGAAGGAGCTCATTGCCTGCCTTAGCAGAAGTTCTTGCTGTGGTCGCTGGACACCAACTGGGCAGGAGATGGCTGGTGGTGAGAGAGAGAGTGGCCATCTCTGTGCAGCTGTTGTGTGGGTCCTCCTAAAACAGATTAGAGTCACTCTTATGCATCCAGCAGCACTAATACCAGAAAGTTAGGACACTGTTAACAAAACGGTAAGGGGGCTATAGAACAGTGCGTGTTAGAAGCCCACATATGTTCTTTCTCTGTCATTATGGCTTCAGCAGAGAGGCAAATTTATTGTGAATATTCTCTTCTGTGAAGAAATCGTATCTGAGTGAATGTTCCCCTTGGAGAGTAGCAGGAATATTCATGGGCTTCATTTTTTCTGCCAAGGTCATAGCCAAGAAACCAGCCATGATTATTCAATTCTCTAACATAAAAGGCACCAGCAACAAGAGCACAAGCTCTTTTTATTTTGACAAATTTTTCAACTCTGGTGTCTTCCTACCCCATGTCAGCAGCAAAAGGTCAGGTGGCATCCAACACTGTTGTAGCCATGGGATGGGCTGCAGAATGGACTAAGAAAGGCAGTGACAACATCTAAGGAGGAGGGTTCTGTAAATACACTTGCCACCAGGCTGCATGAGTACTTGTGCTGGCTTCAAAGCAGAGCTCTGGATGCTCTGCAGACAGCATTGAAGCAGGGTGTACCAAGAAGGCTGGAGAACAAAAGAGTTTATCTTTTAGAATAGGAGCAATTATACTCTGCCACATAATGAACTGTTCTATGCAAGCAGAAATCTACTCTTCTCTGAATTTGTGTAATAAGTAAAAAGGCAGTGAGAGTTTCCCAGCCACTTGACTCACTGGTGCCTGTGCTTTCTTTGCAGTTGTCCAACACAGCAATTCTTCATCAGATTAGACGAGACCAAGTGACAGACACATGCCGAGCTAACAGCGTGTCCAGCAGGAAGCGCCGCGTGCTGACACCCAACGATCTCAAACACCTGGTCGTCGATGAAGATCATGAAATGATTTATTGCTATGTTCCCAAAGTGGCCTGCACAAACTGGAAGAGAGTCATGATGGTTTTGACAGGAAGAGGCAAATACAGTGATCCGATGGAAATCCCAGCCAATGAAGCCCACGTGTCTTCCAACCTGAAGACCCTCAACCAGTACAGCATCTCAGAGATCAACCACCGCTTGAAAAACTACATGAAGTTCCTCTTTGTTCGCGAGCCTTTTGAGAGACTGGTGTCAGCCTACAGGAACAAGTTCACCCAGAAGTACAACACTTCCTTCCACAAGCGATACGGCACCAAAATCGTGAGGCGCCAGAGGAAAAACGCAACCCAGGAAGCTCTGCGTAAAGGTGATGATGTGAAATTTGAAGAGTTTGTGGCATATCTCATCGACCCACACACCCAAAGAGAAGAGCCCTTCAACGAGCACTGGCAGACTGTGTACTCCCTCTGCCACCCTTGCCACATCCACTATGACCTCATAGGAAAATATGAAACGCTCGAAGAGGATTCGAATTACATTCTCCAGCTGGCAGGAGTAGGCAACTACCTGAAATTCCCCACCTATGCAAAGTCTACGAGAACTACTGATGAAATGACCACAGAGTTCTTCCAGAACATCAGCTCCGAGCACCAAACGCAGCTGTATGAAGTCTACAAACTTGATTTTTTAATGTTCAATTACTCAGTGCCAAGCTACCTGAAATTGGAATGAGGGATGGGTTGGGGGGAGAGAGGGGAGAGAAAACCTGTTTTATTTAAGATTTTTATTTGTCATAATAAATACGGAGAATGGGTTATTTTGTAAATTAATATTTTCTTTCTTTGAATGATGCTGCGAGCAGCACAGTCAAAATTATTTAAATCAACTGTAAGAAAGGACAGCTCTCTTTGCAGGGTAACAGGATTGTGATGATCTAGCTGTAGAAATGAGTAATATTGTTACACTGTTTAAAAAATGCTAATTGTGTACTGGTGAATTTCATTGATCTTGCATTCCTCCAATTCTAATTAATGTTATTTATACTTATTTAAAACATTGTCTCTTGGTAGGTGTCACTTCAGCAGCAGAGATAACATTTGGACAAAAGGAGTCTGGTTTTGTGCTTTCCTCAGTTGAGCTTGTCTCTGGGAAATCATATTCTGCCATTAGTTGTTGATGCAGGTAAATACAGAAATGGTTCTTGATACCCGCACGCTTTGAGAAGAGTGGTGGAAATGAGTTCTTCAGGAAGTAATATTGCACTCTATACTAGTACAAAATCTATCTTTCTAGCCCTGAAAAGGAAAAGTAAAACTGACTTGGGTAGATTTGTGCTATCTAAAACCCGTGACTGAAGAAATGTGAATGTATTCCTCAGAAAGAGAAACCATGAACCTTTTATAAGTCTTAATGAGTTTATCAAGAATATGACCAGTCCTATTGTCTCTTAATTTGAAGCCTGCCAGCCCAAACAAATGCAGATTTGCAGATGGTCCATCAGGAAAAAAACCAGCATTTTGGAAGTGACTGTAAGACATTTTTGAATGTTCAAAGCAATTGGCATTGACTTAATTCATATCCAGGATGGGGTTGGGGGGAAACTTCATCCTCTGCAAGTCATGCCTCCCTAATCAATCTTAAGATGGACAATCAGAATTGGCTTGAGAGACACCGGTCACTATATGTTGCTATAAATGATCTGGGCTTGTAATTTGAGAAGTCAAAAAGTCATCTTCATGTTGATAGCTTGAAAGACAATAAAAATGGTCTCATCTTCCTACATGCTGGTTTCATGGCTTTTTCATAGGGGAAAAGGGAGTCTTCTTTTTCCAGTTGGTGCCTAAATACTATTGACAGGGATGTTTCTAAATTCCAGTGGGTTAGAAATTCATCGTAAGTCAGCTCCAGTGTGAGACCATGACCTCTTGTCTCAAGGTGAGTGTCTCAGTTGCAGTTGTTGTCTGTGTGACAGCTTGTTGGGATGGCAGATTGTAGCAGTCGCAGCATACTGAGCAATTGTTTTGGGCACGCAAATAGTAATCTATTCATGCCAAATAAATAATGAAAAATGAGATTTCAGTGGGGATCTGTTAGCCAGCTAGTGAGAACAGACATTCAGGCTTCTCTAAATGTTTGCTTCAGGTTGCTGCAGGTGGTACATTCTGGGGAATGCTCTGTAGCCACCCCAGGCTGTCCTGTCTGGGGTGGCAGTGCCAGCAGACAGCTGAAGGGCAAAAGGAGGCAGGGACTTAAACTGAGGCACTTGTGGGAACTGAAAATCTGTTTTTAAGTTGATAGAAGGTTAAAGTGGGGATTTTAACTTGCCTGTGTGTCAATCTTATGATCAAAACAAACCCTTCCAAAAGTTACTGATGATTTAAATAAACTCAAAAGCAGAGCTATTTTAACAATATCGGAGCCAGATCCTGAAAATGTATTGTTCAGTAGTCGATAATATCCACTGAATTACATTAGTTTCCAGGACACAGATGTGATTAAAGAAGAAGAATAGTTTGCGTCTGATTTGATAAAAATAAGTCGCTGAATAAATCTCATCAGGAAAAAAATTAACAAACAGCAGCTGAAGTCCTTTCACAATTGGATTTGGTCTTAGGCAGGATTCGGGTCATTATTTTTTGTATCATACCATACAAATTTATCTCTCACCCATTCTGGAACAGCCATAGTTTTCATAACCCAGGTCCTATTTATAACCTGGAGCTCTGGCCCAGTGGCAAGCAAAGGGCTGGCTGGCTGTGCCTGACTGCCCTGAATTCCTGATCCATTGCCATTGCTGACTGCTGGCTGGTGTTTTACTTGAAAGCAGTTTTGTCTCATTTTGAGTATTTGGAGCTGTTGCAAGTGCCTCTCACTGTCTGAGGGTAGAATCCCCTTTCCCCCCTCCCCCCTCCCAATACTTCCTACCAGCTATTTATGTGCTTGTTTGGTCTTCCATCCAGCTGTGCTCATATTTGGGTCCAGTTTTCTCCTCAGTTAGCTGTTAATTCCTCCAATAGAATGTGATGTGAATTTTTTCATTTAAGACAAAAGTTGGTTCAGAAAGAAATTATTTTAAAACCAGTGTGTGCTTCCCCCTTTCTTTTTGTACTTTCCTCTGGCATCATCACCACGTTTTTATCTGTTCTGAAAGGCTTTCTAGTTTCACAGCTTTGGAGACACAAAAGCCCTATTTGACAGCTATGACAGAAAAGCTTTAGGTGAAAAACATGTTCAGGAGACCTGAGGAAGGAGCATTGCTCCAAGAGTTTTAGCAGCAGCTTTGGGTTTGATTACCCAGATTCTGCCTCCCCACAGAGGGCTCTGTGGGCAGATGTTCACCACTGAAATGATTGTTTTATGGACTTAAGTGGGTACTTTTAAGTCACCTGCTTTTTAAAAACCTCGATCCCAAGCTACTACAACCTGGCTATGTAGTGTGATACATATCTTTTGGGGTGCTATGAATGGGCTGTAGATCTGTGTTTAGAATGAACAGCTGACATGCTGGATGTGATCATGCAGTGAGCACAAAGCCTCACCGGCTCAGAGGAGGATCACAAGTGTTGAGGAATAGCATTTTCTTCTTGTCTGCTGAGTGTGTTGTTTCGACTGAGCCAAAAAATCTCTTTCCACTGCAGTCACACGGGAGGACATTCAGGGTTGTTCAGTCTCACCTCAGTGAGCTGGCAGCCACCACCATGTAGCCGGGAAGTCACTGGTTTCCCAGCTGGAGGAGCAGGGGGGCTGGTTTGCTCCTGAGCTATGCCTCCCTCATGGCTTTATTTCTGCCGTGGCCGGAGCTGGTCCTGGGAGGCAAACAGGCAGTGCTGAGCCACAGCAGAATGCAAAATACAGATGTGTCTGTGGGGCTGCGAGGGACACCCGAGGAACTGCTGTTGTAGGAGGGTGTGCGTTAGTTGTCATTGTGATGAGCACAGAGAGGACCCAATGGGGAAAGTCCTGCTCCTCCCCTCTGTCCCCAGCCCCCTCAAAGCTGCTGGAGCAGTGGTCCTCATCTCTGAGCAGCTGATGCCTCCCCATCCTTTTGCATGGCCTGCACTGAGCCCAGCAGTGCTGGTGGTTCTGTACTCGGCACAATACCCACAGCCAGGGGTTCATTCCCCCCGGATGGCTCCAAGCACCTTAACCTGGAGTGCAGGCTGGATTTGGCCCATCTGAACATGGTAGTGGCTCCTGGGTGGTGGGAAGTCCCCTCCAAACCTGACTTGGTCCATGCTTCATCTTCTTCATAAACCATATCCATTCCCACAGAAATGTGCAAACTGCTTGAACCATGCGCTGTGTAAGGCAAGTGAAATAAATAATCCACAAGCAGAAGTGCTTTTAGAAGTAAGTTGACCCCAGATGTTTTAGGGTTTCACTGTAGTCTGCTGCACTTTTCAGGTACAAAAAGGGACTGTCCTTACTATTACTCTTGTTACAGAGAGTGTTATTTTCTTACATGCATGCACAATACAATGTGTACGAATAATTTAACATCAATGTGGGGTTGGATTTTTTTTTTTAACCTATTTGTATGCAGTAGAAGGCTTGTTGTAGAGAAGTATCTCTTCATATTAAATATACTGTTAATAAAGAAAAAAGCTAAATTATACATTGCCAACACAAGTGTGAACTGCTCATGAATCTTTCCTTAAAAAAGCCATTCAAGCCTGATTATTTTTCTAAGTAACTTCAATTAAATTGAAGAAAGAAAGTTCCTCTCTGTGTGCTTTATTTCTGGCTCATGCTTTCAGTGTGGATTTTTCAGGGTGGAATTTTCGTCTGCATGGCTTTGCTTTCTCACATGAGTTCTTGTGGCAGGACAACACAGAGTGCTTCAAATTAGCCACTATGGTAGAGCAAGAAAACTGAAGTCATCTAACAGCAGCCCTCTTGGCTGCTCTTCTTTCTCAAGTTCCCAGCCAGCAGGGATGAGGGATGTCAGCTTAAGACCTGTTGCATGCCCAGAAACATTGTCCCACCTCAAGCAAAGGTGATTTAGAGCCAGCCAGATGATGCAGACTCCAGATACCTGATGAGCTTCAGGCCACGTGCTTGCCCACCTTCCTTCATGTGAATTCACTAATAATGGCTTTGAGTTTAACATTTCCAACAGTCCCCAAACCTGCGTGGTCTTGTCCCTGGTTTCCCTGAGGCCACATTTAACCCCAAAGTGGAAACTTCCAACTGAGCTTTGAAGACAAACTCAAGATCTCTTAGTAAGTGGCATGATTTGGGTCACTGAACATCTTGGTATTCCATCACCGTAACCTTTCCAGCAACTTAACATCCCTCTTGAATTGGCGAGGGCCCCAAAACTGGATGTCGTATTCTGGGTGCAGCCCTGCCAGTGGCAAACAGACCATTGAATCTGCCAGCCCCACTGCTCACAAGGGAAAATGAGAGCAGGGACAAACAGAAAATAGGAAACCTGCTGAGCAGGTGTCATAGCACACAGAGGGGCACTCGCCAAGCCCATTCCCCCCATCAAACACCTATCACCCTGCACTCCCTAATTAATAGGCAGAACTGCAGCACTGCTTGCTGAAACAGCAGCCTGGCTGTGCAGTGCTAAGACCACCTGCACCTTTCCAAACATCGGTGATTTGTTTCTTCTGCAGTCTCGGTCAGAGGGAGATAATTAAGAAGGTCTTGAGAAGGACTCTATTTGGGTGAGTGATTAGCCTGGCTCTGGCCAGTCTGCTGATGGGTCTGCCTCCCTCAGCAGCTTGGCAGGGAAGGGAAGGGCATTCACGGGCTTCCAAGTGATGCAAGTCTGTTCTGGCAGCACACGGTCTCAGGCCACTGCACTGTCCTGACAGCCCATGGGCTGCACTAACACCTGCGTTCACAAAGGTGGAGTGTGGGGTCACACAGAAACAGGGGCCAGGAGAAACCCCTGACTGTGGGGGGGTTGGTGGGGCAGGGCACGCCAGGGAACCGAGCCCTGGCAAGGGGGACCAGTAGCTGCAGAGCTCAGCCAGGGAGGGAGCGAGCTGGGGGGCTTTACAGAATTGAAGTCACACACACACAAAACTGGAAACTTGATTTTTGGAGCAGTGACTCCTCTGCACAGCTCTTGGGTGCACAGATTTCGGCTGATTTCCTTAGTTGCTTGTAAAATAGCGGAGAGAAAAGCCTGGTCCTTGATTCTGCCACAGAGCCTGACAAAAGCACCAGTGTAAGGAAGCTCGAGGATTTGTCCTTTTGGCAAGCCTCAGTTCTTCCATTAAATAATTACAAATTTACAGAATCCCTTCCTTTTGGTCCCCAGGAGCTGTCAGGCAGCTGCTGTACACGGGAGACTGGCAGCAGTGGAGCCCTGTGCAGCATCCCCAGGCACTGGGGAGATGAATGTGGAGCACTGAGGGATGGGACAAAGTGTCAGGATCCCGCACAACTGAGGTGTCCTCTGGCCCGAAAAAATGAGTAAACCCAGCGGAGATGATGCAAAGTTTGAAGAAAGCCTGTTCCTGTGGTCATGACATGCTCCCTGTGCAGGCACGAACCCCAGCACTTCCCAACCGTTGTTTGGACGAAAATACATTTCATTTAATTCCATCATAAAATGGGAAATTGAAAGAAAAAGAATATATGGGAAATTGAAAGAAAAAGAAAAAAAAATAAAATAAGAGCAGCCAGCAGCAGTGTAGAAACCAGAGCATATGCTGCCCAACCAGCAGCACTGTGCTTTTCTCACTAGCTGTGTTACAAATCATCACATACAAGATTCCTGATGCCACACAAAAATATCTTGCTTTTCCAGTTGCACCTACAACTTTGCCAAATATTGAAAAATTTTAAAAATTAGAGTCTGATTTTATTATTCAGTGTGCTGAATATCCAAATGCCACCTCCCCAAATTGCCTGTAAATCAGCTTTTTCAAAAAGTCTGTGCTAAAAGAGAAAAATAATTTTATCTTCCCTATTGGCATGACAGAAAGCCAACTGCTTCCCCTCTTACTTGAAATGTCACTCTACTGGAGCACTCGAGCTCCAGACTCTGAGATTCAACTTGCATTGAGGACCACGAGTAGTGACTTACTCATGGAGGAAAAAATATGGAAAATAATATTAATTTAGACATTGTTTATATATATTTTACCCATATTTAATAATGCTACTGACTTTGACATTGAAACTGATCCCACTGTCCCTGTTTTCTGAGTAAATGCAACCTGAGCTAACATTTCTTTAGGCGTTCGGGAGCAAGTCCCATCACTATGCAATAAATGGGAACATTCTGTTGGAAAATGAGACATAGCATTTGAAGTAAAATTAAGTGGGTTTTTATTTAAAAAAACAAGCAACCGGCAAAGCTGTTTTCCTCTGTCAGAGAAAAATCAACCCAACGTTTATGCTTCTGTTCCTATATTTTTCACTAATACATAAAGCTGTCAGGGTAACACACAGCTGAAACATAACAGTTGAGCCATTAGGATTTGGCTTATTCTAAAAACTAGAATTTTACTGTGACAATTCATGACTTTTTAGCAGCAAGAGGTCTCTGTGCTGTCAGCAGGTATTTGCAGCCCTACATCAAGTCAAAATCTGCAACCCACAACAGCCCAAATTTCCCATAAAAGATTGTGCAAAGACAGGGTTTAAGCTTTGCCTAAGCCTTTCTTAGGATCAATTGAGTCAGACTTACTTTAGCAGATAACTGTTCTAGTTAAAACAGGCTTAGTTTTATGTCTAAAGTAGAGATTTTTTTATTTTTTAAGTGATTGCTCTATGACTGTAATCAATTACTGCATTTTTTTAACTTTTTTTTAACCTTGAAAGAAATTAATTTAGAAAGAAAGGTCAAATCAGAGCAAGCAGCCACAATATGAAAAGGTAGGCATTGATGGCAGAGATGTCCAGGTAAATATTGAGACACCCATTCAAGAAAAACAAAATATATTCCTTCCAGGAATTACAGCTATTCATGATTTATTAAGAAATTTTCCTTCATTTATATGGAAGGTCATAACAATTTAACTATTCAGAATTAATTTTACAATGTGCTTTGCTAGTTTATCATAAAAATGTTACTGCTGGGTGTGCAATATGATTTTATGTGCTACATGTATCATTCCTACAGCAGAAGGTTTTAAAGCTTCCCTTTTTCACTCAAGAAAATTTCAAAAATTAAATCTACAACTTTTTAATGAAAAAACCTCTTGAAGTCAATGGTGCAAGGATTAGAAGGAGGCACAGCTGAGTGCAATTCAGGTGAGAAATTAAGTCTGTATGACTACGGAAAAGCATTGCAAGATGGGAGGAACTGTAAGATGGAAAGTCTCTGTTTGGGGAGTCTCCTTGTGAGACACTGAGAATTAAATCAGAGGAATTGTTTGAGAACACAGAGGGGTGAACAATCCTGCTTTGCTTATTGCAGCGTGTTCCGTGTTACCTAGCAAATCTTTAGCAGGGATACTGGAAGCTGATTAAAACCTATAAATGCTCACATATAAAATAGTATTCCATGCTGGGAAATGCAGCCAGAGTGGAGCACACAGCTCTTAAGAAAGGAGTTACACACTTGGTTTGCAGTATCTGGATTTCAATCTTATTTTTCATGATGTAAAGATGTCAGATGGAAAGCATTCAGGTGAACGCTTCTAAAATAATTAACTGATTTCACGTTTAAGACATTTTGTGCTTGGTTTTGAACAGCAGAAGCTCCATTTAAAGCAGATGGAATTGTCATTTAGGGACGATGTGCCCTCCATACCTTAAACCAGGACAAGGCTACAAGCAGCCTCATGGGTGTTGTCATAATTCCTGTGATGGTGTTACTGTTAACTCCTCCATTATTATCAAATTACCATGCAAAGGGAGCTTTCGAGGTGCGCAGAGATTTCCAGCTGGAGACAGACGCTTTATCTTCCCCTCCAGTAGGGCATTTCAGGAGATGTATTCAACCAGGTGTGCTCCTGCTTCCAAGTGAAATAACATGCTCACATTTTTCCTTTGATCAAATAAAAAGCCTCAGGATAATTAGCTGAAGAGATGATGGTGATAACTAATGGTTTCCTTCTGCATCAGAGATCTTGCTGACGCGATCTGGGTATAAGCCATGATAGACGTGAACTGAATGCAGCCTGTATTGCACTGCCAGATGCTTTCCCCCTTTTCAGAGGCTGTCAGACAGCAGAGGAATCTTAAACCTGGGCATCCTATTCCCCCATCACTCACAGTCACTCATTTCTATCAAGTGCCACTCAGTCTGCCATACAGAGCAAATACAGCTCCTGTTATTTTTTTGGCCTGAATTGTCTTCATAAAAAATTTTCAAGTTAAATTTGTTGGGGGTTGTTGACCAAGGATTGCAGGCCAACTCTCCCATTTCAAAAGAGGAGTTAAACTGGTGTCAGTGTTACACAAAGCTGGTGGCTCTGCTCTGCACACAGACCCCTCCTAGCTGGGTGACAACATCCCTCCTATTCCAGATCCCGAGGGCTTATGTTGGAAAAGGCACTGCCAGTTACTCTGTGGCTTTCAAAGGTCTCCTGCAAACAGTGACAGCTGCCCTCCGAGTGCACAGAAGGTGCACTAGACTTGTCTAGTCCATTCAGCTGTAAGCCATGCCTTCCTAAAAGCACAATAAATGGTGTGTGTGTGTGTGTGTGTGTGTGTAAATCTCCTCTTATCTGTGGCAGAAGCTTTCTATCTAGGTATGAAGAGGACAAGAATGGATTACAAGACTAACTTCTTACTTAGCAGGAGATTTGACCATCAACATACGTGAGAGATAGACGTGGCATGGTCAAGGTAGCAGGGGTCCTGCAGGTATGCTGCCGCTCTGAAAAAAATCAGGTAACCAAAAATGAGCTTTCACTGAACACCTCGATTCCATAATACGCCAGAAAACTGGATGCAGTGTTGTTAGAGCTGAATGAGAATCAACAACCAGGGAGTGAATTCATTAGTTCTGTCTCATGAATACATGTTGTGAGAGGGTTCCTATGGTAATTCTGCTTCTTATAACCAGTGCTAAAAAATGTTTCTTTCTCTTAGTGCCAATCTAAAAGAGATAAAAATTCCAGAGGTATGTGTGGATTAATCAGTGCTTTAAGTGCAGCATCTGTATCTATTAAACATTCATGTAATGCAACAATATAAAGTCAGGAGGACTTTGAAATATTTACACATTTCAATAAATGTTTAAAATGCAATTTTTGTAGCAAAGAGCAGAATTGGACTTCCTTTGAACGGATGGACACTTCTGCATCTTCCTGGGTCTCTAGTAAGATGTGAAAATAAGGAAAACATGGATGGCAGAGGTATCAGGAAGCTTCCATCCCATATGAAGCCAGCAAAGCAAAGGAGAACATCAGCACTTTTTTGAGACACCCTGCATGGGGCAGAGCAGCGGCCCACAGAGCAGAGAGGGGCATCAGTAAATACCTTGGAAAGGGTATAGGAACAGTTCCACGGATAGTTTTTCTTTACCAGCTTTCAGGTAAGTCTTTCTCTGTACCAGAAACAGGAGGTGTCTCAGTGCCAGCTCTAGCAGCCCCAGAGCCAGTGGGGGTGAAGACCCCGCAGAGCCAGCACTGCACATCAGCACCGTGCCAATCCCAGGCAATGCCACAGGCTGTTTGATGCCCAGGCTATACAGGCAGGCTCAGAGCAAGGGATTTCGTTCTCTCTGAGGGGCGAACGTAGTCATAGCTCATGTCAGTCTTATGTGTAGGGCACGTAACCAGAAGTGGCATCTAACGGAGATGGGTTTCTTGCTCTTTGGCTTGGTAACCTTACAGTGCTTAAAAAAAGTCTTTTTAAAAAGATGAAGCAGCTTCCTAATGTGGGAATAGAGCAAAGGCCAGCTGGAAATGAAACCTGAGAATGAGTATGTCATTTTGTATCTGAATTCACAGCATTTTAGATCTTACATTTTCCTCAAATGGCATGCATGTTTTTTAAGTTTTGGGGTTTTTTTCCAAGTCCTTGCGGTCTTTTGTTGCAGACGGGACGACAGTCCCCATACATATGTGAAAGACTTACACTACCATCGTACTTAGTGGCCTTAATGGATTGGGTCTAAAGAAGCCCCAATGGCAATAGCAAAGCATTAAAATGAAATGAATGAAACAGAGATAACTTCATGTGTTAGACAAATACGGAGCTTGCTTATATCTCCAAATCATCCGCACTTATGTCCACAAATTGGTACCCAAATGTGGTCCAGCTTAAGTTCACTTTGACCTTGGAAATGCTCCAAACTCCAGAGATACTCATGTATTTTAAGTGAAAGCTACCATTAATCTCTCAACAACTAGAATTAATCAGACATGTCTAAGTTTTCCTATGTAATGAGTAAAAATTGTTTCAGTATTCAAAACAATTGAGATAAAATATGTTCTAATGTTACTCCAGAACCTTGGACACTATGAGGTAATAAAATAATGACTTGTGCCAGCACAGGGAAAAGCACCTCTTTCAAAAACAAAGAGGAAAAAAATGGGCTTTGGATGACCTAAAGCTAACCATAGGATGAATCATCGGAAAGTAGTGGGTGCTTGCTTCTCAAGTATAAAACAAGCATTACTGCTCATAATTTTTGAAACACCATTTAGAATGTCAGATTTATTAAAATGCTCTTCTGCTGTAGATGGGACATGGCAACAATTTCATTAATCTGAACCAGCAGATGATAGAAAAAAATTAGTAAAAAAGAAAAAAATCTTATTAAGATCCTGTTCATAGCAAAACTTAGAATGTAATTCTCAGAACTCAGAGATACTAAATCTTGAGGATCTGTTCAGAAGTCAGTAGTTGTCTACCACATAATTCATTCAGGACCCCATTTTACATGCAAAAAGCAGATTTAAAATTATTCAAGGAAAGCACTTCCTTGACCTCTCAAGACTTTTAGGAACTCTTGAAGAGGAAACAATCTCCCAAAAGAGCAAGCTGAGGAATGCTAAGTAAAGGAAGAAGCAGAAAGAAAAACATAAACAGAGGACATGATGAACTACCCTGCATATTAAATAAACAACTAGCGGGACTTGAAATCAAATTAACTTTTTAGCTGCAGAGAAGATGAAGCTCATCCTGCCCTGCCAATGGTGAATGACTCCTGCTTGAGGGTGCCCCCTCTCCCCAAAATAGGGCAATCTTGTATATTTACTAAACATATCAGTTCTTAGCTTTAATCATGAATTATTTATGTCTTGCTAAGACTAGATTCCCTAGAGTATTCATGCACAGCATGCATGATGATCAAATTTTCATTGAATTTAACAAAATTACTTTCCTTTAGGACTATCAGAATGAAGTATTAATGAAAAAACATACTTCTTTCCTAGCTCTTCCCTCTAACGATATAAACAAAAAGATGATTTTTTAGCTTCGAATATGCAGGAAAAAATGATATTCCAAAATATTACTGAGCAACAGGTTGACATGATTAGGAATGGATCAGAGAACACAATTAAAACAATGTGTGGTATCACAAAAAATCTAGCCAGAAATAAAAGTAAAATCCTATTAAGAGACTTCACAGTGTTTCCAGTTCCTTGGGTACTGTTTGTGAGCATTACCTTAATTTTTTGAAGCAGGTTATAATTCAATTACCACATTCTGTTGTCATTTTCTGCACCTCTAAAGAGACTATCTCATTTGCAATAGCAGTTCTACCATTACAATAATAACAAGGAATTTTGAACACTTCATTTCACAGAGTGCTTATACTACTGTTTCCTGATGTGCATTCTGGGCTATTCTTGGATTTAAGAGAGCTTTTTGTGATGCTGAGAACTGAAGTGAAACAGCAAATCCATTAAAGAGATGATAGGTCTTATTTTGCATCCTGATTCTGCAAAATATCCCGCATTTATAAAGCCTTAATCCTCATGCTGTTCTAATCTTTGTAGGAGAAGAGTATAATTTTGTTTGCAAATTGTAAAAAGGAGTGAAATTAATTTGCTGCTCACCAGTTTCTCATCAACATTTGAAAAATCCCAGTGAAATTAGTATACTAAACATGGGCGTGGAAGAGAATATTGGCAATTTAAACATTACAGATTAAGGGAAGTTGTATAGTGATGTTGATCTACATGTTTTAAAAGACGAGTCCTCCCTTATATCAAACAGTATAATAAAGCTGTGGAACAATTCTGGCTGTATAATCACGCTAAAAAGAAGCTGGAATCATTCAGGCATTCATTCAGAACGCCAACATCACCTCAAAGCATTACACAGAAAAAGAAAACACCTACAGTATGAAACACTACTGACTCCAAATTTTAAAGCTGCATTTGGTTGTACTTTACAAATGAGATTAATTCTTTCACACATGCTCATGGAGCAATTGAGATGGTCACAAAATCCTTGAAAATGGAAAATGATACACATTTCATATAACCTGCCCATACTTCTACTTACCCTAGAGATATTTCTGAAGTAGAGAAAAAAATAACAACAGACAGTAAGAATGGTCAAACAAGAGCACTCCAAGAGTTACTCAGCATCAGCTTTTGGCTGGTCCAGCTCATCAACAGAGGGAAAATGGTACAAGAAGTCACAGGAGGAGCTTTACGATGACCCACAAGTTAAATGAGGTGAATTTGGTGATACAAGCAAGAATCAAAGACAGTGCTCCATGCTGACACAAAAGCAAAGAGATGTGAATCAGCCATAGCCCTACTTAGACAGGACATTATAAAGGAAGGTTTGAAAGAATCTTCTAGCAGGTGGAGGGGTGGAAAACAATGAATTTTAACACCAAGAGCCACCATTGTATCTGCAAGATTATAAAATATGGCTACTTTAATAAGAAGACACAGAATAACATCCCAAGATGTCCCTTTCAATTGTATGTTTTGAGCAGTACAAAAAGCACACTATTTGTCTCTGACAGAATTTCTGGTAACATTCCTTACCCACACATACAGTGAAGTAATTCACTCTTCCTGGGCTGTGTTTGAAAAATCAAGTTGGTGGAATACTGTGAAAAGGTTGACGACTACAGTTAAAATTGGTTTAGGGAGTAGAGCTTTTGAGTACATGAAAAAATCCTCTGTTATCCAAGTACTCGTTTGTGCCATCTCCCATATTATCCTCGTGACTGGAATACCACTTGCCCTCGAACTCGGTGGTAAGAGCTTTCTGCCTTCATAACACGAGCTAGCAGAGCTTGCAAACCCTGTAAGTTTCTAAAACGCTCCTTCTACATAGGAATCAAACCCCTTTCCACATCATAGATTATTTATTAACATCTTGTTCTGCCAGATGCCAAGACTTTCCCTGTTTTATCAATGTTGTACTTCTTTCCTCACTCAAACTCCTCTTTAATCATATCTGAGAACACTCTTTTTTTCCCCCCTCACTTCCACCATTCCCTGAAGTATCTCTTTTTACACCTCTCCTCCAAGTCCTTTCAACACCAGTTATATTTTTCTTCCCTTCCCGAGAAACAAATTTGGCTGTGCCTTTTAATTCTTTTCTCCAAATAACTTCCTTCTGTTTGTTCCTGCCTCTCAAAATGAATGCTGTGTAAAGTGAAAGTTCACACTTTTTTCTTTCCCAGAATATGGGTTTTGGTCTCTCAACCATGCAACGAACTTTTGCCTTTTTGAAGTACCAAATTTTCCCATTATGCTTTTCCATCACTTATTGTTTCCAAGTCCAGAATATTCCAGTCTGTCAATGCATTTCCCTTCTTCAAATTTTACTGACTTTGACCCATGTAACAATTTCCCTAGTTGAGTGATCTAGTCACAAATTTGTCAGTAAAGTGTACCACCAGTTACTTACTTACTGGGAAAATATTTAACACACTAAGGATATTGCCATGACTAAATACTACAACACCCTCACATATCAGATACACAGAGACTACAAGTAACTCAAGAAATTTTAATTTTAAAGAATCCTGCAATTCATTGAAAAATGACCTTAAAATCCAGTAACTCTAGCATGTGCTTGAAATGCCAGTTTGGTTGATTCAGATGGCAATTCTAACAGAAGCAGAAAAATTTGCATCTGCATCAAAAATAAATAACCATACTGAAAAAAATAAAAATCAGTTACATCTCTTCCATTGTAATCTATTTAATAGGAGTATTTCCCGCAATGCTACATACAAGAAACGATTTTAAATAACATTAACACAAACGAAGAAAAATCAGAGAACCTGAAGATAGAAAGATCTCATCTTTCTCTCACACAATAAAAAGACATAGAACATAAGATTCATTCAAACCATTATATTATCATAACTGTAAGAAAAAGCTTAAATAAAAGTGTTTAAAATGAGGGAGCTAGAATCCAGGCATCAAATCCGTATGTAGGCACTGAATAGCTGGTTTAATTTTCAAAGTTGCAAACACTTTGAACTTCCAAAGAGTTTAAGGTGACCAACACCTATAGAAGTCCCATGAACACTTACCCACATAATCTACTCATCTGGGTAGGTCCATCAAATTAAAAAGGATTTGTATGCATAAAGCACATGACTACTGTTTGCAGGATTAAAACATATGCTGATACATGGATTTAGTTGTCTAATTTAAATCTCAGAATTAAAACCTTCAATTACAACATTTAAAATATGATTTGTTTATTTAATTATGCATTTAGGATGTATGCTATAGTCTTTAAAAATCATATGCTGTGAAGAACTCCCACTAGGTTTTAAAACAGAGAAATTAGTACCTCTTTTTCAAAGTGGCATCACGATAAGTGTATTATTTGAAATATCGACGTCTACAAATAGGAGAAATCATTCAGAAGCCATCATTTTCCTTACTGATCATATTACTTCCACAGTTTGAAAGCAGATCCCCTGTTAGCAGAGATTTCTGCTTAGAAATGGATGACATAGCTCTGGAATTTGAGAAGTTTATGTAACTTCCTAAGTGCCTAAAAAAGAAACTTCATCTTTTATACCCCAAGTTTTAAGCAGGGATCAGTATTTACAGTTAAATCAACACCTCTAAATACTTCATTAAGTCAGGATACTGGCCATCACAACACCATTAATACCAGTTAGTTAAACATCTTTTAGTTGCTAAATGAACATACATTTTCCAACACAAGGAGTTTTAATCATTCATCCATTATAATTGATCAGGTCAGTGTCGCATTATTTGTCTTTACTATTTTCTTGTTCTAATAAATCACAACAGCAAAATAATTAGGTTGCTCTTCTTAGCACAAAAAGAAAGGGCTCAGCCCTGCAGACACTTTTCAAGTGTCTAATTTTATAAACGCTGATGGTCAAATTAGTATACAGAAAATAAAGCTTGTGACAAAATGGGTGGACAATCAGGGTTCTAATAACCATAACAGTCATTACTGGTATCAAGTCTGCAATGGTCAGAGAGCTACAGCACTGAAATGGCAAAATAAGAACATATCATCAACTATTCAGGTAATGTCTATGAAATTGAATTAATCTGAGGTCTACTAACCACTCCTGTGGCAAAATGAAAAAATATTCCCACTTTGACCCTGGGAGGGAAAGACAAGGCAAGCCACTGATTGGGTCTTACCCTCTTCTCGTCACCACTGAATAAGCAATTAGAGATTTTTCTGATTTGCAGTACAGGTAGGGAATTGTTCTTTTAAAAGACCAAATCTCTTAAAAATTAAAAACTTGATAAAGGATTGATCTGCCCCTCATTGTGTCTACTCAGATGTCTTCAACTACCAGGAATTCACCCTGGTTTTGGAATAAAAGTCTGAAGTATCCTCATTCCATCCAAGTTTTCAAATGCAAACCAAGCTAAAATCATTAAGGCTCTTTCATGTCTACGTCAACTGGATTTACTTAGACCAAATGGAGCAATCCCTTTGAGGATCTTCAAGTGGAGTGATTGGTCTTGAAAATATTCCAGGAAAAGTCATTGCATCCACTAGAATAACTAGTCACCAACATCACCATCTCTGTCACCAATGAGCCACAGAAAATGAAAACCTATAGCTAATAAGGCAGTTCCAAGCAGATCTCCCAGTGCAGTAAGATAGGGGATAGAAAAACTGTCAGGATCCTTTCCTTTTTTCCAGAAGTGGTGCACCATCCAGTCAGCAATCCACAACAGAGTAAATACCTACACAACATCAAACAAACAAAATCTGTATTATTATCACATAAGTGACATTGGAAGAAACTCAACAGCCAACATTACTGTCTCCTTACTATGCAGAACTACTGTACACAACTGCTTTTGAGAAAATATAAATAATTATTATGCATGAATTTCAGACTAAAACTCCCCACAATTAGAGAAAGGGAAACTTAGCCAACTTCTCTCAGTTAATCCCATGCACATCTGGAAGGAACATATCAAATTACTGACAGCATTCTTCACCCAGTCTTATGCTTGAGGACTTTTGAAAAAGGCAAGAAAAAGCAGAAAGTCCAACCAAACATGCAACTGCACTTCTCACATAACACACCATTCTGTACAGAGAGAGCCTAAAGTGGGGCTTTGAGATAATTCAGGACCAAATCATGTCGCCCCACATGAACACACTCAACCCAGGTGCAACTCCTGTTTCCACAGGTGTAGGACTGACCCAAAATCAGATGTGATATGAAGAATAACAGGTCAAATTAAGAACAGTTTTCTCTGGATTGTATGAACTGCAAAAATGGCCAAGAACCTGCTTTTATGCCTCAAATACCATCTTCAGTCCTCCTGCAATAAGGCACACCTGCAATATATATCATGACATTGTCACTCCAGGCTGAATTTGTCCCAAAGTAAAAGACTTCATTCCCAACTGTGAATGCCTGAACATTTGAGATGTTTGATCTTAATAACAAAGGTATGCATAATCATTAGTCCAATTTTAGAAAAGAATCCTTTAATGTTGCACAGCTGTATGATAAGAGATTCTGGTTCAGTGGAATCATGTGGCGTGGCATGGCACAAGATGAATGGAGAAAGGACCACTAATTGAGTTCCATTTCTTCTTGGATCTTCCAAGGAGCTGCTTAAGATGAAAGAAATACTGTAATTCACGTATTTTTAGTTAATCAGATCTATAAGAAGGGCAAGCTTAAGATAGTTACTACAAAAAATATTTTTTTAGAATACGCAGCATCAAAAGTAGTAAAAGTACATTATATTTTATTTAGTAAATAATCAACTATTGGCATCAACAGCATATTTATAAATGTATACACTCATTTATTGAAACACTGATTAGATGTTGCAAGACACTTCATAATAAATACAGCAAATTGAATGTCATGCAAAAAATTGTGTGGAAAAAATTTCTCAATTAAACTTTGCTTTGCAAAAGTGCATGTTAAAATACAAGCCTGAATTTCTAATTTAAAAAAAAAATAAATAAAAACAAAGAAAGGGAGGAGTATTTACTTAATGAAAAATGCACAGCTTATTTATATAAATGTATCTTCTGAAAAGGGAACTCTGTAGTCTAAGCTAATTATGCAAGGCCTAGGTGCGCTGACTGGAATCCAAACAAATATATTTAAAACAGATGTTTTCTTTGGAAGACTATCAGATTCTCTGAGTCAGCTCCTTCTTCTTACAGAGACAAAAAGAGGCCTGTTTATAAAAGATCCTGTACATTAACATCTCCTACAGGATGTGCACAGAAGACCCTGCAGCGCCCCACATCAACAATAGTTACGCATGTTCCACCAGAAGATGAGAGCATTCATTCCAAGAAAAATATATACTGCATTTAACACAACCAATTAGACATAATATACAGTCCAACTGAGATGACAGTATACACTTTTGACTCTTAAAATGTAAAAACCATTCATTTGTCTCTACATTTTCCACCCTGAAATAACTGACTTTGACTTCTGTGAAAAAAGGGTAGTTTGGAAGCAAAGTTTTTGTGAACCTTTCCAAATAAGTATTTTTGCTGTACTAAGCTATGGGTGCACAACAAATAACGTAAATTATAACAAGAATGGCTTCTGCAAGTAACAGGAAAAGGTTATAACATCTTATATAACTGATGTTTATGATGGCAATTGGGACATAGTGCTTACAGAGTAAGTTACGAGACTGCAGTTCACCAGCCTTTATTTCTGTGAAGCAATAACTTTATCATCCAACTTGCATTTGCATGGCTAGAAACTCACAACCATTTAAGAATTATAGGGCTTGGTATTTGGAAATGCTTACTTTGGCTACATTAGTTTGTGCTGCAGGACAGAATTAATCAATTAATCAATGTGACTTAAATCTTCCGTAAGATTTTCCTTCTCATCACTGTTAAGAGGGAGCAATAAAAGTAATCAATCAACTATTATTTTGGGGGCAGAGGGGGAAGAACCCTACTATGAGTTTGCTGAATTTTTAAAAGACAGTCTTCACTTTATAATCGTAAGTCACTCACAAAGAACTGACAGATAAAAAAAAAAACATAAAAAAGACATTACAAGACACTGTTCACATTTCTGAGATTTATCAGTGACAGATACTTATGTAGCAAAATAAGGCAGATGGCACAGAAGCATGAATACTGTGTACTTCTGCCCTGCACTCACGCTAGGAAGAAGAAAGCATTCCTACTTCCAACTGAAAACCAGCTGCTTCTGAGGGAAAAAATAAAGGGACCAACATCACAAAAGTCTACTGAGACAGTACAAAAATGATCTGTTTAGCATGAAAGCTGTAGAAAAACAGTAAGAAAAGCTTGTGAATACACGCAGAACATGTTCATGATGTGAACTAAAATTACTTCATATACAGGGGAAGAGAATAATTAAGTGTTTTCTGAAAAAAAAAAAAAAAGAGATGAGTAGTAGTAGAATTATGAAACAGAGCTCTAGCAATTCATCCAGACTCTAGAATGAATTAACTGCAAGGTTTAAGAGGGACAAAATAGAACTATATATACCTATACACATTAAAAGATTTGTCTAAGAAAAGGGAGACACTCTATAGTCACTGGCCAAGAAAGAAAAGAAAAAAAAAGCCTAGAGCCAGCATTTCAAAAAATACAAGCAGAATTCCTGATATTTCTACACTTTAAATAGATAATCATGATATATTATTATTCTTCCAGGAAAAAAATCCGAATAAAAATTGAGGAAAATGAAACTGAAGACATGATCAGATTTGGGCTGCATTTCTAAAATGACCCTTTGGTCATATTGTCAAAACAAGTTCTCAGAAGAAAGAGTCAGCAGACTACAGCAATAATAATAAGAGGGAGGGAAAGAGCTAGAGTGAATTCTTTATCAAATCTTAATAATGAAGAATCTAAAAATAAGGAATATAACTATCCATATTATTTTGTACGACAAAGAACAGAAATAGAGAGTAATTCTTGATACTGAACTAGGATTCAAATGAGTATCAGACAAACTGAATATGAATGTTTAATGAGTGAGCTTCACCATTTAAAGTTCAAATCTTATGACTGCAAGACTAAAAATGGGAATGTTACACACTACAAAGCACGGGTTTTTGCCTTTGTTATTGTGCACAGAATTTACTTTCATTCTTTGCAGGTCTTTAGATACAAATAACAAGATTAGCTAAGGGAAAGTTATTTTTGATCTTTTCCATGCAGCACATCTGCATTTTCTCATGGAATTGATTTCTTATGATTCTTAAAATGGGAAAAGAATGAAACTCTATCATTTAAAATAAAGATACATAACTTCTTCCAAACATTCTTAATACTATCTAAGCTTCCTATAGCCTAACTAGTAAGTCGCAGAATGCTATATTTTTATTCTTTCTTTCATCTGGCATGTCCCTATTTCATCAGTGAATGCATGTTAAATTCACAGTGTAAAAAAGTGTAACATTCAAATGTGTAATATTTAGAATAATTCACTTTTATATTAGTTTATACATTAGTTGTTGTGATTAGTTAATTTGAACTCCAAACTGGAAAATTAAAGTTTATATTATATACTTTCATATGCATTTTCAGACTGATCTTATCAAGATTCAACTATAAGTTTAGTATGTAGAACAAAGACCCTTTAGCAGTTTATTCAGCGTGCCTTAGACAGGACACCCGGCCTGTCGCTAGTACTGCTGATTTCACCTTAAATTGTTTCCATGTGAAAGTGCATTACAAAATAGCTGCATTCTGGTACTGCAGGCAGGAAACACAGACGCAAATAAACTGAGGTAAACTCCTTCCAAATGTAGTTCAAGTCTCCTTTACTCTCAAAATTATATATATTGACTCAAAATTCACCTATAATGTAACTATGAAAAGATCTTGTAATTACTGCATAAGAACTCTTACCAAACGATGAAACTCAAAGGTAACCTTATTTATTTTTTTTTAAATTATGAGCAAAAAATCCCAGTTAAGGATCTCTAAAGACTACTGTGTCTTGACTCTGTCATTCTTGCCAGATTTATGGTTTAGGCCTTCTAGTGGTTTTGACCCTTCATTAAGTAAATTTTCAAATTATATATTACATGTCTCCAATTTTAAATGGTTTTTGCTGTCTTCATGTGAAACTAAGTAGCAACTGTAAAGTGCTTGTAAGTGATCTACACTGAACTTGCTGAGTTTCCATTGTCTACAGACAGGGATCTGCAGTCAGTGAACTCTCACAGTAGGCTCTACACACATTCTTCAAAAGCCACTTTTCTCCACGGTTTTCTCAGGTAGTATATCTGGTACGTACCATGTCCAGGGGAAACAAGTCACTATTTCCTTCAAACACATAGAGATTTCCTTCAAAGTCTGGCTGCAAAGAAACCACTGAACAGCAAGTTTTTAGCTAAGTGGCATCGGCTGCTCTAAGGTACCCAAGTACCCAGGCAGCATAGCATACCTTTATGTAAAACTAAAACCTCACTGAAGTAAAAACTGAAGTTTTTAAGCCGCTTTGATTATATTGATGTTATTATATTGATATTATATTTTTGTGGGAAGCACCTTTTTTTTTTTTTATTCCACAATTTGATTCAAATTTTTCACATTGCCATCTCGATTTCTTTGCAGCTTTGCCAGACACTCTGGTTTGACCAAAGTAGTCCTAATTTCAGGCTGTTTCTCAGCTGTCTGAATGAGATGTGCAACCACAACTCAGCATGTCATGCTACATACAGAAACACTTTGAGCTCAGCCTTCTGGAGGCAAAAATTATCTATCCCTGCTAATGACTTGGTAGGATCTGGGCTTCTACCATAGACAGCAACACGGCTGGAACAGAAGGAGCGGCTGATACCCACATACAGATCCCAGTGAATCTGGTAAGTCTGCTTGTCATGCTGCCACGAGAAAGCGCTGAACATACAGAACTACCCGGATTTCCATATTGCCTTGTCTCTTTAGCAGTAATCTTTGCCGTTAGCAAAAGCAGTATTTAAAATGTATCAGTGCTCTTCCTATAAACACAACCCTCCTAACTTTCCTATCATGTACAGTATATCCCATGTGTTATGTTTTCACATTAAAGAGGCCCATACCATCAGCAGAATCCTCACACTAGTGAGAAATCCAAGATGGTTTTGATGTGAGCAGGAAACTGATATGAGCACTGGTGAATTCTTGGTTTGCCATTGCCCCAAACAGCCCTGAAGCATCTCGAAAGTGACTTTACACATCTGATCTTCATTGGGTAAGAAGAATTCTGCAATTACTTATTTGCTTGGTAATACCTATGGAAACCTCCTATTGTTTGTTTATTCCCTGAGCCTTTAACATAACTGTGTGTTCAGATTTGGTCAGTACGTGTGAAAATTCCTTGCAGGGTGTTTTACTGGCTCAGTGAGGACACACAGAACAGAGGCTGCCTTTGAATGTTCTGAGCCCTGTGCCAGCACTGATGGCTTGGCAGTTCCAGCGCTGCTCTCGCTCTCCTTCAGGCTGACAAGACAGAGGACAAAATTTTGCTAAAAAATACTTGTGCCTTTGTGAGGTATAAGAGGAGGACTGTTTTCCAATCAATATAAACTTTACTGGTTAAATGCCATATTGTAACTGCGTGCAGTGCACTGGTACATGTTTGCCTGTGACTCGTTCTTGTAAAATTTTCAAGGAAAGAGTATTCTTCTTAAACAGAAGCCACTCACCAAATCCAAAACTCGTTTAAAATCATTACACTGGTTTTCATTAAGGCACAGTATCTGCTTGCCCAGATACTGTATGCTGCATTATGTGAAGTACCCTACATACTTGCAGGGTATACTTTCCTCATAATATTTTTTATTTGTATTTTCCCCTGGTGCTGCCATTCATAAACACAGAAGAGGCTCTTCACTACAGAGCTAATTCAGACCTTTCGAACTCTAGCAGAAAAGTTTCAGTAGAATGCAGATTAATATAAATATTTGGGCAGTAAAGGTAAAGAGGGTACAGCCTTGGTTTCAATGGAATCAATTCACAAATTTAATTGAAGAACATTTCAAGAATATGTATTAATTCACAGAAGAAAAATAACTGTACTGTTAGAGGTAGGAGCACTAAAATAAAATAAAATAAAATAAAATAAAATAAAATAAAATAAAATAAAATAAAATAAAATAAAATACTTTCTGGATTTTCTTAAGTGTAGAAACCCAGAACTGTTTTGTTCATAGAGAATTAGAACAACTGCAGATCATAACAATACTGGCTACTTAGAGTACTTAAATTATCTTAATTTAATGATTTTTAGAAACAACTGAATATTCAGTGACACTACTTTGGTTTACTACATAGCATATTTTCAGTCAATAATAACTAAATTACACTATTGATAATGTACACAATGTCAGATTAGTTATTTATTTCCCATAATTATTTCAATTAAATTACATGCTGTGGAGAATATCTCAGAACAGGTAGGGAGGAGAGACAAAAAAAGCTGGTAGGTGTAGGTGGCGAAAAAACAAAAATCAAACAATGAAAGTATCAGATTTGGAAATGAAATTAACTCTCTGACTGGAACTTCAGTAATACTGCATAGAACTTGCAATGGAAAAAAAATTCTATTTTATCACCTTGGGATGAATATTGAAGTTTACAGACAATCTGTAACAGTCTTGTTAAAATGCTAAATAGAATTCATATATATGTTACAATTATACTGTAATGTGGAAAAGCATAAACTGAGAGTGGAAGAGAGAAATATAAAAGTAATAATCAATGTCTTTGCACTTACATTTTCTAGATTTTTTTTCCATTTACTCTAACATTCCAGTTCTACTTTTGCCATTTATCTAACCCTTTCCTCTCCATTTTAAATAAACACAGAGCTAGACAGTCAGAGATAATAAACAGACCTTGAAGTCAATTAACAATCTATTTCACTCCGCTGTAAGATATGCCATTAAATAATTTAACATCTTACAACAGTCACTTGAATTTTAAAGCTGGAAAATCCACTCCATTGTTGCTGTTATTTTTCAATTTAGTGTTTTGGTTTTTTTAATTTAACTTTTAATTTAAATAGGTGGTATGTTGCCATAATGATTATTCAGCTACCCTTTTTGTCCCCAGCTCAGCATAAGTAAGGAATAGCAAAGGCCAAGGTAGTGATACCAAACCTCCTCAAACACAGGACTGACAATAACTCTCACCTTAGGGAATTAAATTATCATCTACCATCTCAAACAAAAATGATACAGCTTGCAAGCAGGATTGTAATTTTTAACATCCATTTTCATATGCCTTCCATGCAAAGTGAAAATAAATACAAAGCCAAATATATTATTAAAAGAAGTCCTAGAATGCAGATCTCTCTGCTCAAAAGGCTGACAACGGATCTGGTTTGTTGATAATTAAGATTATAAAAATTGGATGTGAGCTTTTCAGTTTTAGAGTAGAACTGGAAAAGCTCGCATTGGGAGGACAAAAAAATCCTGGAAAAATGAGATCAGTAGATGTTAGATTATGCCAAAGGAAATGGCAGCTTGAAAAAAGATCTTTACTATATCCAGGTACATAGATGAAGTCACTGAAAAAGGAAAGAGGAATGAATACAAATATTTAAGTGTTTTCCTTGAGAAAGGAGAAACTTAAAAGCAGGCAGCTGCAGTACAGAAGTACTTCAGACTGACAGGTACACAAAATACGTGGAAAATTTACAGACTGAAGCAAGAATTTTCTGCCCAAAAATTTTAAATCTGCCCTAACTAGAGGTATGCAATACTACAATAATCACTATTAAAAAACCACCAGAATAATTAAAATGGGGAAAGGAATCTATTAAATATTTTCAGAAGGTGTTAAAAATCATGGGGTTTCAAATTGTAAATACATCGAGACCCATGAGAAGTTACAGTGTGCAATACCATTACTCAGTTTCCAAGTAAATACATCTCAAAATGTCTGTTACGGCTAAAGACAGAAGATATAGAAGAAAAAATCACCTATAAAAGGGAGCAGGGAAAACATGAAAAAGCTGTATGTCTGCTGTATGTCTCAAAATGTCTGTTATGGCTAAAGACAGAAGATATAGAAGAAAAAATCACCTATAAAAGGGAGCAGGGAAAACATGAAAAAGCTGTATGTCTGCTGTATGTCTCAAAATGTCTGTTATGGCTAAAGACAGAAGATATAGAAGAAAAAATCACCTATAAAAGGGAGCAGGGAAAACATGAAAAAGCTGTATGTCTGCTTTATAGGTGGAAAAATCAAGAAAATCTAGTGCGGCGTTAACATACTGCAATGGAAATGCATGAGTGCAAAGCTGAATACTCTAATCAGATCCTGAATTCATGAAAAAGCAACTTTATATGCTGATGCTGGGGCTGAATTACTGTGTGGTCTGTAAGTCCTGCCATAATGCCTTAACTTGGTTTTCAGGTGAACTTCTGCATTTCTCAAGTCTTACCCTATCCCTTGCAGCTGAAGAAAAGGTTTGTATCCCTAAACGTGTCATGATTGCAGTTCTGTGAGTAGGAGGACTAGATTTATGAATTCAGGTTGATTCCCATGTGATATCTCTGAAGTTCAACAATGGCTGAAATCATACTGCATTCAGTACTGCTTACCTTCAGCAGAGGCAGTAACAGGGACTCTTGTCCCAACCTGTATTTAAAATTACAGAAACCTCTTACCACTGAGAGAGCTTGATTTAGATAAACTTGACTGAAATGGGGCAAAGGACTCAAAAGTTCTTAAAAAAGGACAGGCAGGCATAACAGAGTGAAAGAATAGCATCGTTTTCTCAGGAAAACACATTATAAAAGAAGTGATAAGGCTGGAAGACCAGGAATATTAGGTAAGAGGAAAATGAAAAGCAATTTATATATTTTAGTTTGACCCTCTCACTTCCAACGATTGGGACGTTACCAGTTATGTTCTCCCAAAAGGATACAAAATTCTCATTGGAAATAGTAACAGTTTTTGAAACCTGTCCTTATTGCAACAGTAGTGTGATAAACACAGAACATTAAAAATTATAATTTTATTAAGGATTCACTGCTGATAATACTGTGTGTATTTTAACACTAATTCAGTCACATTTTTGTAAGCAGTATATATATATGTTTATATAATGGATATTTCAACTACACTTTTGCTCTGTAGCAGGAACAGTCAATTTTTTGTTTTCATAGAATCATAGAATCATAGAATTGACTGGGTTGGAAAAGACCTCCGAGATCATCAAGTCCAACCCTTGGTCCAACTCCAGTCAGTTTACTAGATCATGGCACCCAGTGCCACATCCAATCTCAGTTTAAAAACCTCCAGGGATGGTGAATCTACCACCTCTCTGGGCAGGCCATTCCAATGCCTGATCACTCTCTCTGGAAAGAATTTTTTTCTAATATCCAACTTAAATTTCCCCTGGCAGAGCTTAAGCCCGTGCCCCCTTGTCCTATTGCTGACTGCCTGGGAGAAGAGACCAACCCCCACCTGGCTATAACCTCCCTTCAGGGAGTTATAGAGAGAGATGAGGTCACCTCTAAGCCTCCTCTTCTCCAGACTACACAACCCCAGCTCCCTCAGCCTCTCCCCATAGGACTTGTGTTCCAGTCCCTTCACCAGCCTTGTTGCTCTTCTCTGGATCCGCTCCAGCACCTCAATATCTTTCTTGAACTGAGGGGCCCAGAACTGAGCACAATACTCAAGGTGTGGCCTCACCAGTGCAGAGTACAGGGGAAGGATCACTTCCCTGGTCCTGCTGGCCACGCTATTTTTGATACAGGACAGAATGCCATTGGCCTTCTTGGCCACCTGAGCGCACTGTTGGCTCATGTTGAGCTTCCTGTCAATTTTAAGATGCAATGAAACATTATATAGTTAATTCAGATACGTTATAGCTAAAAATTGGCTACGGTTTTAATAAAAAACATTTAATTTTGTATTACTGATTGCTCAAAGTGAAATTATTTTACCTTGAGACATTGCTATTTCAACAGGCACCTTTCAAGAACTGCCCTTGCTGGGTATGAACATACCACTGAGTAAGACCAGACGAAATAATGTAACAAAATTTGACAATTAATGCAATTACAATTTCTTGTAGTGTTTGCTGTCAGACTAATTTAAACTTTAATAAATATTAAGAACACATCAAGGAGGCGGTAACAATCTCATGTACTGGACCACATTAATGAAAACAGTAACATGAACCACTTTAGGAGATTTCTTTGAGTTTTCCTTGATATATTCATTATTCATAAATGCTACATTTCCTTCTTTCCATTTCCCCTCCAGCTGATTAAAATGATGGAGGGGTTTAGATGCAATGTTTCCACGAATCATATGAAAGATGCATGACTGGGAAATAATACAGTCAAGTGTCTTCTGGAAAGCACTCACAATACAGACACACCTGGGTAAGCTGTATATATGCGGAGATAATTAGTTACTTCAGAACTGTGCTGAAAGCCTGTATTAATCCACACCTCCTTGCACCATTTATGAGATTTTAGATATCAGAAAAAACATGGGTTTATTCAAGCACTTGACTTTATTCAAGCATTTGCAAGTTGTACTTGTTCTTACCTGTAGCAGAGCTGCAAACAAATATACTGCTATGAAGATGGGGGTTAAGGAAGTATGTCCGCTTTTCATTAAGTGGATTGTATACAAGAAAATCAGGTGTCCAGGAATCACCAAAAGAAGCAGAACTTGGGCTGATTTGTTATTCACTCCTACAATAAAAAAAATTCAAAACTTGGTTAAGCTCTTCAATTAATATATCAGATTTTTACTGTCTACATTTCTGGAGCTGCAGTGACCTCCTAAATCTTCCTAGGAAAGACAATCTTTTGGACTCCATATTCAAGACATTCTCTAAAGTACCTTATATTTCTAAAAAGTAATACCCCATTTCATATCTGTTCCAATTAATTTATTAAATATGAAAGTATAATACATGGTGTTGACACATCATATTTCACCACAGTTACTACATCATCAGGAAAGTGGGAAATACAGGGGAGGAATAAGCTGTGAAGCAGAAATCTAGAAAGAAAATGGCAAATTGGAAATGGAGGTCAGGGATTTGGCTTAGTAATAATGTTATATATAATGTTTGGTCCTAACAGGAAATTGGTTTGAACTTCCGGGGGTAAAGGACAAAAGTTAGGAGAAGGTAGACAAGCTAAGGAAAAGTGAAGGTTGAAATCCTTCTGCGTGGGTATCACAGCATCCTGCCTCATCAGCCATCATCTTCAACCCTTCTCTGTGCTCCTCTCTACTCATTGCCTCCTTCAGGAGTTCCTTGTGACTCCCACAGGCAAAGGGAACTGCCAAGGCTCTGCTGCCTTTGAACTGCACACAGGCAGTTCAGCTCACTGCCATTTCTCACTGGTGCTCCAGTCTGGAACATGGGGGGCAAAGGGGAGACGTGAGACAGTAGTTTGAACTAATACATACCTGTACCATAATATGTTCTGCATGGATAATAGCAACCTTTGGCTTCTTCTGGCAGCTCTCCGGGAATGCTGTGTAAATGGAGGTAGGTAGAAATTCTGCTAGCTTGAATAGCTACTAGATTACCACCAATACCTGAAACGCAAAAGGAACAAATGAAAAATTTCCAACTACTTTTTTTCCCTCTAGTAGGCAATATTTTTGCAAATTTACCAACTTCCTCTATGTTTACCACAGTACCCTACATATGAAAGGCAAAATGAGAAATATCTTTAGAACGTATATTGTTCTGTATATTTACAGACAGGCTAACACCAAGCAATAAAATAAGTCTAAAAACTCGGGATACAGCTTGGCGTATCACTGCATATTTGGAGATCAGTTCTGAACCACAGTAAGTGCAAAAAATTCCAAACCTTCCAAAAGGTTCAATCTTTTGCTTTCTCACAGGTGAAACTCTCTAAATTTTATAGTCCCCTTTTCTTTGGAAATCTCTCTTGGAACAACAGAAGTTCTACACAATTGTGTCCCTGCTGGATTACCTTCCTAGGTCAGTATTCCTGGCAAGTACAAGCAATGAAAGAAGACGCACTCACTACCACAAGCAGAAATGCAGATTTCACACACAGACTCACAGGTCTGGAAAAGACTTCAAGACTTAATGTATTCATTCCCCTTTGACACAGAGCAAGATTAATTATAGCCTTCTGCCACTCATAATTCCAGTTGAAAGAACAAGATAAGTGTCTTAATACTTGATTTTTAAAAGAATGGTAGTGATGGATGTTCTTACCTTCTTTTTTATAACAGGCAATGTGCACAAGTTGCACCAGAAGAGCTTTTGTTTCACTAGAAGAAAGAAATTTCCTATAGTGAGCACAATAATTCGCTGGAACAACTGACCAGGGACATGGTGAAGTCACCTTCATTGGAGGTTTTTAAGACGTGACTGGATAGGGAGGTAGATAATCTCATCTAGGCTCCCTTTCCCACAGAAGGTTGGACCAGATGACATTTCAAGGTTCCTTCCAATATAGGCTGGCTTATGTTCTATGAATTTTTACTTTGATTAATAGAAAACTAAACCAAGTTATTACATCTATAATGCAGAATGCAGTGGCACTAGCATAAAAGTCTCCTATCGTTATTATACTTGAGTTGTTGAGTATCAAGGACATGGTGTTTCTTTCCCCCCCTGCAGATACTGTACATAGCAGTGGGTTGCTCTGAGAAGAAGCAGAAGTAATGCAGGTTTTGTCCCTTCTTCAGAAGGAGAAAGCCCTTGTTTATCATAGTTAAATTCGTTTGTTTATCTGATGCTTAGGGCTTTGGTTGGTGACCAGAAGATACTAATTGCCAAATTCTTTTGGTGACTATGGACTGGTTAGCACAGAGATGTAACAATAAGAACTCCATTCCTGCCTCATTACTGCTTACAGACAGTAAATGGTTGAACCTAACAAGGAAGCAGGTCTTTTAAGCAAAAAGCTTCAGATACAAATCAGGAAATGTGTGTTCCCAGTCATTGGGGCAAAACATGAATTACCAAAAGGTTGTGTCAGAGTTTGCAAAGCTTTTTTTTTCAGATGAACTACAGAAAACACCGTAAAGTAAGGGATTTATCTGAGCAACAAAAGAGGCTTGAACAAATTAAAACCAATCTAAGTAGGGCCCAAAGTCTGTCCTTTGATTGAGAACAATAAATTGGAGATTTCTGACTAATGGGAATAAGGCACAGAAAGAGAAGCAGAAATAAAATTAAGGATCAATGTAGCACATTTGGATGGGGAACAGATAATTTCTGTGACTGAATTACAAAAAAGCTGTTACGTAAAACTGCTTCCTAATAGAGCTGGGGATGGTGCCATATAACTGCAAAATATGAAACAATTTCTGCTAAAAAAGAGGACATAAAGGTTAACGACGGCAACGACTGATACATTCAAAACAATATTAAAAGAAAAAATTAGGAAACTATTTTGTCACTGTATAAAAAGAAATAAAAGATGAAAGTAAATAGGACTGTTTTGAGTTTTGCAGCAATGCAACTACAAACAACGTTGGCACAAACTCCCTAGACTTTAAGCACTTCCCAGGATGAATATAATTTCCTCTTGTGACTGATAATTGTTTGCTTCAACAAATTCAGACACTCAACGAGATATGACAGGTCATCTGGGCATTTTTCCTAGTTAATAAGAAGGGAAACCGAGTTATATGAAAGAATTAAGAAAAATGGAAATTTGTCCACTTGAAATGGTGGTTCAAAAAACTGGACAAGTCTATGAAACAAGGTGTAAGATTGGTTGTCCATCCTTTGGTGGACAGCAACTAATCACAAGTATTTTCACTTTTATAATCATAATTCAGAGAAAGTATGCCCCAAGCCCTATTGTTCAAGTAGCTAACAAGAAATTACTGAAAAGTATTAAATGCGAGTCTAAAACAAACTGGCCAGCCAAGGAACACTGGTAAAAGGAGGTGATACCTGCTCTGTAAAGGAAGCTGATATGCCAACCAAAACATCCAGTGTGGAGTGTGATCTCAAGAGTAAATAATTACAGCTAGGTTGAACATATACAATCTATTTTAGCTAACTGGAAATGCAGTATTTGTATATTAAGCAAAATTATTTTAAATTTCCTTTGTCTGAGTCTCAATAATCTTAGTGGTGTAATTTTAACTCACAGAAGACAAACAGGAGAAGTGTAAGTGCTTCTAGAACCCATACACCCAGTCTTAACCAGCCAGCAACGTACAGTAATGGGCAGTGACACTGTCTTTTAGTTCTGCCTATTGACCTACCGATTCTTCTTATTATTTTTGAACCTTTGGGTCAAATCCAATCATGTCTGACACAAGGATAGAGGTGCTGACTACCTCCAGGTATGGTTAAACAAGCTACCAAAAAGGAAACTGTGTAAACAAAGGGAAAAATTCAAACCCCTGCCCTCAGCGAGACAAAGGCCATAATATGAGTTATATAGTCAAGGGCATAAGCATAAGCATGCCAGCTGGCCAGTCAGCACCTAGCTTGGAGCTAGGCATGATGCTTCTTCCTCAGCCAATAAGTCAGTGACACAGAAGAGGAATGATGATGTTGTGGAAAGTAGAGGGAAAATGGAGAGAACTTAGCTTTGCTTGCAAAGAATGAATCACTTCAATATGTACAGAGATACTCGGTTTGTTTGGTAACAGCAGCTACTGTGCATGTGAAGTTACCATCTCAGCTATACCAGATTAATCAGATCCCTGCAAGAAGCAGAACACAGATAAAACTGTGTAGGTTGACAAGATGTCAATGCACAAAACTGATAACTTCTCAGCATCTTCTGAAGGCATAAAATGGTCATGTGCTCAGTAGCTGCTCATATTATTAAAATTTCTGTAGATATATATGAGGACTGTTACCATGAACATTTAATTAATCCAGAAATTTATTCTCCTGGAAAACACTATTGCAGTCCTCATAGCAAATACTAGATCTGCAAAGACTAACTTCATTAGCTTCTTTTCACTGTCGTAAGAACTACAACATGAGAAAATGATTTATTTCAAAAGTAAAATCCGGCAACTGTAACTTCATTCCTCTCAGAACAGAAAATGTGTTTAACTTCAATATGAAAGTGCTACTTTGTCAATAAGCAGAATAGACATTGTCGGCTAAAGTGCAAAGAATGCCATGCTGACTTACAACTTTAAAAGAAAATTGAAAACCTCACCATTTATTGAGGCAGTTAAGGGCTAAGCAAGAATATTTCTTCTGAAAATTGTTATTACGGTTCTTTTGCCTAATAAGCACAGAAAACCATACTCAAAGTAGAGCCAAAACCATGTCATGTAGTTGCAAACAGGCCTACAGGCATGATTCTATTAATCACCATCTGGAAAAAGGACTTTTTTTTCTAATAATAGAAGTAACCATGCTCTTTGGAAAACCACATTAAAGCTACTTTACATCAACGCATCTTAGGGAATACTTCAAAGCAAATCTATATCTCATAGCCCTCAGTACAGGTAAAAAACCCCAGAAGTTAAGGGAAGCTGGAGGGTGTTACTAACACAGATTAGTCTGAGACCATCCACTACTCCTAATAACACACTGTGTTGTTTTTCACCTCGGATGTTATACTGTGTCTTTTGATAAACAGGGTAACATTTTCCAGGGAATACTGAGAGGAGTAGTTGATAAACCAGACGGTTGTACTGCCATTCAGAGGGAACTGGATAGGCTCGAGAGGTGGGTCAAGAGAAATCTTATGAAATTCAACAGAAGGAAATGCAAAGTCCTCCATCTGGGTAGGAATAAATCCGTGCACCCGTACAGGCTGGAAAGCAGCTCAGAAGAGCAGGACATGGGGGTACGGAAGGACAAGAAGCTGATAATGATGCAGCAATCCACCTTCATGGAAAAGAACAAAAGCATCCTTGGCTGCATTAGGAAAAGCACCACGAGCCTGCCAAGGGAGATAGTGCTTGCTCTGCACTCTGCACTGCTGAGGCCACAACTGGAGCACCACGTCCATTTCGGAGCTCCCCAGCACAAGAAATGGACTAACTGGAGCAAGTCCAACACAGAGTCACTGGGACTGAAGCATCTTCGCTATGAGGAGAGGTAGTGACCTGTGACTGTTTAGCTTGGAGAAGGCTCAGGGGGATCTTATGAATAGATGTATAGATGCTGGAGATGAGGGATGAAGATAAGGGAGGCAGGCTTTTCTCACTAGTCCCCACTGACAGGACAAAAGGCAATAAAAAACTCTGAAACACAAAATATTCCATCTGAAGACATAAAAAAACCCTTTTCCTTTTTTTTTATGATGAGGGCGGTCAAACACTGGAACAGATTGCCCAGAGGGATTGTGGAGTCTCCATCTGTGGGATATTCAAAACCTACCGGACACAGAATTAGACAACCTGCTCCAGTGGACCCTGCTCAAGAAGGGCATTGGACTAGACCTCAAAAGGTCCCTTCCAACATAAATACTCCCACGATTTTAGAAAGAATTAAATAAATCTACCCCTTCCTCCCAATTCTGTTTCGGCAAACACACTCAACTTCAATGCCCAGCATCGTAACTGTTCACAAGAACATAAACAGCTGCACGATGGGGCACACAAATAATTGTGTAAGAACAGACAAACCAGAACATTTCTAGAAATCCAGTCCTATGGAAAGAGAGTAATCACTCACAGGATACCGTGTTGTTCCCAAGCACCTGTAATGAAGCTTGTGCAATGGGACTAAAATCAATTAATATCTACACAAGGAGAGAATTAGGCCAACATAATTCCCAAATTAATTTTTTTTGCAAATCTATCAAGAGAAGGAAGACAAGAAGATTCCCATTTTTGCACACTCCTGAGCACAATCCATAGTTCAAAATAGTCCATTTTGCCAATTAGTCTTTTTTGAAGTTCAACATTTGCATCAAAAAAGTGAAATTAAAAGGAAGCAAAAGTATTTCTGTTACAATGGTGATCAAAAGCTCTAAATCTTGGAATAATCGTATTATCTTTCAGAAAATGCAAGATGAATTTTGCCCTGATCTCTCTAACACAAACTTCAAAAAATCGTGTTTTATGCAAGTGAAATCTACCTTAAATAGCTGCCTATTTATGTTGTTTTTTCATACATATTCCTTCTATCTTCCATTTTACTTCACAGCATTCCTTTTAATACTTAAAAATGTTTTGGCGAAAACAGATGGAAATTAGTAGCTTTCTCCATATGAATGTTTATTAAGAGAAGTCTTTAAGACAACATTATATAAGCAAATTATTACATTTTATGATTGATTTAACTCACAAATCATTTATTTCCAATGCCTAATTAAAAAAGCGTTCTTTGATGGTCAAAAATGAAAATATTCTGAATATAATTGTGTCATGAAAATTCTAAAAAATTTACAAGTAAGGCTTCCAAGAAAGATCACGTGTCTATATTAGCACAGAACACACAGGCTTACATGTACAAGTTAGCAACTAAAAAGTAGTAAAACTACCACCCAATAATGTGTCAGAAGTAAATATCAAAAATCAAAGCCCTTCTCCTTATTCATGCCAAAATAAAGACTGAATAGTCCTTGTACAGTATAAGTGCCTTCTGAGACCAACACTTTCTTTCCAATTCAGGATGCAGAAAAATTATTTGCTACTCCGCCAAATTGCTCTACTACCATAAAGGTGCACAAATGGTTTCCCATGTAATTTACAGAGGAGAACTTCAGATGCTCAACTGTCTGAAATAGTTGTTATAGTCTAATCCAAGCACTATTCTGTTGTGGGAAAACTCAAAGTACAACTATGCTAAAAGCTATTAAAAAATGCGTTTGATTTTTTGATGAGGAATGGTTTCTGGGTATTTTCTTTTCATATTCCCCAAAACATTTTACAGCAAAATTTCTCCAAAAAAAACCTGAAAGTCTGTCATTCAATTTACCCTTACATAAGCTTAATTTTCATCTCCCAGACAACTGGCATTCATTAAGTTTTGGGTTACATTTTCTCATATGTGTCTCTCATATTCCTTGATCTAAATTTATTTCCTCACGATAGTAAATACTTTTAAAATACATACAGCCAAACAGTAAGAAATATTAGAACTGGTTTGTGTTAACCTTAAAGAGCACTGTTTCAAACCACCTGCAAAGGCAAATTTTTTGATAGAAAGTATTTCCAATTTTCAAGTGTTTTCAGAATTAATTTGCAGAACCTCCATTCTTCAAGATGCATAAAAACAGGGTAAAGTCTATTGATGTGTTGGTTATTATGCAGTAACTCATGAAATGCAAATACTTAGAAGGTATCTCACAATGTTTTGTCTAAGCATACAATGAAAATGGAGAGGAAAATCCAGTGACTGCACCTTAGTTCATTTCTGCTGCATATTCAGAAGCATGTAATTGTTAACGGTATTATCTTTTTTTCTGCACAAAAGGAACTCAGTCTCTTGCAAATTGCAATTCCTGAGCCAAATTCAACACACTGTGATGCTGTAAGAGGATTTGCAAATTTCAACCATCTCATCCATTAGAAAACATAACCATTAACTTGAGTAGCTAGACTGCAGCACAGCCACACTTGGGCTTAGTTATTATATTCAGAACTTCAGTACATCAAACAGACATCTAAGCCTCAAGTAGTTTGTAAGTACCACAATGGCTGAAACAATAAAATAAATTATTTATGTTTAATAAGCAGCCAACAGAGAATTCAAAATAATTATTCATCTCAATAAATGTGTTTAACAGTGGGAAAATGAAAAAGTGGTTGTTAAATACTTCAGGCTACCAGCAGTAAAACAGACTATAAATACCTGTCAGCTTAAAAACTATTTCAATATTTCAGAAAAATATTTGTAGTTATTGTTAATAGCGGTAGGAACCCCTGAGGTTGCTCAAATTCCAGACCAATATTTCTTAAACTGAGAGATTTATGTCTCCACTCTGTAACACTTGATGAAAGTAACTTGTCTCACATCTAAGAATATGCAAACCATCTAGGCCAGGACCCGGCTGAAAGCTGCTTAATGGTGCACACAGCAAGCCTAACGCCTGACAGCTTTGTAGTACATCCTATTCAGGTTTCGGAGATATGGAAACTGGCACTGAAATAAACAGTGACAGCTAGTAATCCTGGACAGATTTATACTGTCCTCAAATTTCGTCTGGACACAGTCCCGAGATGATACAGTATTTCTTTCAGGTTTCCCTGTTGTTTTTTTGGGTCTTTTTCAAGTTCTCTATGCCATAGGACTAGCAAACTTTTAGGTAAGAGGAAAGAAAAAGGAATCTTAAAAGCATTTGGAGGAGAAAACCTTCAGCTCCTGTCACTACTTAGGCTACAATGGGAATTATAAGGCCAGGAAAGCACGGGCAGAGAAAACTTTCTGCCATGGTAATACTTAAAAAGCCATCTGCTAAGTCACTTAACACAACTTTTATGTCAGTAAATGAATCTCAACAGATGTGCCTTTTTAACTGAAGGACTTCCTAAACCCCAGTTTACTACACTGTACTGACCAGTAATATCAAAAAGTGTCAGTAGAATTATGAAACCCAGGAGAGGCTAATCTAACAGCAACCAAAAAAAATCACCTACCTACAATTTCCTCTTCCAGGAGAAGTACCATAAAACAGGCCCACTCTACATCCTCTACACAGACCATATTTTCTCTATATTTTCCAATAGAAATGCCTCTATCCTTAGAATTCTGAGTCAAGTATGCCTCCTGGAAAGACTCTTCCTGCCTGCTCCAATACCTGCTTAATTCTTCAAGGATCTTTTGACCTATCAGCTCAACATCCAGGGCTATATAGCTTTGGGCTAGTTTTTTTCCTATAAAGACAGTTCAAAAGAATGCATGTGCATTGCCTTAAATCTGTTGATAAATTTATGAAAGAAAAGATATAAAAGAAAACAAGAAATAAAGCAGCACGTTTACTCTTTTCTCTAGAGCATGTTTGTAGTAAGTTGTTGTTCTTAGCAATTAAAATTATTAAGTCCAGTCATTAGCTAAAAATTATAAAAAGGTAAAATTTACACTGAGAAGAGTAGTCCATAACTGCTGCAGGGTAAAAGACCATCATTATTACAACATCTGGTAGGAGCATGAGGCCTTGAGAAAGGCACCTGTCCATGAGACCTGTATCCACTGTAGGTAACAAGTCTAGAAAAAGGGAATCTATAAAGAAAATCCAGAAATATTCTGGTACTGTACTGGAGTAGAAAAAGAAACCTATGTGGAAAGAGTAAGAAACAATCACCAGACAGTTGTTGGCTTTTGTAATCAAGGGATGTCATCTGGGAAAGCAGGGGCACTGGTAAGAGTACTGGTTTGGGTACACCTGCCTAAAAAGAAGTTACTTTAAGGAAGAAACTGCAGGGGGTTACCAAAACAGAACTACTGTAAGAAAAGTAAGAGATACAAAGCAGAAAAAAAATTGAAGATCAGCATGTCTGCCTTGCCTTTTAGGGTCTGGAAATCAAAATGGAAACACACAAAAGTTAGGTGCAAGCACTTGCAATTTACAAAGGCAAGGCACAGTCAAGGAGACATAAAGGCTGAAGTGTAAGAATTAATTTACAGTTAGCAAGGAACACATGTGGCAACATAGAAATGATTCCTGTTAAAAGTAAGAAGAAAGAAAATACAGGACCTTAATGAGAAAGAAGAGCAAGCAACATATTCTACTGAAGACTGAAATACCCAGTTCCTTTTGTCTACTGCCTTCATAGAAATTACGGTACCTGATCCCAAACTGATATGTAGTAGGTACCTGGGGGTAAGTTAAATTTAGTCCTTAGAGAGCTGGATGAGCAATCCATGAATTATTAGTGATCATTTTTGCAAACTGATTATCTTGGAGGTTAGAGAATACCTGAGGGCTATAATAGAGAAAACAGAAAAAGTGTCTTTAAAGGAGATCAAAAAGAATGATACAGAGTATTCCTATATCAGTGAAATTTATGTTCCTACACAAGAATTAGAACAAATAATTTAAAAGATGTTTATAAGCATCCAAAAGACAGGAAAGCTATGAAGTAAGGGCTAACATGAACTTGCCAAGAACAGGCTTCTGTCAAAACAGTACGATTTCTCCCACTAACTGAACAGCTTGCCTAATGGTTGCAGCAATAGATACACTAACTCTCAACTGTGGGGAAAGCTTATCCAAATGTTTTGGTGCTATCCAATGTTACATTTCCATTAACAGTATCTGGAAAATTAATTGTATGAAGCTTATCCAAATGTTTTGGTGCTATCCAATGTTACATTTCCATTAACAGTATCTGGAAAATTAATTGTATGAAGCTTATCCAAATGTTTTGGTGCTATCCAATGTTACATTTCCATTAACAGTATCTGGAAAATTAATTGTATGAAGGCAATGTGGTTCAAAACTAAAACTCAATGACCCAATTAACATCTCGTTATCAAGGTGGAAAACAAGTGGCCATAATTAATTTGATTCATAGCTTAGAAAACAGAATAAAACATAACTATATGGAATTTGCAAGGGCCAACTTAAGTCAAAACAGAATCATCTTGGTAACGGAGAAATGCTTTTAAAATCAACAAAACATAGAAGTGCAAACTAATGCAAGAAATCAAATGGAGAAATCCTAAAAGGGGAAAGAACAGCTAGGCAGCAATACAGTGGGAACAGATCTGGTGATTATGATTACTGCAAACTAAAGAGGTACCAACCCTGTACTGCTGTAGTAGGAAAGAAAAGCATTTTCAAACTGCACCAGTATAATGAGATATTAACTGTTACAAAATTATCTTGTTCTCATTGTTAGAATATAGAACACAACTCAAGGACCCAATGTTCACAAATGCATTCTTACACACCTGGAAAGTGCATGCCAAGCATCAGAGACGACACACATTTTTCTTGAGAAATTTATTTACATACCTCTAGTTTCTCTCTTAGGTCTTACGTCTATATACATTACATACCAATGGCAAATTACTGTTTTGAAAATTTGTCCTTGGATGTTCAGAAGAAAGTCCCTTCAGATAAAATTTTATCTACATTTTCCCCAGCCATTAACTGCTTCAATGTAATATTTGATAATTTAATATTTAAATATGTTAGTTCAATATTTACACTTTCAGTTTCTTAACGGATACTTTAGGTTTCTACTTCTCACATTCTCTATCATGTTTTAATGGTTGTAGTAAAAACAGGAAGCACTTCTTAGAGGTTCAAAAACGCAGCTGCTGACACCAAAATCAAAACTTGAAATTAATATACCAGATACTAATAAGCACAAGAGAAATTTACTGTAATAGATATTTCGCAAACCAAGGTATATCAACTGACATATAGTAGCAAATAATCCTGTCAGAGTCTTACCATTAATTACTGGGGTATAAACAACAATTCCAGCTAAGTTAGGATCAGATACAGTTGTGTCCAGAATAAGGCCACCAATACTGAAAAACAAAGCACAATATTTAGAATAGGGCAAGCAGGACCATTAATTAGTATTTAAAAACTTTTAGAGCAATCTGTCTTAGAACATCTTCAAGCCACAATTTTCATGTCAATTCACCTTTCCCCTGCACCATTACCTCATTCTGATCTACAGACTAACATCGCTGTAGTTACTCATTTATTAAAACTGACTCCTTGTATAACAAAGACCACAGAATATCAGCTAATCGCTCTACTTTTAAGATTCATAACTGTCATTGGATTAAATAATCTCTTAGATCAGTGCACAGTCTTGACTGGAAGCTGCAGGAGATGAGTAGCTCCCCATTTCCCTCATCTGATAGGGCACACAGACACAGCATCCCATTGGTGGTCACTGAGCACTGCTGCTCCCCCACTCACTCCCACCTGTGACTTAATATTGCAGCTTCCTCACTGGGGGAAATTAAAGTTTATTCACACTCTGAATTATACAGGCTCCTTAAATGTTTCTTCCAAGTAGAACAGGTGCTAAGGAAGATACACAGAGATACAGTATGACTATCAAGATGGTTCTATAAAGCCAGACAAATAGACTTACCTGCTTATAATCATGGCAGTTATAACAGGCTCCCATCCTGAATGGAGGACAGTTCTGGTAGCTGGGTGTTTGGCAGCTATGACAATCCCCACTGGAGTCAGAATCAGAAAAAAGGCACCAACCAAAGGAGATACATAGGAGTATGCCTCTAAAATAATAATAGAGAAAAAACCAAACAAACCTGTTTTACTTTCAAGACATTCCTATATGTTTTTCCTAGAATAGAACTCTAAAATAAATTATAATCTATATCATACAATTGAAGGATTTTAATAATCTCCATCACTATTGCACTTAAAGTTTCAACTACTGCACTGAACAATATGATTGACATCTGCCATCTGTGACAATGGTCTCCTACCTTATCAAGGATAGAACTATCTCTACAAAGAAGGAATTTTGAAGAGGATTTTTGTATGATGCTTCATGATAAAAGTATAATAAGGCTGCGGAATATAAAACATTGCTTTGCAAGGTTTCCTTGTAAGAGAAACTGAATATACTGAAAATGCATTTTGTCTATACACAAATTCATAACGCATGTACACCCCCTTCTTTCCAAAGCACAGATAATAGGTTTTATACACAAGTCCTTTAAATCGAGTTGGACATAAAATGGATTATAAAAGCTACCCCATTCCTGTAATCCTGTCATAAGTTTCTTCTTGAAAAGAATTAAAGCCACCAGTGGCTCTCAGGAGTGAGGGATCTCCAAGGACAGGATAGACAGAGCTTAGAATATTTTTTAAAAAAACCTTCTGCAATGATGACATACAAGCACCTTATTGGGAATCTCTGTTTTAGCACACTACAGGGAGAGAAAGAGGCCACCAACCATTCCCATGCTGCTGACCAAAGAGGAAATAAGGTATCTATTTAGAAGTTTTAAAACAGACACCTGAAATTCACCTTGCCCAGGCTTTTTAAGGCAAAAATTATGAAAAAATTAATGCAGAGCAGTTGGCCCTTACTAGAACTTCAAATTCTACTGCTTATTTACCTGAATTAAAAACAGACCTATAAAAGTAATTCATAGTTTAGAATTATGTTATAGAATTTGTCACAAATGAGCAAGGCTCCAGTTACCTACAGGACCAGCAAACCTACTCAGCTCCAGTCTAACTCTTGGGAACAGAGCAAAGGACTTTTTTTTTTTCTTTTTTAGCTAAGGGAAACTCCACTTGTGGAACACCTTACTATAACAATCTAAAAAGATTAACCTTAAGATGCATCTTTTAAGGAAGGGTAGCCATCTTCATATTTAATTCACAGAAGAAGCAAATGTGTTATACAATCGCTGGAGAATGAGAAGAGAAATAAAATGACTTCTCTTTTAGGGCTCACTTCACTCCATTTCTGATAGATTTATAGCAGGTAGCTTATACAGTTAAAGGAATCTTGCTCGACCTGTCTCTGCTATAGAATTTGTACCATCCCACGGTAGAAGATCAACACCTAAAAGCACTAAGCTCTTCAATGAAGTTCTGACTCTGACCTTACATTAAAAAAAGGAAGGAGGGAAGAGAAAAAGATCAAGGTTCTGATCATCATTTACTTTAAGCCCTCATTCCTTTAGTGAACAGTCATATAAATTAATGTTCTAGTTCAGAGAACTCAGCTGTTCAATGTTTTACTCCTTGTGCAGGGTATTTACTGTTCAGTGCAGTGCCACTGAAAATAATGCAGCCTCTGGCAGGAATTACAGGTAAGCTGGAAATACATTACTGCAAAGCAACTGGTAGGAACCTGAAAATAATAATGTGAATCACCCAATTTGTCTTCTCAACCCAGATCCAGTATGCACGGGAGAAAAAAGCATATATTTATTCCACATTCTGTGAGAAAAAAGGAAAGCTTTAAACGAAGTCCTCAGATCATCACTGACAAGTGACAGTCAACAGGGACCTCCACATTTCATATACTGGGTGTTCCTATTCCAGTGCATTCCTCAACTCCTGTTCAAGGAACGGTGCCGGGTCCCAGCAACGGTCCTGAAGAGCCCTCTAGTGCATTTCCCCAGCTATTTAACACCAATTCACAGGCACAGCTCCTTCGAGGGAGTTGTTAAGAACTGTTAACCTTTTACTATTTAAATCCCTGTGTTTGATAGCTTTGTCATTATTTTCAAAGCACTCAGATGAACCTTACATATATGATAGTGACCAAACAAGATGTTTTATTCAGCCTTAGCACAGGCAAAAATGCTACAGTCCTTTCCCCTGCCTCTTCTGGGTATGCCATAAAGCATTGTACCAAACCAAAGGTTGTACATCTCTGTTACAGACAAGCATAAAGCTTGTCTACAGATAATTTCCCTCCTTCCAACCTCGTCTGAAAACAACTAGTCCCATTCAGAGAGCAGCCAGAAACTTAAAACATTTGTTTCAGACCATTTGAGTAGTCAGGCTAATAAATTATAGGGGACAATACTTAATTCTGAATACAGTTCAGGAGTGAATCTCACAACCTTCATCACTAGCCTGGTTTCCTTGTAACATTCCCATTAGGTTTCTTATTCTAGCACTGAGAAAGCAGGGAAACAACAGAAAGACACAAAAATATCTGAGTTGGATGAGGCCAAAGTTCTCCTCTAGTCTAGCACCTTTTGCCTGACAATGGGCAACAGTTCAGGTTTATGGAGAGAAGAAAAGAAAAATGACAGGTTTAGACTGATGTTTGTATCAGGGATTTCATCACTGAATTCTCTGTCTCCATTTGTCCTTTCTGACTAATTTATCCAAAGTTTTCTAAAATCACTTTGGTCCTCTTAACACAGCGCAGCAGTAAGTTTCACATCCCACTTCTGTATGGTGCTAAAATTTTTCTCTTTTTTAACCTGTTGCTTAATCAATTTCTGAATGCCTCTTCCCTGCCACTCGAAACTTTATAAACTTCTCCTGAAGCTACTCCACACTCTTATTCCTTGTAACTATTTCATAATTCAGATACACAGCTTGGAAACCACATATTTCCAAGGGCATTGTGGCATGCTCTTACTTTAGAAAGACTGTTTCCAAAAAGAAAGAAATACAAAGGCATTGAATGAAAATACAAAGCGGAGAACAGTTGTTTCAGTGGTAACTAGATAATTACATACATCACCAAAAAAGAAGTATTTCCAGAAGACCTTATAGAAAGAAAGTTAGGAGTAACTCTACGAAGCACACTTGAACGTGCTAATCCTTCCCCCTACACGTGTGGCATCTGCTTTTCAACTGCGGTAACACAGCAAAATATGAGTGGTCATGACAGTTCTAAAAGTAGCAAAGGATCAGTTCAAACTGGCCCTACTTCTTTTATTCCTCTGAGATACATTAGCTGTAAATGTCTGGAAATATGTAAAAAGAAGAAAAATGTCCAAGTTTCTTTCCCCACCTTCTTCTTGGGATTGGGTGTTATTTGTTTGAGTTTTGTAGATTAAAAAAACCACATTACAGGAAAAATTGAAATATTAGCAGTAATTACTTACTCCTTAAAAAAAGAATCTTTAATTTATATATAAAGCATTGGAAGCAGTACTAATACAGTACAAAATAATATACGTTGTTTATTTACAAATTACAAATGTAGCTACTACTAAAATACCAGTACATGCAACTAAGTTTTGCCTGTAGCCACAATTTAAATTTTAAAAAAAAAGGAAAGGAGTAGAGGGAGCTGTTTAAAAACAGTAAGACTCAGTATTAATGATTTACTGTCTTTCAGTTGTATGCGTTCCACTTCGGCAATTATATAGAGAACATCACAATGCAAATATGTAAGAAACTAGTATTTGCAGGGAAAAGATTCAGGAAACAAATGAAAGTAATCACTGGCATATTCATTCCAGTGTATTTTACAATGCAATATTTTAAAAACAAAAATTAAGTTTGCTCTGTAGGGCATAAGTTTCTAAGAAACTTCATTTGAAATATTTACTAGCTAACATTTAAAGCCTGAAGTCTAGCAATAATGATTTTAAATCAGACATGGTCCTGACTAGAACCAATTTTAATCATAACCCTAGCCCAAAATCTAATCTCAGTGTTTGCTGAGATTAGATGTTGGCAAACTCTTCCACACCTGCCCAGGTAGCAAGTACATGCCAATAATCCTAGCTCACTTCTGTCCAACTTCCCTGACACATCCTTGGCAAGCATAAACCCTAATTTTTTACTGAATTACTGTCAAACTTATCAATTGTTGTGGTCTTAAATCTATTTTAAGCAGAATAACCCAATACTCCAGTCTACATTTTGAGGCACAGTAATGAATCTAGATAAATAGTCTCTAATGAGATAAACTCTAAATGTTATCCAAGACCTAGCATCAGCAAGGAACACCAAATTTCATGAGAATAGAGGCTTCCTCTCTGTTTTTCTCATCAGGAGAAAAATCTTCATCAATTTTCACTGTAAATCTACAAACTCCCTTAAAAGAAACATTTAAAGGAAGTATTTGAGAAATAAACTTATTTTATTAGAGTATAATATGAAAGATTTAAATGTAGTCATGAAACAAACAATACTATCTAAGTTTTAATAACACCATAGAAAATACAAAAAATACTTCGTTGCGCAATGACATATTTTCAAATTTTCACATGAAAAGGCCTAAACAATGTAACTGTAAAGAATATATGTGATGATATCAGCATTTCTGGTAAATTATGGAAAACACAATATTTGACCTGTAGCATACTATACTATAATTGTCTACAATTATGTCTTTTGAAAGACGACAAACTTCATATAGTTTGTAAGGAATGAATTAGTTGCAACAATGATTTCATTTTAAAAAAGATTACGAACTCCTGTAAGAAGATGTTTTCCAGTTTTTCGTTTCTTCATGGAGAATAAGAAGCAGAAAGAAAAAAGACTGAATTTTGAGTTACTCATTCTCATTTTCCAAGATCACATCTCCTTTGTGACTTTCCAGCATTTTATTACATTATTACTATCTGATCTTGCTTCCAATAATAACAACTATATATTCATTTTATCAGACATTGTGATTATGAACCTTTGTCAGTGGTCTGCTCTTTTCCTTTAAAAAATGCAGACACTACAGGCCCTAGAAATGAGAGATAAAAAGTTTCAAGGGGAGTATAAAAACATGCAAATAACTAGCAGAAAAGAAGACTTGCAGACTGAAGTAAAAAGGCATCTGTAAGAATAGTTTGGAACTGTTTGTGTGTAATTCGCCTGTTCACAGCTATTAGTGGGAAAGTAAGGGAACAGCAAAAAGCTATCATGAAGAAGCCAGACAAAATCTGTGGATGAAGTTGGATTAGATCATTGCCCTCTGTAGTCAGCAGTCAACAAAGGCCACTCCTCTGCAGCTAAGCTATCCAGAGTGGTTATGTATTTTTTCATCTTTCATAGCAGAACTGCTGTTCTGAAGAAAGCTACAGCTAAATATGCACGTGTATATTTAAGAGATAGTCACCAAATTTATAATGCAAAACAAACAAAACAGAAGACAGCAGGGACATTATTTGGAGAAATGGGAAATGGTTAATTATTTACTGAAAAGCAGAAGGAAACACAGGTAACGACAAGTACAGGTACTGGGAACAGTAGGGAGACATGGAGGGAAACTGAGGGAAACAGGAAAGAGCTGAGGAAACTGGTGCTGGAAGCTGGAGTAGGGGAGATGAAGAAACAAGAAGGTATTGCAACAGGAGCTGGAAAGCACTTGGATAGAATCAAAGACAAAATCACAATAGTCTTTACGCAACTCATTTAAAAGTCGTATCAATCACAAATCACAAATCACAAAGCCAGATAAAATTAGGCTTCACTTCTTTGAATATATACTTATGATCAACTTGCTACTGTTACTCAAATTACTTCAATTATTTTTATTGTGATTTCTGGGCATAGCTAGCTGCCCAGATATATTTTAATGGTGTCTAAAACTATACCCTAAAAAAATTCTCAAAGCAGAACTCCTCTCCCAGCAGCTTATCAAGACAGCCAATTCAACTCCTTCCCCTCAGAGCAAGGGGAGAGAGATTCAAAAGGACTCAGGGAAGCAAATATTTGATTAAGGGGAAGACAATAAAGAAAACATTCCTGGAGGAAGACAGTCTCTCCCTCCCCAAGAAACCAGAGTAAATTCAGCAACTACAGTTTGTAATTCACATGTGGATTGCCTGTGATATTGTCAAAGACTTTCAAATATTCATAGCTTGTGCCAAAGTTCAGGTTAGTGACTTCTATGATCTTATTAAAAAAATAAATTAAAAAGAAGCAGAGCATAATGTTGCACTCTGAGATTTACCACTTACTGGTATAAATGTAAACAAAAGAAACAGTCAAACTAAAAGGTTCGTGGAACCCCTCCCTCCCTGCCTTTTCCCCACCCTCCTAACACAGAAGATGTTCCTGAGGAGTCATACACACTTAGAAAAATACTTACCAAGGCAATTATAAAGACCCTGACTTATCCATGCTAGTATAGCAAGAGTGATAAGATCTCCAAAACTTGCTGCTATCGGAGTGGCAACATTGTCAGGATTAATACCAGTCTTCTTGGATCCAACAATAACTCCAACCATAATTATTCCTAAATTCAACAAAGAAGGCAGTAGAGTAAATGTATTCATTGCTGTAATTGCATAGAAAATTCCATGATTATGGCAATTTAAAACTTAATAAATAAGAAGTCAATCAAAAAACTTTACATTAAAGGTGTTGTTTTCTATTTTTTTCCTAAAAACAGCAACACTAAGTTTTGAAGAGACAACTCTGCAGAATCCAAGTGGCTACTAAAATAAAACTCATTAACAGTTGTTGGCACAACCAGAGTAACTTCCCTCTCATCACATATCATGCATAAGAGCCTCAACCTCTGTATGCTATCGGTTATGCTATATTATGTATTATAGGCTACTTTAGGAGTTCACTTTCAAGAAACTGCCTAAAGAGTTATGTACCATGAAATTCTCTAAAGAACTGAAATGATCCTGTAAGATCTCAATATTTCAAAACTACCTATTCCATGTGTAGGAAGATGAAGCTTAGAAAGACATTTCCTGTGCTGGTCCACCACCAGAAAACAAATCATACATGAGAAGTGGAAAAAATGCACTCATGTTCCCTAGTTCTCTTGCACATGAACAAAGTCAATGGCTTTGTGGTTACTAAAAAAATCATGTGCTCTTAATTCCACACAAATCTTTAACAATTTTGTAATTTTCACATAAGTAAGCATATCAAATTAGTAAAACAATGAAGTTATCCATTTTACTTGACTTACTATTCTTAAGACTACCGACTATGTATTTTCATTAAGAAAATGTCACAAGAAGAGGTACTTTCCTCCTCCCCTTCACGTCCATTAAGTACAGTCTTTTATGGTTAAATGTTTCCTGACAATTAGGAAGAGAAGATTAAATTCACCATGCCACATTGCTCCAGACAGACACTGGCACTCTTTGTATAGCAGGACTTGAACTCGGCCCAAACCCTTGAAATAATGAGCCAATCTGTTTACTTCAGATACAAAGCAGAGCACAAACTAACACATAAGCAGCATGGGCAACCTGGACCTTTGAATTCAGCTGAGCTAACATCCAGGCTCACTTAAGTTTAATTATAAAAAGGTTTTACCTGCTTAGTATTAAGAATATATTTTGTACATTAATAAATATGGAAAGCATTGGGAAAAGATCTTCATCATATCAGGTGAAATCTAAAACCCCTACTTTTTGGTTTGGACATGCTCAGGAGGTCATGAAAATCAAAAGCTTTTCAAAAAACATGACAGGAGAGAAATGCAATATGCCCACCTATATGGAAATTGCAAAAGGGCATCCTATCCTCAGCTGGTTACCAGATGAATTATACCTTATGGATATAAATTTTTTAAGGAATAGCAATGTAATACACATTCAGCATCCTCAGGAATCTAAATAACTGCAAAAAATAGCACATATACCCCACTTACCTTGTAAAAGAGAAGCTATGAAGGCAGTTGCTACGCTGCTAGAACACAAGAGGACAGAGTGATCAAAGCGGTATTTGCCCTCTGGAATCCAGCCCAGTATAACTGCTGCCACTGCTGCCAGAAAACCAACTACTGTTGCCTGAACCTGGCAAAATAAAAGAAAGTGAACAATTCTTAAAATATTGGACAGACTTAGGAGGACTACAGAATAATGTTCTGTTATTCTTTTCTCCTGTCTACATTATATGCAAGGCATCAAAGGAGCACGCTCATCCATTTTGTAGGGATGATGACAAGGCTGGACAATGAAGAATAAAAATCTTAGGCCAGCATAAAAAGCTTTACCAGCATTTTAGAGACTCGAGAATAGCAAGAGTAAAATCAGAGAAAGGGAGCTCAGGGTTTTTGAGAAGCCAATGCCTAAAGAGGCTTCTAAACCCCTTAAAACAATGAAGTCACAATATAAATATTTCACCTCCTTTTTGAGCCTGTTATATTATAATATATGAAAAAGAAATAGTTCAGTCTTAGTTGTTTTGGAGAAGAACAAGCATTCCTTTCCTCAAATGAGCCAGCTATTTAAAATACCATTTCTTACCCAAAAGCTTTATCATGCATTTCCTTTAATCATTGGATAGTATGCAAATACTGTACTAGAAACATATTAAAAGGTCAAATTTAAAAGGTCCACAAAATCTGAATTTTTTCTTTAATCATCCTCTGAGCCTCTCTAAAAAAGAAAACTAAAAAAGAAATAAAGAAATACCCTTGGTACAGTCACAAATAATACTTTACCTCTTCTTCTAATAAATAGAAACTCATACTGTTTTAGAGAAGAGCATCACTGAACAAAGACAAAAAAAAATCAAGCAAATACTGTACAGTAAGTACATGTCAGTACAGCAGAGCTGGTTTCCCATTACCACTATCCATCTCCATACTTAGCAATGTTTGTGACTTGAATTTTTCAATAACTTGGCTCCCTTATAAGATTTAATCAAATACATCTATTATATTTACCTGTTTTAAGGCCAAATTGCCAATTATTAGGTTCCATTTCTCAATGGGAGAATCCATTTTTCCAATATTTACCTGTCAAAATTACAAAAGAAAATCAGACATTTGGGCTTAAAATTCTACTTGAAAATGCACTAACAAGGACAGAAACCTACAAATGATTCAGCTAATACAATACAACAGACATTTCAATTTTAAAAAAGCTGTATTTTTTCAAGTCAAACAAATTGCTTTTGATTTAAAATTGTACTTAGAGTATCTTTCCAAAAGCAGCTAAACTGGATGCAGTCTTACATAGTAACTTGTTTAACATTAGTTTACTGTGCAAGACATACTAATCACGTTACATTCCAGGAATGTCCAAGCACTATCAGGGATTAGACCAGTGGCTGGAAGATCCTATTATATTGAATTTGTTTCTATTGTCCTTAAATTCTGAAAATAAAAAATGCTAAAATCTAATACTGTTTAGCATTCTAACTTTTCATTTATACAATACAGCTAGAAACCTATAATGCTGTAAGTGAAGTAAGTCCAGTACTGAGGTAGTAGCTGGAAAGAGAGCAAATAAATGATTTTAAGACATTAAAAAGTACATACATACTTTATCATAACGTATTTACTACTTTACTTCTTTTTTTGAGTTAGAGGACAAGATATGATAAACAGTACAAACCACCATATATGACTATATTTAAAATAACTTCCTTTTTGAGATAAAGAACAATTTTTTGAATTTTGAGCACAAATTTAAGTGGGTTTTTTTCCATTTAATACTAATTTAAAATCCAACATACTTCTCAAAACACAGAAAGTCTTTATGCATATATTTTTCATCTTTTGATAATTTTTTTTCAATAGATTTCAATCCAATTTCTTTTCCATTTTGTTTCATTTTGTGATAGTAGTGACTTGCAAGGAACAAAGTACCAAAAGAAATGCTAGTTTAAAAACTTAGAAATACAGCAAGACACTTTATCTCAATCTCTACTCTAAGTATTTTATAGTGTTGAAAGTACAGTCAAAGCTCCACAAATACATCCATTAAGTTTCAATAGGACAGCAATGTTTCAGGAAGTGCCGATAAGAATCTCTTTTGCAACCTTCTTATGAACAAAACAGCAAGCTATGGAGAGCTTCACTCTTTCTCTCCTTTGAAGAAGTTTTGGAAAAATATCAAAAAAATCCCTGTTAAAACAGAAATCTTGCAAAATGCTTAATCTGCCTGAAAAGTGAGCTGCTGCCAAATGCCACAGCTCTTATTTCCCCTACTACCAGCTACATATTTTCTTGAAACAGATTGACCAACTCCATGAGTGAGTTTATGGTAACATAAATTTGTTTGCTGGCTTGATGGAAAACACTGTTTTTCAGGGAGTGAAAAGGGGTTATCTTCTATAAAATTATCTGGTCCATCACATGCAACCATGTAACCAAGCACAACAGATCTTAGGGTTTAGAAGGGAGAAAGAGCAGCACCATTCCGTGCAGCTGCAGATTTCCATAGAGTAAGATCAAATTTATTGTGATACTATGAAATAGATGGACCTAAACAAAAGGTTTGGAAAGTCATACTGCTAATACCTAACCTGATAACACACAATCAAAACAAGAGCCTGCACAAGTTGACAGGACTGAAATGACAGAGTAAGTGCTGTTTTGGTGTTGGTGGGTGGGTGGGTTTTTGGCTTTTGCTCTTAAAAAATTGAAAAGAGGGAGAAAAGGCAACAGTGGGAATTGAGACGAGAATGACCCAAAGAACAGAACGAAGCTGACGAGCTGAAGAACACACAACACAATATAAATGGTGTGTTTGAATGGGCAGTTGACCTATGTGCACCTCACAGAGTTATGCCAGCACAGCAGTGGGCAGAGCGAGAAGGGCTTACAGAGACAGAACTCCAGAAACACTTTGCTCTTTGTTGTCTGTATTCTACACATGAAGTAACTTCTTGTGTAACAATAATTAGTATTTTTAAAGCAGCAGGCTGCAAGATTGCCAGTGCATGGAGAGTTAACACTAACAACAAAGAGAAGTACAAGCTATGCCCTGAAGTAGATTAAAAATGGAGTCTTGAGACAGATTTAGTGAAATAACTGATTCTAAAGTGGACAGGAAACTGTGAGTGATCAGTAAGAAGAAGCTAAAGTAGGAATTTCAGCAACAAGATGAATGGAAGTGACCAGACAAGACTTGAAAGCAGATGTACTACAGATAACAGAAACTTGCTAATAAGACACCACTTTTTGGCTGACCACATAATTAAAATTAAATAAAGATGATTAGCTCACGGCCCCAAGAGCACAGACATGTCTACAAATTCAGATGCAATTATAAGCTAAGTGACCAAGCAGGGTATGAATTAACAATTCATGTTAGAAATTGCCTCCTCAAAAGGTTAATCTAGTCACAGGGACACAGTCTTGCATTTACATAAAGACAAGGGTCTGATGGGAAGACAGCTAGTGTAATCATACATCTCACCTCCAAACAACTGTTTAGATATCCTCTGAATTAACATTCTCCTTCTCTTCCCACCTAGGCTGAGGACAACAGGACCAAAGGCTGGGTGGCTAAAGAGAGTACGGGGATCAGTGAAATCAATGTGAAGAATGTGAAGGTCAGAATAACTTCCGAGAGAAATGGCATGTAAATTGCAGGTCTAGTAGTCAGTTTTTTGATTAAAATCTCCAGTAAGTAATGATACAATATGACACAGCACCTCTTTTTAAAACCTGGGGGAAGAAGAGCAATCAAGGCAACTGCCCTGGAGTTCAGATTAAATGCAGGAACTAAGCCAAAGCCATCCCCTAGAAGCAGTTACACATAAGAGTTCTCNTCTTCAACTAACGATTAGAAATATTAGAATTCTTGTGTATTTGTTTGCCTTTGCAGTAGCACTGAGGCGGAATGGAGCTGGCAATCCATCAGCTCACAGACCTGTGCACATTGCACCTGGTGTTGAGTGTGAAAAAAGACACAGGAGAGAAAGCTGGAAGGTTCTTTACAAGATAACTTTTTCCTTTAATTTTTGGGTTTTTTGTTTTCTTTATAACATAAAAAAACCTAAATATAATCTTCTTAGCATTACCTTGATATTGAATGATCTATACTGTTCTTATTTTGGGCAGTATTGTTCTCTTAAACGTCCACTGTGTTGTGCACATGCACACACACACACGCTCTACAACATCTACGGATGAGCTCTTCACTAGCAAGAACAAATCAGAGCCACCACTGGCAAAAGAGAGAATGTCCACTGAACTCTAACAACCTTCTACCTCCTCCCTGTGAAGGATGTCCAATGAATTTATGACTAAGGAAGTCCTGGAAAGTATTTCAATCACCTGTGTTAACTTAGCCCACGGTCGGTCATGATTCGTGAAGAAAACAGGTCATACAAGGAAATTCAAGGCTTCAGAAAACAAACATTCAAATAATGAATAAACCCCACAAGTTTGTTGATGCAAAGCTGAGAAGCAGTTTGGTGCCAGTGGTGCTGTGACTGGGTAACACTGAAGAAACTGGAACTCCCTCACTCCACACAGCACTGGTCAAAAACACACTTCACTGATCTCTTCTTAGCCAGTTAATTCTACCTTTCTAATGATGGAAGGACATGAAAACAGCTGGCTAACCGGATGCATGAAGATGCATGAAAATTTCTGGTCTTAGGATGACAGAAAGTCTTCATGGCATGCTTGAATAAAAAATTCTGAAGCATCAACTAATTTATGTCTTGGTGAGACTTAATGACAGCATTAAGTGGCACTGGAAACACTCCTCACACTAAGTCTTCTCAGTATTGAATTAAGTGGTGGTAGGAGCTCAGGGCTCAAATGGCCAAATTGCCTCTGAAAAACTACATTCAAGATATCTGCATGTTGAGGAGAACATTCAGTGCATCCTCACCATCCAGATCATGTTATCACAGTTACTGAGATACTCTTAAGAATGCCATTTTGGACAGAGGGGACTGGCCTGAAACTCAGCTTTAGTTTACCACAGGATGTGTTGTTTTCCACAGCCTTTGTTTTAGAAACTCCAGGATCCTTTATCTATGTTTAGCTGAGAGAGGAGGATCAGCTCCTGTTTTGGTAACAGTTGATAGATAATACAAACCAAGGTCAAAGTCCCAGTGCAGAAAACGGGTCTATGTGACCCTTTTCCAAATGTCCCCTGAGAACAGTGATGTTCACAAATGAGATGGCATCGGTAAGAATGGGAAAGTCAGCCACTGACTGACCCAGAGAAGTTCTGGAGTTGTGATCTGGCAAAGGTAATGAGCTCAACAGAGATAAAGAATTAAAGACCACATTAACTGAAAGAGAAGCAGTGAAGCTGATTCTGACTCTCTGGGGTTTTTTTAAGCCTACAGTACGGCACTGGTAGATCTTGGACTTGTATTTTTCACTGTGCAATACAAGCACTTTCAATCCTCAGGCCATGAACTGTACCAGTTAGAAACAAATTAAGCAACAACAACAACAAAAAAATAAGGTCAAAGATAAAAGCATTCATGCCTGACAGTAAAGGCAGTAAGGTTTAAACACGAAATATTGTTAAGAAAAAGTAAGGATACTCAGAAAAGTAAAAGCAATAAAATCAAACAGAAAACAAAACTGAATAGCTATGGCTGACATTGATAAAGATACAACAAAACACATCAATTCTTAGGTATGAAGTAATCAATTTCTGTAATGGGCATGACACAAGCAAATCTTCACAGGACTGCCAAGGCTACGCCCATCACAGTGTGCATTTAGGCAACAACTCAATATAATGTGGCAATGACATTTATTAATGACAGAACACTGGGAGACCTTGTCAATACAAAGCATTGTAATAACATACAAAAACTGGATGTCCCTGAGGATGACAGCAACAAAACCAGATGAAAGTCAACAGCAGAAATGCAAGGTCATCCACTCATGGACTAATAATATTTCTGCCAGGAGATGGGAGTGACAGCTGGAAATAAACAAAAGCATAAATACTAGGACACAATCCTGGATCACAAATGACTGTGAGATCTGAATCTGACACTTCCAGGTGAGTAAGTACACATAAACCTAGAAAGTTTCAAGAGCAATATTCTACAAAGACATAGTAAAATCTCATCTGGAGTTACATACACCTTCGACCAGACATGTTCTACAAAAATTTATTCAAGTGGGAACAGGCAGACAGCAGGGATCCTGCTGGAGAACAGAAACACTGCATTAGGCAGTGTCAGAAAGATACCCAGTTCAGCTATCAGAAAGAGTTAAGCCACATTATTAGACTTATCTATACACTACAGTTATTGACACACGCACTAAAGATATATGGTAAGGTAATCTGGCTGGCTTAGGCTAAAAAAATGGAGAGACAGAATATCATCTGAAATGTAAAAAAGAACTATAACAAATATGTAAGAAAGCGTACAGAAAAAACCTAGTTATGCTACTTTACAGTGCTGACACACAAACAAAATAATCAGACATAGACAATAAAAAAAAAAAACCAACCTCACCAGAACAAAAAATAAATCAATTTATTTAGCCAGAAAGCTGAAAAAACCCCATTTCTTGCAGTTTGATCAACAAAGGTCTGGAATAGCAATGTTACCAACACTTTATTTTGGTGCCACTCAAGTGGTCTTTAGAAAAACGTGTTTAAAACATAAACATTTTATTAACCTATTCAAACTCCCTCAAAGCCAAAGATATCTCTCAGTCTTACAGAATACATATGTATATCTCAAAAATCTACTTTATCTGTTCTAAATGATGACTCAGAAAAGACTTTACAGAAGCAAAGTTTTGATGTGTGGAGAAGAGGGTTGCCTTTTTAACTTTATCATTTCAATAACAGATTTAAATGGCCCTGTAACAGCCAGATGAAGTCATAAACATAAAACACTTGTGTCTCAAAGATTTGTTTCACTTTTGAAATATTTTAAACATGTATCTGAAGGGTGAAGGGGAAGAGAACGTTACTTACAGCAGTTGACAGCCTGGACGCCAAGGTCATTTCCAAATTTCCTTTGAGACCAAGAAGTGCAGGAACCAAGATAAAGACTTCAGTAACATTCTTGAACACATCCCAATGCTACATAAAGGATACAGTGGGAAATATTTAATTGAAAAATTCCCTTTAGACCATCCACAAAGTATTCAAAAACTCCTGTAAATCATAACTTAATCCTCTTTAAAAAAAAATCTTTTTATCTTAAACCTAAAAGTCTAAAGTCAGAACTGTTATGTATTTAGATAAAATAGATTTATGACTGCATACTACTGCTTCAAAGATGAGACGACTAAGTAAGAGATACAAAACTTGGCATTACAACAAACCTATTAAAAAAAAAGTCATTAATTTGAAGTATTTTCTTTCATTAATTTGAGATAGTACCAGGTACTATGACTGCTCTTGAATTCTGGTCTTAATTTCCAATACTGTGTTTATCTTGTCCCTTCTAGTTGTGCAGAAACCTCACATAAAGCTGTGTGAACTTTTTTTACTTACAGGCACTGTTCATAGGACAACTAATTCTTTTCCAACAAGGAATTAGGTTGTCATATGAACAGAGCCTGTAAGTAAAAAATGCTTGTCTTTATTCATTTATTTTTCAGAGTGAAATTTACAAGAGCACAGTTTTCCAAACCCCAGACTTTTAAAGCAAAGTCTCTTAATTTTTTTGTGCAGCAAGTTCTCAGCACTGAAAAGCTGTGCTGCTTTGTATGTCTTATCAACCCATGCTTAATTTGTAATCATTTACCAACTTTACCTAAACTAGCAAAAATGTAAATTGCCTTTGCATTCATGGATTTGCAACCATTTAAATTATCTTAATTAAAAGGATTAAATTATCAAATGCAAACAAGACCTGAGAATTACCTGTATATAAAATTATATAGGTATTTTCTGCTGAAAAAGTATAGTATGAAATGGCTTGTAAAAAACAAGCTTAGAACACTTCATTGCGTTCAAATTTTCATTTTCAAAATATGCTGCCACATTTCAAAATCCTGCTTTACTGACATCAAAGTTTACTACTTCGTTTAAGGTGAAAAAAGATAGTACTGACATTAGCTATTTATTTTTGTCTTTGTGTCACCTCTATCATAGGGAGCTGAACTGGGACACCAATAAAGATTAAAAGTAACACAGACTGAAAAATCAAGATATATCTCAGTCCAGTTAAAAAAACTAGGTATAAAACCACTCTTCCTTAAGGGAATGATGACAAGGTGAAACATCTGGTTAGATGCTGATAGTGGCAGGAGGCACAACTGTCTCTTCTGTCTGATCATCATGCTGTATCATGCAGAAAATCAGACATTAATGAAGTGCAAACAAAGCATCTGTACAAAGAATAAATTGGTAAGCTGTCCATGAACAAAGCACAAGATTGATGAAAAACAGCCCAAGGAAGAAGTAAAGTTTTGTAAATTTTCATTTTCCTATCTCTTGAGGTAATGAAGTGCCTTTTCGTTGCAATTGATTGAAGTCCAAGCTTCCTTTATTCTCTCAAGATTTTGAGTGACAAACATAGTCATCTTTAACTTCATAAGCTCTTTAAGAGTAGATAAAGGAAACCCTAAAGCTGAATGAAAACAAAACTAAGAAGAAAGGGGGGGAAATCTCCAAAGATAAATTCATGTACCGGACTTCCATTTAAATATTGTGGTTATTTCAAACCTTCTAATACTTTTTTGTGAATCTATTTATACATAAAGAGAGAGAATCCATGAGGTTTGTATTTATAAGAGATTTCTGGGTTTTAAAAAACAAATTATGTGGTCTATAAAAGTCAAGTCTTTAAAATGCAAAGAGAAAGCAAGAAAATTAGTTAGTCCAATGAGCTTTCCAACTCTCGCTCTCTTCAAAATTTTCTTCAAATACCATTGCACAAAGAGGTACCTCATTGGCAATTGTTGCTTTTAACTCCACTGAAATGCTCCTGACATCTACAGCTGTTATGCCAGAAACTAGTACTAAAAACATTCTGTATCAGTAGGGTCTTATTGATATAACACTCCAAAACAGGTTTTAAAAATATTATTAAACTTTGTCTTAAGATGGAGAGAAAGTACTGTTTTATCTTACCCTGAATAGCCATCATCAGTTAAATTTGCTACCATGTACCAAGATAATCTGGCTTCTCTGGATCAACTACAACGGTATTTGGAGGTGGATGTGATTTTGCAGCCCTGTTCACACTACTGATGTTTGTAATTCCAAGTGTTCAGTACATCTTCTGTTATACGAAAAAGTCACTTACATACACTGGAATGTTACAAAAAAACCCCTAAATCACTTCATATAACATCTTAGTGTAATGCACATTTTCACATGCCGTATGCATTTCCACAGACCAAATCTACACAGTATGCTAGAAACTGTACAGACTTGAATCACACAAGGAGATGAGGTAATGCAATACACTCTTCTAATCTTTTTAAACACCTATGTATTGTAGCATTATGACTAACTACAACTCCCACTTGACTATGTATATATTTATTAACGTCAATAGAATTTTGGACCATTATTACATTTCTATTCTTAGTTAAAAGGGGAAGTAACAGTTTTAAATCAGCTCACTGTGGCTAAGGGACTTGAATCACTACAAATTAAACAGTGAAACTGTTTAAGAGCATATTCAGGGAAGCGAGGGGAACAAGTTCATAGTAGCAGAATCACTCACAGACCTACTTACTCTTCAATATTGTAACCACCTACAATATCACACAGAACTGTGAACCTCACAGACTACCTGTTAAAAAAAAACCTTGCAAAGCAAATACCAACCTGTACAATATCCAAAACCATGCCAGCAGAAACAGTTCCAAATCCTGCTAACAAAAAAGGTACAAGTATCTGTAATGCCATAATACTACTGGATTCTTTGGGCTGTTTTCTACTTCCTTCCACAATAATATCTTCATTACTGTCACTAGACAGATTGTCTTCCTGCAACATGGCATCTGTTTCTGAAGCATCCATTCCATCACAGTAATTATAACTGGAAAAATCATCATATTTAGGGCTACAGCTAGATGGGCTGTGTCCATTGCTACCATGAAAACTTGGTTCTGAGAAGTGATGGTACTCTGCGTGCTGTTCGGACCTAACATTAAAATTGTGTCCTGCTGGTTGTAATCCATCTTGCCAGACACCGTTCACTTTTTTGTGTCTTTCCTCTTGGTTTATTTGGTAAACAACAGGAACCATACTCAAAAGCAGTCTCAAAAATTTATCAGACTGAATTGTATTAAGATTTATGGTCCAGTTTACAAAGCCTTCTCTGTCATGGACTTTGCTATTTGTTTTGGAGATGGTAGATCTGCCTTTACAGTTAGTCATAGTGCTACAGAAGTACAGGTTGAAAAGCACTTCGTTCTTCAGATGTCGGCGAAGAAATCTTGTAGGCAAGTCATCAATTGCCACACTTACACATGGACCAAAATGTTCTTTTTTTGCATGCGACAGTGTTTCTTCATTGCTCTCAGATCTTCAACAATTCCAAAAGCCAGACTGGATCTGCAAAAAAGTAAACAGTATATATTCAAAACTTAAAATATTTTAACTCTGCAGGAGACTTGAGATACCAGTTTAAATTTTCAGATCACTCAGTATCCTTCCAAAGCAAGTATTTATAGAAATGTCAATCTCCTCCAACATTTAACTGCCTAAGTCGAAGGAAATTAGAAGGTAAAAAGGCAAAGTTGGTGGGTGATTAAGTTTAACAATGCCATGCACTTTCCAGGGAAAGAAAGAGACAGCAATGTGGACTGTCAGCGAACTGGTGAAGGCCCAGCTTTTGTCTTCTCGAAGCCCAGGAAGTCACAATCTTCAGGCAGACACTGTGTGGAGCCTTGGACTTCAGTGGCCTCGAGGCAGAATTTCAGCAAGGTGCAAGGGTAAGGACAAGTGGAACCCACATGAAGCGCAGTGGGGCCACTGCTGCTCCTCACGCTCTATGGTAAGGGCATGGAGCCTGGGCAAAATAAGGGGGAAAAAACCCAAAAAACTTTCAAAGTGCATCAGCAACGGTAAGCCCAAAGCAATATTCTGGGTAACAAAGGCCTTATGTGTTGACAGTCCCAGCCCTCCATCCCTATAAAAAGATGACAAACCAATATTGGTATGTAAAATTCAAAATCATCCTAATTTAAAATCATAACAACTGATTTTTCTCTGAAGCAAATATAATAATTAGGTTAAATGAAAATAGTACAATATCAAGGAAAGAAGACAGTCATGATATTCAGACCAATTAGTCTAAAATAGTTTAAATTACTGTTAAAAAACCCCTACTGTACTAATGAATGTGGCACATTAGAATTTTATTCAAACTATAAAAAGAAAGTTTATTAGTTAGAATAATTAAAATAAAGACATTAAAAATCTTATTTTAATTCAATTTTGCATGAGGTATAGGTTGTAGATATTTTCTGAAAGATAGGTTATTCTGATGTCTAATAATCACTACAAGATAGTTATTTGATCACTATTAACATCAGATGCAGTCAGTTAGTTTTGCTTTTTCTGCTTACTGGGACTTAACGTGCAGTTGTTTCTACTTTGACATTTCCATCACGGTAGGAAACAAAGATGCATCAGTCTCAAGTAATTTCACATTTCCTCCATAAGAAGCAACTTTACCTTCCTTTTCTTCAATTTTCATTTTGTGATAATAGTTGTGGTAATTTACAAAGAGCACAGTCTTAATTTGACTTGAGCTTTGCTGACTTCAGTATTTATTACTGGACTCCATGAATGCAAGCAAACGACTGGCATAACCAAAGAAACAAAGGTCAGGCAGACTCCATCAGTGTGACGTGGGATAACACAATTCCATGAATACATGACACTGCACCTATGCAAAGCTGTGAAAACATATTTTTACAGACTGCGGGAAGTGAAAATATTTTAGAGTTGGGGGGTTTCTAATCTGCATTTCCTGCAAAAATCAGGCTCCTAAGATCATATTGTTTATGTTATGACCCCTACACTTTCCTTCCCTCTCTTTTAATGTTTTTAAGTCATCCAGTATTTCTGGAGCAATTTCAGATAAACTTTAAAGTCAGTGGAGATGTCAAACTTTTAGCAACCAATAACCTTGTAAGAGATCCAAATTTGTGCTTCTGCATCTTCACTCCTATACGGCCAGAGCAATCCAACTACAAAATTCCTGCTGCTCAGAGAATTACTTGGCTGGGGTATTTTGAGTGAAGAGATGACTCAGAAGCAACATGATGACTTTCCCTCTATCATTTGCTTTATCTAACAGAGCGCTGACCAAGAAATTAGTATTTTAAAAATGGCCACAAAGTTTATGGCTTGATTTAGAAGGAAGTCAAGTTTTGTATGAAAAAGTAATCTTTTTTTTCCACAAGACCAACAGAGGAAGTTAAGTAACCAAGATTCCTGCAATATCTTTTTGCCACTCTGTACCAGATTGTGCTACGTTGAACCTCTTAGTTTAAGTGCATAAAAACTTCTAGGCTTCAATTCTGGTTTCCACGCAGTTTAATTACAAATAACAAAACAACTTTTGCTGCTACCCCAGAGGAGTTTTAACCACAGCTCAAAATAGTGCTCTGTAAGTGCTATGGAAAGACAGAAGAAGAAGAGTAATCCTTCTTCTTCCTGGCCAAGGGCGGCATTATCTATGTAAAAAACAAAAAGAAACCATTGCATAAAAAACAAAGAGACGATCAAAGCACACGTACCATTAAACTCTCAACCTAACTATTATCAACTTCTACGACAACAGAAAATCACTTCACAGAAGGATTAAGAGGAATACAAGAGAGAAGTTCGTGGAAACTGAGGAAAATCAAAATTTCAGAAAGAGTATGGCCTAGGGTGCTGAAGGTTGCCAACTGATTTATGATGATGGCAAGTGCCACACTACTGGGGAAGCTTGCAGAGGGAAAGGCTTTGGATCACTTTAGCCAGCTGAGTTTCAGTTGGTCACAAGAAACATCTAGCTTAGAGAGACTTTGTGACAGAATTTAAGAATGGGATGTAGAATTAAGATGTAAAAGTGCTCATGATGAAAAACACATAATGAAATCCACAGCAACTTCACTGGGGTTTTTTGGTAGGTGGGGGGGTTGTATCTTTTTTTAAGAGAGGGAAGGAGTAACAAATGAAGGATTTTATTTCACTCACAGTAAATTACATTGAGAAAATTTTGTGATAGCTTTAACAAGGCAGAGTCTGGCTTTCATTGTGGTTTCTCCCATATGTCCTCCAGTCACATCACCAGAGTGCTAGACTAGTGACTCATGGAAATTATTCACCGGTCTGGAACTCTAGCCAAAAATATTTGTATTAATTATCCATATCTTTCTAACATATGGATTTTTCTCCTTTTAAATTTTTATTTTTTATTTTGGTTTTGGGAAACAAATCTTTTGAGAAGATTGTGGTTTCATTTGAGAAAGTGTTAACAAATAGAAATGTCACTTAAAAGGGAAAAAAAAAGGGGGAGCAGAAAAATTATTTGGTCAAGTTCCAAAGGCAGGAAGTGGCTAGCAGGGATGGCTAGCAGTTGAAATAGTACACAGCAGTTTGGATGACAGCCATTTATGTTTTTCCTACCAAAAAGATTTAGAATGACAAAACGTGAACTAATGATAAATGATGGAAAATGAGAATTTAAGAAGATCAACTGAGAAATATAGAACCACACAATTGTTTAGGTTGGAAAAGTATAGTCTCATGTACAGTGAAGAGTAATTACTTCTTCAGAGCATATACCAAGCAGATAATTATGAAGCCTTCCAAATATATTCATTTCTAAAAACCCATTTCAACAAAAATAATTTTCCAAATGTCATCTGATGCAGTATTTTCATCCTAAGTTATAGGATGATAATATTGCTGTACTTTTAAGCGGTTTTTATACCTACAAGATGCAGCAAACCACCCAAGGAACTGGAAGAACTTCCTGAGAAGCTTTATCATTTACAAGAAAAATGCCTGTGTTGTTGTGTTGTCTGGAAAAGACATGGGAGCGAAAGAAGAAAGTTCTACTCGAGTAACTCATATAAAGAAAAGGCAGTTAAAATCTCAAAAATCACAACCCCAGTCTCTGTAGGAAGAAGAGATAAGGGAATCTGGTTTCTTGACATATAATCAGGAGGTTACAGAAAAAGATGAAGCACTAAAATAAATAAAAGAAAGAGACAAAGATCCTTTGAGAAAGCAGGAAGCATCCTCAAATTTGTCTTATCTGACGTTATATATGAAATGAAAGGACACCTTGTCTTTGTCACTACAAGCAAAACAATGAGCTATGCCCAAACTATGAAAATAATCATTCCCTCTTCTTTATTGTTTCCTAAGTACCTGTTCTTAATAGTTTCTACTTTTCCTTCATACATCTTATGCCACAATTGCTGTGTATTATTTATCTTTCAGTCCTGCAAACATAAACAAATAGGAAATACAGTCAGAACCTGCCCTTCACCAAAAATGTGTACCTGAAAAATGAGACATTTGGCAACCTAACAGAGAACAAAACAATTTTACCCACAAGAAATAATACAACTGATGCATACAGCAATTAAAAAAATACACATGGAGACAGTATATACAATGTGGAAAATGGACAGGCAGGAGTAAACACTGTGGAAGTAGGACTATGAGATGGAAGAGATGCTGACTTCTGGAAATGCATAACTGCTTTAGAAAAATCTAAGATATTTCATCTATGAAACTGAACACCTGACAATTATCACATATTTCCATCCTTTGCCTTTGATTGGCTCGATTTATTGGCTCATTAAAGATGAAGATGACAAAGAAAATGTAACTGTTCAGGAAGAGACTCTCTTCATTATTGCCCAAAGAATTGTCAACACTGCTTTAGACACACCTATAATGCAGTTCTCAACAGCAAGGGAAAGAAAATGCTTCTTCTATGCTCTCCCTTGGTAGAAAGAACATCTAGCACTACCAGGATGAAGGAACCAGATTCTACAGCTGAATTTGTTCATAGAGTGATTAGACTGCCAATAATTTATTTAAAGCATGAACACAATAAATCACCATGATCTTTTAAGACCCTTCAAAAAAAGAGGAAGGGGGAAGAACTGAGCCTTAAACTCCTGTAGAGTCAACATTATGAAAGGTGAAAACAAATATTTATCAAAGTTTAAGTGCAGAGAAATTTCTCAGTTCTTTCAGAGTGTGGCTAACAAAATCAAAAGTAATACCTATCAAAATAATACTGAGGGCTTTCACAGGATCCAAAGCTAATAACACCACAGTCAAAACCCGATTTTCCTAAAAGCTGCCAACATTTTTTCACAGGTGCTCTTTTAAAGCAATAATCATCTCGACATTGCACTTCTAGGTGGGCCACAAAAAATACAATCACATAAACATGCCTGTTTGAGAAACGCCTCTCAGTAGAAGAACAAGCCTTGAAAAGGGATTCAGGAAAGTCATATGAAAAGCTAACAAAAGACTGAACTTTAATAGTTTGCCAGAAAAAGCAAAGATGAAGCTGGATTATTTTCTGGCTTGAAAGACTCTTTTTGTGTCTTCAGAGATGAAGCCAGACTCTTCTCACTGAAAGGATGAGAGGTAGCAGGCACAAACTGAAACACTGGAAGCGGAATTTAAACATGAGAAAAAGATGGGGTTTTTTACCACGGGAGTGGTTGAACACTGGTTCAAACAGATTATGGGGACTCCATCCTTGGTGACATTTGAAACCAAACCAGACATGGCCCCCAGTAACCTGTTCTATGTGACCCTCCACTGAGCGGAGGTGGCTGAATAGAAAATTGTCTGAGATCCCTTCTGACCTCAACAACTGTAAGATTCTGTAAAGTTCGAAACATGAGGTTTTGGGGGCCTTCTTTAATTTCAGAATACAAATTACACAAGTGATACAGGGATCTGCATGGCCTCTTCTCCACTATTGTGCCCTGCATACATACAAATGCCAGTATCACACCGATCCCCTTATCACATGGCTAACCATTTACACTGCTGTAGTGGACATATCAGCCTAAAGGGAAAGCTACATCGTATCACCTCAGCATTATAGAGAGCAAACAAACAGACTGTCAAACCATTAACTATTTTGCACAATCCGGAAACCTATGTGGTGTGCTGGGCTAAGACTATTTACACCAGATACTTGGTGTTGAGTATTAAAGACTGGGAAACATGCTGAAAATTAACATATGTTGCATGCAAGGCAGACGTAAGGGCATTACATACCCTTGTCTTCAATATTATGCAGCAAACCTGTGTGTTTATTGTATGGCAGTTGGTGGTTAAATTACCAGCAAAATAAACAAAAGGAAAAATAATAAGGGGAAGGAAACAGATTAAAGAACCTCCTGATCCCTTCTTGAGAGTAAGACACTGAAAGACCTGTCAGCCTCAGGCTCAGCTTTCAGACAAGTTTGAGACTGCTGCATTCCACTTCCTGAACACAGCAGCTTTCGATTTTGGCCCCAAGGAAGAGAAAAGCAGTTCTGAGAAAAAGATTTGGTTTGCCTCTGCACTTTAAAGGAAATGCATTTAGAAAAGATCAAAAGAGAGTCAGAAACGAGGTAGCAAGGCTGCGAAATGTGGTCAGGTTGTAAAGTCACCAAAATGGAATACCAACATGAAAAATACCCAGGCAAATCACATCCTGCAGTCCATCAAAAGCAGGTAGGAGAAGTATGAAATATAAGAGATAATGCAGTCCTCTAAATTAAGTAACAAGTAAGTACTTACCAGGATGGGTCCTAACTGTTCTGTCTGGGATTCTGATTACAGGTTTCTACTGTCATCACCAAGGAAAGATTGATTACTTATTAACTCAGGCACAAGGATAAAGACTTCACATTGGTTTTTTGTGGATAATATCCTAGAAGTATTTGAGAAGAAAACTATACACTGTTATTTTTCCTTCTGAAGTGTCTACCAGTCATACTGCAGTATTTAGGGATCCAGTTTCACAATCACTTTAGGGGAGTAGATGCCAGGAATGCTGCCAAAACAGGTTGTTCCACCTGCTTTCATGTTTTTATCCACATTACTGAACTGATAAAGTGAGGATAACTAGGGATGTCTACTAAGCACTGCTAGGACTCTTCCTAAAGACTAAACAGTTATTTAATTTTATATGATCCACCTAGGATCAGATGCGAGTGATCAAGTGTGAGTGAAGAAGACACCGAACTGTTACCCTGGACAGTGGGGTGGGGGAAGAGGAAGTTGTAATGTTCACTGAAATTAAAGAAACAGACAGCTACAACTTGAATTTCATTGAAAAATAATGAGAGAGTAAAAGTGAAGTAGAGCAAATCACGAAAAGCTCCTGCATTTTTACAGAAAAGTATGGAAAGAGAACAAATGTACCATCACACGTTAAACGCTTGCAAACAAAAAAAGAGATGATGGCTGAAGTCTGTCCTTGCGCTATAGGGGTAGAGGTTCCGTGCCTGCCGAGCAGCTGCATTCGCGGTGGCAGCCTGGCATGTATGTGTGGGTGCAAAGGTGGGAACAGATGTGCCTGCACACACGGATGTACAGAGTGCCAGAGAACAGGGGCCACCGGGAATGCTGGGCAGGTCTTGTGCGCGCACGGAGAAACCGAAGAAAAGGCTCATTGTCCGGGCTACCTGGAGCAGTGCAGAATTACGGAGCAGTGCACAATTACGGAGCAGTGCACAATTACGGAGCAGTGCACAATTACGCGCACATGACGAGTCGCGCCCGGGGCTCTGGGGAACGCAGGGCACCGGGGCGCGGGCGGCGAAACACCCGCAGCATCAGCGGGCCGGCGAGGGGCCGGGATGCGGGGGAAAGGAGTGCGCGGAGAGAGGATGGGAGGGCGGCTCAGGGCCCGCAGCCCNNNCCGGGCCCCGCACCCCGGGGGAGGCCGACCCCCGCCGCACCCGAGGAACGCCGGCCGGCACCGGGACTGGAACTGGCACTGGGACTGGGACCGGCACCGGGACTGGGACCGGCACCGCGCGCGGGGGAGGCGGGTGGGCGGCCAGGCAGCCCCGAGCGCCCCACAGCCCGCGAGCGCCTCGGCACCGGGGTGGGCCGGTGCGGAGCTGTTCCGAGGAGCGCGGCGCCGNCTCTCACCTGGCGGGAGCGGTGCCGGGGCCGCGCTGCATGGCTGCGGCGGTGACAGCTCCGGCAGAGGTGAGCGCCGCCGCCACCGAGCAGGCGCGGAAACGGCCGGAGGGCGGGCGGCCCCCGCGATGATGTGGCCCGTGATGCGCCGCAGCCGCCGCCGCCGCTGCCGTGTGTACGGGGTGCTCCGAGCTCGCGGGGGCCGGGGAGGAGCCGAGGGCACGGCACGGGCTCACAGCCCGGCCCTGCGGGCACCGCCCGGGCCCTGTCACCCCGCGCCGCTCCCCTCCCGCAGGGGGCGCCCCGCACGGCCGCCCCCGACGGCGCCTTGGCTTCCACTGGCAGGAGCTGCCTTGGCGATGGAGCACCAAGGGTGGCTGGTTTGTGCTGACTCCGGATTGCCAGCCACCAGGACATTGCCGCTCTTTCCTACCAGCTGGCTAAAAGCAGCTTCCCCAGGGATCCAGTTTTTTAAGTGTTTGGTCCAGTTGGAATATCCTTAGTGTTGGCCAGGTAGACTGGCACACAACACGTAAGACTGCAAGTAACTCCCTAAGAATGGAGCCAAGGCCTTGCTGGGCTCCTGGTTTGCAACACGCTTTGTACTATACATTGAAACAGTCAAATTAGCTAAATTTGTGCATTTATTGTCATTACTAGTATTATTCCTTAGTTGTTGCTCAACACCCTGAAGAAGTGAGGATGCCTTAAGGGGAGAGTGAAAGGGAAGAAAGAAGAAGAAAACTGGGATATAATGATGGTGACAGCAGCCAAGCTTATGGCGTCCCTTTTCCTTTCTAGAGACAGAACAAAAGACAGTATGGGCAAGTCACCAAGTGTCTGACATAAACTGGAGCTAGCTGCAGTGGGAATGTGTGGAAGAGCAGAAAGTTAAGCACAGGAAAATGTATTTCCAGGACTGGGGCCAAAACAATCTGTGCTACAAGAGTGATATATATGGCATCAGCTTGAACTCTTGAGTTGATACTGCATTAATTGAGTGAAGCAGTGCAAACCTCAGAACTATCAGTTCAGCAGTCTCAAGCCTGAATTAATTGTAAATGTGGGTAACAGATATGGTTGTTTGCCTATCCTAGTAGTAACCATAAATATCCATGCCTTGTGTGTGCTCATGTGTTACGCAGCGCGGATACTTAGTTGGGCCACGTTGCAAATCAGATAATGATCACATCTGCCTCTGCTGCCAGCAGGTTAGACTATAAACCCGAGGTTTGAGGATAACACCTGAGGCTGCTATTTCTGGCTTTTCTAATTGCTTGTCTGGTGATCTTGGGCAATCATTTTCATCACTCCCCTACTACAAGTTCCTTGACAGCATTATGCCCCTCCCTCCACTGAAATCACATAATACCCACGGATGAAATATATTATTTGAGGTTCACACACTGTTGTTTCGGGTTGTGTGCAAATTCAGAAAGACTCGCTTGAGGCCCAAGGCAAAAACCTCTGTCCTCACGATTTTTCAATCATCAACGCTAGCAATGGGATTTTTCTGGGAAACAGAAATTCTGGATCACAGTTGGGTAGAAAGGTGCAAATCCAGTGGAATGCACCTGGCGCTGGGGGTGCACTGGGGAAGTGGCAGAAGACATTTGTTTGGGCCAATCTGTTGAGAAAACAGCAGGGTGGTCTCTTGCGTGAGGCCTTGCAGAAGGTTTGCCTCTTACTCCTTTGGATTTGTTAATTCCAGGACACTGGGATCGGAGGGGTTTGTTGGTTTTTTGCTGGTTTGGGTTTTTTTTTCCCTGTCTTCTTTGCAATGAGGGCCTATAAACACCACTAAACTGATCACTACTCTTTCTCATTTTCAGCCTGGAATTCACATCTTGTTTCTTATGAACCATTTAGTTATCTTTTTACAGCTTTCATGTGGTCTGGGGTACAAACAGATAAGGACAGAAACTGCAGAACAAATCCTGAATAGCAGGTTGGCCAGTTTCTTTTCTAAGCGATGATTAAAACTCCCTCAGAAGATTAATTTTAGGTGCATTTGTCAAATTCTGACAACAAAAATGTGAGCGTTTTCAGAGACGAGCAGCTACTGGCAGGCGTTCAGGTGATGTTACCTGCTGGCAGCTTTGTTCCACATGCTCGTGGCACTTCCAGGTGGTGGGATGGGATTTTTTGTGCCAAATCACCAAATCACAGAATCAGTCATCTGGTCTAAGCAGAGTTGTCCTAGAGCACGTGGCACAAGATTGTGTCCAGATGGTTCTTGAATGTGTCCAGGGAGGGAGACTCCACAACGTCTTTGGGCAACCTGTTCCAGTGCTCAGTCATCCACACAGTACAGAAGTTCTTCCTCAGTTCAGGTGGACCTTCCTGTGCAGCAGTTTCAGCCTGTCGCCTCTTGTCCTATTGCTTGACACAGAGTAGAGCCCGTTCCATCCTCTTGGCACGGCCTCTTCCCATAGTTATACACATTGATGAGGTTCCCTCTCGGCCATCTCTTCTGGAGGCTGAACAGCCCCAGCTCCTGCAGTCTCTCCTCAGAAGAGATGCTCCAGTCCCCGGGTCATCTTTGTTGCCTTCTGCTGGACCCGCTCCAGGACCTCCATGTCTCTCTCGTCCTGAGGAGCCCAGAACTGGACACAGCACTCCAGATGTGCCTCACCAGAGCTGAGTAGGGGCAGGATCACCTTCCCCGACCTGCGGGCCGCGCTCATCCTGACACCCCAGAAGAGCCTTCAGGGCACACTGCTGGCTCAGGGACAGTTTGTCCACCAGGTAGGTCCTTCCCCTCAGAGCTCCTCCCCAGGTGCGGGGCCCTCGATTCATTTCAGAAGGTTTCAATCGTTTCAGAATAGTTTGTTTCCTTTGTAACGCGGTCTGGGTCCCCCCCCGCACCGTTCCCCGCGGCCGTGCTCCTCCCGGCCGGCAGGGGGCGC
>VWZG01009625.1:0-89135 GCA_013396735.1 Grallaria varia
CTTGGATGGTGGCAGCAAAGTCCCCGGGATGTAGGTTTACTCTTAGATGGATGGCCTTACAGGGCTAAGCGAGCTCCATCTGCCCGGGTTTGGAGTTAGAGTTGTCCTTCTCCTAGGATGGTTGCCGGGAGGCTGGCGAGCCCATCCTGCCCATGGGCACACTTTGTCTGACCCTTCAGCTGAGACCTGACTAGCATGGGAGACCCTACCTGAGGCACAACCACCACCAGCATAGCTCGCAACCTCATAAGGGCACGCAAGCTTCTCGCCCGCGACAAGAGGATGTCCATGGAGAAGATGCTGACTCTGCAACTTTGCTTTTGGACAAGCCCAAACAACACTATAGGAATACACTGCACTACAAAAGGAAACTAGAATTTAACTCACAATTCTTACTTATCTATACAATAAATATATTGTGTTGAATAAGCGAACAATAAAAAGATCCCAGAGCAATCTGAGAACAGGACAACTGAACTTCTCTACATATAAATCTTACTCATGAAATAACCATGCTTAAATTTCATTATCTTTAGGTGCATCATATGGAATTTTTTCATAGAAATTACACAGAAATTACTTCTGACAGTGAAAACCCCTCCTAGTATGCAAATGCCTCCACCATAAAACCAGTATCAGTTTATTTCATATTTTAAAAGCTGATGAACAAACAACTTACAAGTAACATGTATCTTTCACTGTTAGGTACTGATTTCACAAGGTACCTTTATTTTGTGCATTTCAATGTGTGTTTAAGTCTTTCTTTGCTACTATCAAGATAATTATTTTGTTATTACAGAGTCCAGCTTATCTGGAGTGGACAGGTCTTTTGGGTATTTAGATGAGCTACTGGCAAAAGACAGCTATGACAAACCACATTTACAAACAAAACATGAATTTTCCAATCCCCTTTTTTACAATAATGTCAGGCGAAGGTGACATTTAAAAATTTCTAGAATTGCAGGTCAATAAAAAACAGGCAGTATTTCTATACTATTTCTATGAAGGTGGGTAGAAACTTTAAAATATTTAAGAGACCAAGTCTCATTAAAACTAAAAAAAAAGCTACCCATACATAGAATTTGTGTAAAAATGATAAAACATCACAAGATGTCCAAATAATAATACAGATACTGATCAACACCACAAAACAGGAGAGGCTGTAAGAACTGTAAACTGTGCAGCTTTGAGGAGAGCAGCTTAGAGGGTAGTAAAGAACAGCCTTCCAGCAGCCAGAAGGAAATCACCAAGAGTGAGAACCAGGTGTTCTGCTGAAGTACATTGTAAGTGAACAATGTGGACAATGGCTATAAACTAAAATGGGAGGTTCTGTGTGAATTTTGTCTCCTACTATGAAAATTCTGAAGTACTGGAACAGGTTACTCAGCTAAGTTGTCATATCTCTTTCCTTGGAGGTTTTAATGGCCCAACTGGATAAAGCTCTGAGATAGTCAGAAATCAGCATGGACACTGCTGTGAGGGGGAAGCTCAGCTACTGATGTCCCAAGGTTCCTTTCAACCAAATAATGCCACAATAATAATAATATTCCTTTCCAAATGTGGTCTGTATGTCCACTACAAGTAACCAGTGGGGAAGAGTGATCCTACTGTTTTGCCAGATATTTCCCAGTTAATACTAAGGATACAGTTAAGCAGGCTAACACACACAGTGACTTGCTCATCTGGCCCAAGAAAAATAAAAACTTCACCCAGAGAAAACTAGAAGTTAAAAATAAGGAAAGCTAAAGAAAATATGAGGCAATAAAGGACTCAAAAGAATTCAGGATGATACATTCTTTATCAGTAACATCTATGTAAATTATTTTCATAGGAACCTTGTTGGGGTGGGGAAGCAATGTTTTAGAGACAAAAAGCTCCATAAAATGCACTCACAACATAATAGAGGCCACCAAGCATTCAGAACAGCAGTCTTCCACTGGACATTTCTGGTCTCATCTCACACACTAAAGAACTCTTGATTTTGCCAAATTGAAGGGAAATTAATGTAGTTAACTTTAGAGTTATTTAATGCTATATCTTTAGTTAAAGAAAATACTATATCTTTAGTTAAAGAAAATACTGGAAAAATAAAATAGAGCTCTTCAGAATGTATTTATATTAAAAACCCCTATGTTTACCTCTTCGGCAAGTCGGCCATCACGCAGAGTTGGGGGAATTCCTGGGTGCTTTGCCAACAATTCCATCAAATTGTGTGTAGAATGCAGTCTCTAAATACACACAAAGTCAACAGCAATCATGAAAAGAATCCCTTGCAACATCTGTGACAGGAAAAGCTTGAACAGCAATGAAAGCTCACAGCAAGAAATTAGTATACATTTAAAATTAGTTTTACTTTTTCTCTGTTAATCTGGAAGCATCTTATAAAGAAAAGCAACAAGAATGTTCCCAAAATAGGGAAATGATAGGAAGTGAAAGACTTTCAACACCTCAAAAGCAAATCAGCAGGCAAGTTTGATACCAGATCATCAGATACACTTCCATACTCACCTTCCTAATTAAAACAGCCCTTGACTACTACAGAAAACAAATTATTTATCTCAGACCACATTCTTTGGTAAATGTCTTTTAGATTATTCTAAGGAAACAACTCAGTCCATCTACAGCAGAATAAAGTATAAAGAAAATACTAGATCCCAAGAGCTTCAATCATTTGTCAAATTTTCACTATTCTGAAATAAAAGATGACTGCATAAAATATGATATTTTTGTTTATTTTTAGGGAAAATAAACTTGATTGTTAATACAAGGCAACACATCATGAACTTGTGTCCTTCTTGCCTCCTGGATTCACTTCACTTTTGCCCTATTACTATGTCAGTGACTGAAGAGGACTGGCCAGTAGTGGTTTGCCATTACCGTTAAGAGCCAAACCTACACAACTGAGAAGTACTGAACAGCACTTGAGTTTTATTATATCAAGGCAGTATTAGGCAGCATGTATTTTGAGAGGGGAGGGAAGCTTTATTGGATTGCATAATCCAGTAAAACAGTTTAATTAACAACCTTGTTATGAGTATATTAACTAGTTTATGCTAATATGGCTATACTAAGAATAAAGGCCACCAGGAAGTCACAAATGAGAAGGAAGAATCAAAGAAGCGTAAGAGAGACATCAGATGAACACATGCAAGACAATCAAACAATAATTTACTTAGTAAAGCAAGCAAAGAAAGAGACAACTGATCACTTCTTATTTATCTGTCATTAGCATAACAAGATATTTAAAATCTTAAAGAGAATTTTGGTCATTTTAGAACTGCTATTTCTTGAAGAAATTTAAAGATGTTACTTAGAACTATCACTTTTTTACCAGTAAAATATATTCATATTTTTAATATAATATTCAAAATGCATGAAGACAAAATGTCTGAAAAGAAAATTCACTTTGATTTTTTTTTCATTTTTTGACGCCCTTTTATCTTCTGCAGTGCAACAATTTTATTATTCTATATCATTTGGCATATCAATATCACTCTCAGAGCAAACCCAGCATCTAGTATTTGCAGGATGTAATGTAGCACCACTGAGGTGGGAAGCTAGTCACATGCACAAGTCTAGGAATTCAGCTTGTTAAGTTTATTGCAGAACAGCAGGTGGAGATCATACACTGCTTTAGAGACATCATGAAGACTCACAAGCAAGTTTTTAGAAATACAGTAGCTTTTTTTAAAAAAAACAAACAATGAAAAACAAGGAAACCTGAAGGTAACTAGACAGAACCCTATCTAAATCACTGTACAGATTCCTGTCTAAAGACTGTGATCATGACAGCACACTGAAAGGGTAATTCAGCACATCACTGGGAGGAAGAAAAGACTGACCTGTTAAATTACACCTAAAGTATTCCAGTTCTTAACTATATCTCTTTACATTTCAATGCTCACTCACTTGCAAGGAATCTGTTTTGAGCTTTTCTTTGTGCTCTTCGGATGATCTTAATACTTCTCTGTACAGCTCTGCAGCCAATGCATATTCTCCTGAAGTAAAAAGAGTAACAAAAACATAAGACATATTGTGTTGGGTTTTAAATATATGAGCAGCCATGACTGACCTTGATGTAACCGAGTTATAACTCCTGTAACATACTAAGATGTTTTCAGAGAGTCTGTATTACAAGTGCCTGCCTTCAAGCAAGTCTTTTCTATTCGCTCCACACCCCTCCCACCACCAAAAAAAAAGAAAAAAAAAAGGTAAAAGACAGAGTATTACATTCTACAAAGAGTAAGCAATTTCAAAAGTAGGTATCTTTCACGACTGCAAGATCTGTAAACCTCTTAAAATATGTATTCATGGTTGCATAAGTCCAAAAAACTCACGTTGCACTAAAAAGAATCACCTACAATTCACTGCAGTGACGCACTGTTAAATTTGCACTGCAAAGACATTCATTCATCCAACGAAAACAATGAAAGTTGTGTCACACTTCAGAAATGCAGAAATGATTAAGAACATGCAGGGAACATAACTAGTGATGTAAGCTGCCAACATCACAATCACTTCTCAGAAAATACAGCATATAAATTAAAAAAGAAATACAAAATTGAAATTGCATATGGGAGAGCAGGGAAAAAAAAATCCATTTTAATCTTCTTTTCTCAATTGATAGAAATTTACTTTGCAGTAATAGTCTGAGAGACTCAAAACATGACAAAGTACGTGAACAAGAAATGTATAAAGAAAGATAGAGTAAAACAAAAATCATCTTCCTACATATCTGGAGGTGTAACAATCCCATGTCAGCAAGATTTGTTGCTTCTTACATTAAAAGCATTGCCAGTTGTAAGAGAGTAGTCCTGCAATATAGAATTGCTATTACCAGTAACAGGCCAAAAGCTATGGGCTGAATTTGCAAGGCCTCAAGCTTGAAGCTTGTCAGGCCTGGTTTGAATTTTGATTGACCTGCCTGGACCTTTTACTTGGCTTAGCTGTGATAGCAACTTCTGTAATTTCCTAGGTGTGTGTGGCAAATTTTTAATGTGTTTTTTTAACTTTTGTTTATCTTTATGTGGTACAAACACAACTTTACATAGAGAGCAATAACAAGCAGTTATTCCACGTAGAATGAGATATTTACAACTAACACAATGATGTAGTGTAGGGAAATACAGGCCGAGTAACAATAGCAGAGGCCTTGAGAAGTAAAGATACAGGATGCAGTGTAGAGTAAAGCCATGGGATGCTAAGAGATGGTGCACAGGCTTGGCAGTGAATAAGAAAGCCATGGCTATAAACAACTCACCCACAGTCAAAGAAATGCGGACTTAGAGCTGGACAAAACTGGTTTTAGGGGCAACAAAGAGAACAAAGAAAGAGTATGTAACATTCATAAAAGGCATCATGTACATAAATTTGGCGTTTTCATGGAGCTGCAGACCAGCGAAGAAAGAGAAAGATGCAAACGTGTATCAGCAAACATAAAAATGACCCTAACTGGATCCTTGTGTGAGGAAAAAACCATCAACATGAACACCTTATCCCTCCTGATGAAGGTAGTGACAACTAGTGATAGCACTGCCACCACCTCTGTGAAACCAGTGACTTCAGGACCCAGAAAGGTCTTAGTAGAAAGGTGAGTATAAAAGCAGAATCAGCAGTAGAAACAAGTAAGTGTGATTGTTATTCTTTTTTTTTGCCTCTAAGAATTAGATTTGGACTAATAACAGACCTGTAAGATTTCAATTATACTAAGAATAAATTCATGGCTTCACTTATGCATAAGGTGTGCTTCCTTCTCTCTGAGAAAGAAGACTGAGCATAACAGTAATACTGGGGAAGGAGCTACAGACCAGAACTCTGCCTCAGTCCTGCTCTTGTTCATCACCAGATGAAATTTTCATCAATTTGCTTTTCAAAACAAGCCAAGCTTAATTTTTGCTACTAGTGTATTTTAGAAGTATTTATTCTGTACATAAATCTTTCTAAGCACTTAATTCTACCTGAAATGTTTATCTCCATCCTGCAACCATAATGAAGTATTTCAAACCTGCTAATTACTAACTACAGATTAGAGAATCTGAGTGTAGTCTTTCTGTAAGGCAAGTAACAAAAAAGGCAGTTTGCTTGTTCTCCTCTTTGAAAGAAGACTCACATGAGCTAGAAAACTCAATCAGCTTGTCAACTTTAGAAGAACTTGGAAAAGAGGCATTTTTTCACATTCATAAGTAAATAGCTTTATTTTTATTTTATTTAGTGGGACATTCAAGACTAATACAGTTATTTTTACTTCCCATTCAAAGGTGTTTTTTTTTTCTTCATAACTCAGACAAAATCTATAACGACAGAGCCATATAGGAGGCAGCAGGGAAGAGATTACACAGTCAGCATAGCAGTTTGCATGGCAGGGGGCACAAAGGAAGCCCAGAAAGCAATATTGATAAAACAAAAGCAGGTTAAGTACAATTACAAAAGTATGGCTTCTTATATCTTCCCAGTACACAGAGCTGTAGCATATTCTTTACTCCTTTACTAAAGGGAGTAAAGAATATGCTACAGCCATCCAGTCTTACCTTTAATGATATGGATACCAGCTAAGCCATTAAGAGCACACACCAACTGTCGGTGAGCTTCTTCACACTCCGTTCGACATTTCTTTTGCAGAGATGCTAACAGTTCCTCCATGGTCATGGTGCTGAAAAGGAGAACAAACGGCTCAAATCTGAAACAACATCACAACACTAGAGAAATAAAACTGTTGTGCTATGAAGCATAAAAGATGGTTACACGCATGTAACATACTGGGAAAATGTTTTTTTCAATATTTATTTATTCATTCAAAAACCCCTCGCTGACAGCTTTTCTTTCTGCTAGAGCTTTAACCTAACTTGAGTGTGTTGAGAGGTTGACATCTCCTAAGAACAGAAAGAAATAAGAAGCAAGAAGAAAATTAGAACTAGGTATAATAATCCTTCATGGGACAGAATACTTTGCTCTTTCTGTTACAGTGGTGAACTAGAAACAAGTGAAAATAGACCCCATTTTGCTGAAAGCTGGTCAGAAGAAAGCAGCTATGAGAGACTACATTTCTATCCTCTGCTACCAATCTAAACACACAAAACACATGAGGTGTCAATGAAAACAGAGAAAATTAGCAAAGATAATTTTAAACTCACTTTTCTACTTCTGTCATATTTGTAAATTATAAAAGGAATTTAGTCAGAAGAAAATCAACTTAATATAAAAATACAGGAAATGAAGAGGTAAGAGAGAGAAGTAGGAACAGAAATGAAAAAGAAGCAAGAAGGAAGCATGAAGGATAGCTTAGAGCAAGGCCATGGCACAAAGAATCTAAGCACAAAGAGGACTGATACGAAGAGATAGGCGAGTAAACAGCAGCAACAGCCTAAAACAGATTACCTGAAGCTGCTTCTATGACCAATTGCTGCTGTTAGACCAGACACTACCCTCCTCCCCTGAAACTTCTCCTCAGCCTACTTCCCTTTTATAGAAGCATTTACTATTTCATGTTTAACACTGTGGAACAGCGTAAGAGGTGTTGTAATGCCTGCGCAGACTGGGCCCCAGTTATGCTGGAAGGATACCCTTACCTAGGCCTTTATTCTACCCTCTTTCAAACACTGTTCAAGTTGCAGAAACTGATTCTTGGATTTATATTACACTGCTCATAATTAGCTGTATTTTGCAGAGATAATGGCAAATACACGTAGCACCTGAATATGCCAATACTTCCAACATTGCTACTTACCTTTTATTTTCAAAACCAACAACAGTTTCAAGAAAAATTATAAAAGCAAAAGGATGTACATATAAAATATACGATTTGACACACAGCATGAGACTCCCAATTAAGAAAAAAAGAAGGGTTTTTAAACGCAGTTAAACTAGGAGAAGCCTAGCAGAGAATTTCTTCATTATTCTCCTACATATAACCAAAGCCAGGTGCCAAATCTTCTCTCTGTTCTGGAAATGTCTATTGCCGCACTCAAGTTTGGTCCACAAAAAAAAGATATGTAAATAGACCTGGGAAATTACTTTTTTCTTTGCATGTGATTTTAAGAAAGATTTAATTTTCATTGCTGGTTTTTCCACCACAGTTATTATGCAGCTGTCACTGTACAACCATTCCACCAAAATCAAGACAGTACTAAGCTGTTCCCAGCATTACTCTGCTCAGTTTACACACTTCATTTATACTACTCCTGCTCATTTTAATGCAAATAATCTTGTATGGGTGGGAATACCAATTTCTCCTATGTTTGAGTCCTTGCTTCCACACTAGCAGACTGTTAGACAGAAAGTGTTACAGCACATCATCTAGCTATTGTTCTCTGCTGAAGTAGGTGCAAAGTCAGTTTCAGCTGTTTAGGCATGGTAGGCGCCCTGCATGAGAAGAGGGAAGGAGTAGGACACAAGACTTCATAAAAGCATAGAAAGAGATTGATTAGAATGGAAGAACAAGACTAGGACACAGTAGAAATAACAATGGCAGTGCTAAAAATTTAAGTTCTTCCCTACTTTTAGCTGGAAAAAGAAACAAGACTGGTCTAAGTGTCTGGAATGGAAACAGCCTGCTCTTTCACAGCCTCCCTCTAATTGATTGTTAGTGTAGCAGCTACATTTCACAATAGGGGCTAGCAAGAAGCTTTTGCTGTAACAAGTGCTGAGACTAAACTCATACTTGCAGGGCACTTGTGAGAAAGATGATCTTGAAAGCATCCAAAAATAATGGAAAAAACCATTTGTTCAGCTTCCAAGTTTGGATCTACATTTACAAATTCTGCACCCTCACATTAACATTTTCTTTGAACTAAACAATTATTCAGTTCTGTTGATTAATTTGGTTAGTTTACCTCATTCCTGAACATGGGTTTTGTAAGACACAAAACTGAGAAATAATCTGGTTTGTTTCACACTCAGTATGTAACCTGCAACACTCTAGTCTCCAACATTGTAAAGTTAAAATGCTACTGGAAAACTAAATTTCCTCTCAGTACTATGTTCTTTAACACAAGAACTACATTAACAACCCTACTGCAACCTATTCAGCTTCTGAGGTCAGATTAGCTTGGTGTACCATAGTTGCACATTTAACTAAAGAAGCATAAAATTCTGCTTGTTTGAGAACTGTACAAGATCTTGCATTGTTGGGGACAATTAGAGTTTTGCTTTGGATAAAGCAGGTCATTTAAGAAATGACATAAATTTACCTTTTCTGTAATGGCAAGAACTCTCCACGAACAGCTTGTGGATGACAGCAGGCCTGCCTCAGCCGTAGCAAAGGGTATAGTATGGAAGTCACAGTCCTTCTATCTAGGCTGCTGAGCTTAAGAGTCCAGTCTGAAATCTTCCTGAGTTTTGCCAATGCATCCTGGCAGCACACCTCATGCTGGCGATGATAGAAGTGTCTCTCCACAGGAGAGAAGTGAAGCCAGTGTATATCTTCTGTCTGAGGGGGGATTTGAATCTGCAATCAAAAAGAAAATAAATAATTTGCAAATAAAACTACTGATAAATTATGTTCAGGAATTTTAAAAGTCAAAATTCTTATTTACTTGGTCAATCACATCCTTCTTTGCTGATCTCCACATTATCTTCGCAATTAGACTGTAGAGAGGCTGGGGATTTTTCCTACAATAAGGTCGATATAAAAGCTGGTCCCACCAATGTTTGACCCAGTAAGGATCAACTCCAAGAAAAAGGACTAATCCATACAGATCTGCCAAGAAAAGAAAGTGTTTTAGTACAACATTTGTATTTTAATACTTCACAATAAGCCTCCAAAAAAATTAACTTTCATACAAAGGCTACCAGGCATAAAGCAACTACATTCTGACCATTATCTTTGGCACTTGTTTTCCAGTCATCACCTCATCGAAATATTTAATTTTAGGCAAGGGACTGGGGGGAAGGTGGAGGTTCTCTCCTTTAGCTAGTTGTTGATTTCCACATAACTTGTGAGAATATAGCTATTTGTGAGACATTTTCCTAATTTCAAGTTTATCAGAAAAGAGCAATGAATTTAAACCTATTCAGAGCAGAGTCAAGAGGCAGAAATTACATGACTGCATATGGTTAACTGGCTTTGCCAGGTTTTTCCAAAATAGTATTGCTCAGTATCATTACTTCACAGCCTGCTGTGCACCAACTGTCTGCTGCCCACCATCCTAGAAGGGGCTGCAATTCAGAAGGCATTCACTTCTCTACTAAGGCATAAGAAATCAACAAAAGACACTTTAATTGTTTTCTTGCTAATTGAGAGTATACAATTTAATTGCTAATTCTGCCTAATTCAGAAATCCATAACTTTTTGGAATAAAATTTAAACACATACTGACTTTAAACTTGCATTTAAATAGTACTGGAAAAAATACAGAAGCATACATTTAAATGCTGCATGTGGACAATGCAGAAACAGATATGTGATGGTATCTTGTAGTTTAAGATCTGGTGGCTACAATCCTTACTCTGTTAGCTTTATGGCAATTTTGGAATTCAGATGAAAGCATCAAGACTTTCACCAAATACACTATAGACTGGGGGAATAAAAATCCTGGGAATCATTTCTATTCAAGAAGCAATTGTTTACCCAGAGGTCCTATCCCATGGTATTACAGCAGCAGTGGCACAGATTGAAATGAGTCAGCAGCTTTCATCCCCTGTGTGATGGGGGCTGCCTTAGTATAGCCCAAGAGTCTGTCAATACGTATTATGGACCATAGGACATTTCAGATATATATTAAATCAACACTATCACATGTAAAGACTTGAAGAGATTAATCATGACAGTAAAATCCATTCTATAGGGTTTGATTTATTAACTATGTAATCTTACAACTACTGTGTCTTTATAAATATCATTCACAATTCCATAATTAATTAATCTGCAATATTGACTTTTATAATTTGGTATCCAGACAAGAGTCCACAAATGCTTACACTGATTTATCTGCTTTCAAACTCATTGCCAGAACATGGACCATATAGTCCTAAATCCATCAGAGAACACAGGGAGACAGAGAAGTTATTCTTCTTCCTTTTTTCTGTCTGCATCCTGTCTACAGAAACTTTCTCACAAAAATAACAAGATAAATGACACCTGCTAACATACAGCATCCTACTCCACATATCTCAATTCATTAAGTCTTTACATAATGACTTACAACAGTTTCATAAGCTTTAGCACGATTTTTAGAATTTGTATTCATGGCAGTTGATGCCCACAGTAGTTCATACAGGGCTGTGCAAAAAGCAAATACAGTTTTGCTTGCTTTATTTGACAGCTTAAAGGAGTCTGTAACCAGAGCAGACTATCTATAGCTGCAATAGAGAAGGGTTAATATTTAGTCACTCTGCTAAGTGAAAACTGAAGAATAGACTTGACTCAGCTGTTAAGACATACAGCTTCTCTGCTCCCCAAAGTATCTGTCTCACTAAGGGGGATAAAAAGATTTCAGCTCTGCAATTTTTATATTGATACATGTATTGATGGCTTTATTACATGCTTACCAAGTCAGAGTACCTAATCAATTCAGAGCAAAACTAGCAGATGTTTTAACTGCTTCAAAGCACTACCCATTTATCAGCGTAAGGAAATCTCACAGATGACACTGCTACATAAAATCTCACCTTCTAATCCTCGCTGTACAGGAGTGCCACTCACACACCAGCGATTGATTCCACTTAAACGGAGCGCCATTTCAGCAGCCTAATAAAAGGAGATAGAGCCAAGGTAAGAAAGGAAAACAAAGAGTGGAACACAGTCTGATGACACGTGGACCTTATTTTTGAGAAGTCTGAACATCTTTTCAGTATGTAACATTGACAGATTAGAAGCAGCATCAGTACAATATATTATGAAAATATATATAAAATTTGAGCTTTTTTGAAGATCACTGAAAGCTGGTAAAAGCCATGTCCTCTTCTGAGTAATCAAGCACAATTAAGAGTTCACAGAAGGCAAACAGATAGCAAAAGAAACTGTATGTTAAAAAAAATTAAAAAATTAAAGCCCATAAGCCATTATGAAAGTAGCATTTTTGTCTTCCAGTCTTGGGCAAAAAGACTGGACTAATTAAAATAATCTCCCCCTGCAGACTGCATCCCTTGAGTTTGCAGACAGAATGCAGACTATTTTAGCTTCTAGACCCAAAGGACGTATCTATGCCTCTGAACCATGTCACTGAACAGGCTAGTGTCTTGTTTGAAATTATCAAATACCATAAATAACATGACGACCTAGTTCTTTAAACTGTCAGCACAGATTATGTTAAGTATTTTTTGAGCTGGATATACTTCGCAGTCTGCCAAAATTCCAACAGGAGAACCATTTAATAGTATCTTCTACAGAAAATTCACTTCTAAAGAACAAGTGACAAGGACAAATTACTTGAGTGCACTGAACATTAAGTGAGGGAGAGGGAAGTCTACTGTATTATTTACAATAAACTTGTCAAAACCTTTTCAAGTTAAATAAACACATGACCAGGAATGTCATACCTTTGCAGTAGTGCATTCAACCATTTGTGCTTCATCGAGGCAGATCCTCCACCACTCCACTGCTACTAAGGGGCTTGGGATGGCCATGTACCGCTTCTGGTTCCTGAAACGGCGCCCATCTTCGCTGTTGCTGTGGGGTATGTCTACATAGTTCAGTTCTGTGCGCAGGACATCATATGTGGTGATAACCACTTCCTGCTCTGCCAACATGTGGGGCTGCAAAAAGCCATGCTTCTTCACACCTTGATACACCTACATAGATTTATATTCAATAGCACAGTAGGAAAGAAGAAAGTTAACAGAGACACTTTAATAAAAATGCCAAAGTATCAGTACAGCTTAATACATGCATGCTTTTAACAGTATTGCTCGTTAATATGAAACCATTCATAAAATCTGTATTCATATAGCATCATGGTGAGAAGTACATCTAAGTAGCATAATAATAAATACAATACAGTCATAGGCAGAAATTTTTATGCATAATTATTTATAACTTTGCAAAACATTTTTTTCTCATTTGAAGAAGAGAGGATTACATTATTTTCTACAAGTTATTTGTTGTAACACTTGTTTGAAGATTAAGTATTCGGTAATGCTGTATGGCACAACATTATGTAAGTTAACATGTCCAGTCTTCTTCTCTCCTTTACTGTTGTTATATTACCTTTCTCCCCATTGCCACAAAAATTTAATGGATGATTAGGCCAAGACAGAAATATGCATCAAAAAATACAAAACCCAGAAACAATAACCTGAGTAAAGTTTTACTTACAAAAGCATTTCTATGGAGATTCATGTGAGGAAAAAAATACACCAGTAAGAAACAATCTCTGTGGCCAACAGACTATTTTTATAAACCTCTCACATCGACATTTGTTCTATTATCAAAAGTACTTTTCTTGTCTCCCTCATAATTTTAAGCCAAAACCTTTCAGAAACATACAAAATTTAAAATAACTGCTCTTTACCCCTTGATAATCAGCACACGATTCTACTGTTAACCACACTTTTTCTTCCAGTAATAATCTTCCGATTCTACTGTTAACCATATTTTTTCCCAGTAATAACCTTCTGATACATTTGTGCATACAGCAACAGTATGTCTGTCAATTGAAAGAAACACCTGCAGAAAATTATCTGTTCAGTCTCAGAGTGGGACAACAGAGCATGTGCAACCAGGTCACTGCACAGGTGGCAGGGGGAGAAAAAAGAAAAAAAATAAACAAAAAGGAACAGACTCATTGAAGCAACCAAGAAGAAATAGCTCTCGAAGTCTAATGATTTCTTCAAGTATTTATCAACAGATTTTCTGGAGGTTTATACTTTGGCCTAGGTTCAGTTGCTTCCACAGCAGCAGGAAAAGACAACCTGCCACAAAGCATGACCTACTGATGAATTTTAATTTCTTGTTTCTTACATAAAACCATTAGAATTTCCCACGGGTTGTAAGGAGTTGGAAGAGTGAAAAATGTGCTTCACATGCAATGCAAAAGCTATTAACATGGGGAAATTGGTTCTTTTAAATATCTCCACTACTCATTTTACCTTCGCAGAAAAAAAAAATTTCCATTTTGAAGCAACACTGAAAGCAATTCTTGCTTACAGTTGGCAGTTAAAAGAAAATTAAAACAATCTCTTAGAATGGAAGATGTCTGACAGTTTAAAGTCCTGACATTCAGTACCCTGCAAATCTATTTCTATGAACTTTCATCCAAGCACGTATAAAACTTGGACTGGGCCCTAGGAAAACCAGCTGAGTCTTACACATTTGTTAGCTGCTGCACGAAATCTAATTAGACTGCTCACACACATAGCACTGGAGGCCGAGAATTCATTTACATATTGGGCATCTATGCATAATAGCGGAAGGTACAAGATATATCCTGGAATACAAAGTTATATTGATCTACAAGTACTGTTATTTTATTCAAAATACATGGAACCTGTGGCTTTCAAAGCACTTAATCATTACAAAGGTTCTTGACTACTAAAAAACATGAAGGATAAAAACCTGACTACATTGGTAATAAAAAACAATGGCCACCCTTGAATACTGTGATAACTATATTTTAAAAAATCCTGTGTAGCCATATTTACTCTAAGTATAATTAGGTTTATTTTACTGGCAGGGCTATTAGCAATCAAGTAAAAGGACAATACATGGTCTCCAAACAAGAAACACCCTAATAAACATGGTAGATGTTATAGAGACAATGTTCAAGTTGTAATAGTGTTGTTTTCAGTAAACACCAAGGCCCAAGACTGCTTTTATAAAGCCTGAGAACCAGAAACGCAAAACTACACTTTTTACCTACTGAAGCATTTTTTATCTAGAATGAAATGAGAAGCAACAGTCAGAGAGCTGCTTACATGCAAGTGTACAGTGAGACAACACCTGCAGTCAGGCCTTCTTAAGCTGCCTGGTAGTCTTTCAAACACCCTTCCCTCTCAGAAATCACCTGTTGTTGCAACTGCCCAAAATTTGCTTCCATTTGCTATAGAGATCTAGTCCACTATATTATCTCCTAGTGCCAACTAAAAAGGAAAAAAATTAAGAACTAATTTCAGACAGTCTTTCTAAGACACTGATGCACCATATGATTCCAAAGCATAGGTCTACATCCACAAATGTAGGATTCTGACACAGAGGACAAAGAGTCCGCTGAACTTCAAATAATGCAGATAGGTAGAAAGGAAGCCCAGAGCCTTGATAAAATAACTCTCTAGAATATGAAGCTATATAATCTTACCAGAACTCGAAGAGATGATGATCTGACATGCCTGTTGATCTCATCTACCCACTGATGACAAATAGAACTTGGAGAAATTATCAGAGTCGCTCTTGTGGGAACTGGTTTCATTGCCACAAGGCAATGGGGACAGTAGAAGGGCCTGCTCTTCAGGTTTTCCTCTTTGTAGTTTACACATTCTGCATGCTGCCATAAGTAGCATTTCAGGCACTGCACACGAGCTTTGTAGTCAGCCAATCCAAGCTCACCACAGATGCATTCAAAACGATATTCAGAGGTATTAAATGGAAATATAGAACTGGTATGTTGTACATTATTGTCAACATGCTCTTGGGAATGTGAGGACTGGACCTTTGGGATTTCCTGCTGGACATCAGCTGTAGTTTTAGAAACATCAAAAGCAGGATGACTCCTCATGTCACTGCCATGCAAATCAGGAGACTTTGGGATGACAGTTTCCTGCTTAACATTATTCTCTTGTACAGAGTCCTCATGATCTGCTTCAGATTTCTTGTTATTTTTGCTAGATGTACAATAATCGTGTTCTTCCATGGCAATATCCACCCGTGAAGCAGTTTTAAAGGCATTTTCAGATGTGACACCACTATTTTTTGATTCTTTGGTTTGAGTTTTAGCATCAATCAACTGTTTCTGCTGAATGTTTTCTGAAGTCTTTGCTACCTACAAAGTGAAATTAACGAAGAATGTCAGATTTTACATACAGATTTGTCCAGTGCCGTTTAATGTCTACCAGTGCTATTTAATGTTTCCATTAATGACATAGACACAGGGATCCAGTGCGTCCTCAGCAAATTTGCAAATGACACCAAGCCATGTGGTGCAGTTGACACACCTGAAGGACAGGATGCCATCCAGAGGGACCTGGACAAGCTTGAGAAGTGGGCCCATAGGAACTTCATGTGATTTAACAAGACCGAGTGCAAGTTGCTGCAGCTGGGTCAGTGCAATCTCCAGTATCTATACAGGCTGGGGGATGAACAGATGAAGAGCAGCCCTGGGGAGAAGGACTTGGGAGTGCTGGTGGATGAGAGGCTGGACATGAACTGGCAACAAGCAGTTGAAACCCAGCAAGCCACTTGTATCCGGGGCTGCATCACAAGCAGCGTGGCCAGCAGGACAAGGGAGGTGATTCTGCCCCTCTGCTCCACTCAGGTAAGACCCTATCTGGAGTACTGCATCCAGGTCTGGGATCCCCAAAATAAGAAGGACATAGACCTGTTGGAACCAGTACAGCAAAGCGCCACCAAGATGATTAGAGGGATGGAGCACCTCTCCTATGAAGAAAGGCTAAGAAAACTGGAATTGCTCAGTCTGGAGAGGAGAAGGCTACACAGTGACCAAATTTCAGCATTCCAGCTGAACTGTGTGAGTAGTGACAGAACAAAGGGAAACAGTTTTTAACTGAAAGACAGTAGGTTTAGATTAGATATTAGGGAGAAATTATTTACTGTGAGGGTGGTGACACTGGAACAGGTTCCCCAGAGAAGCTATGGATGCTCAGTCCCCGGAATGTTCCAGGCCAGGTTGGATGGGGCTTTAAGATCTATAGGAAGGTGTCCCCATAGCAGGAGGGGGAACACATCAGGACATAGATATTAAGGTTTTGTATAAATTTCCAGTTTGAGGTTAATGTTTAGCAGTGTTTAAAAACATCTTCACAGTAAGAACAATACAACTTCCAGTGCCACAATTTTAGAAGATTTATGACAGATGTATTTGATATACTTTAGCCCAAAATTTGATCTATGTATGATTTCTTCCTCTTTATTCAAGAATGTCAAAGTAAATACTGTTTATTGATAAAAATTAAGAAAACTGCAAGTGTGAACTAGTGCACACACACACAACACAGCTCCAAGTAGCATGCAAATGGTAGAAAAAAGATCTGCCTTTGCAACATTCTTTGAAGTAACTGTGGCAGTATGTTTTACCTGCTCTTTGGTTCTTTCTCGCTTCTTCTGTTCCTTGTAATTCTTTCCCAGCTTGAAAGACCCAGTCAGACCATGTCCTTTGACTTGCTCTACTACCTGTTCTGCGATCAGTTTTTCTAGAGTTCTTTTGAGAAGCCGTCTATTTCTCTTTGTGTCATACCTATATATAGCACTGATGTACTTAAATATTGCAATAATGGATGCACCTTTCTTCACATTCATTTCCTTCACAGCTGCTAGTATCATCACTCGTAAGCCTGTAGGTAAAATCAAAGCAAAACAACTTACAGCTCAGATAAAATGAAAGTTACCTCAGAGAACATGTATTAAGGGAACGCTAAACATAGTGTTCATCTGAAAAAATGCAAAACAAAGACAGCAGTTTTGACAATATTTGACTTGAGAAAGCTCTACAAATTGCTACTTTGCACTGATTCTAAGACAATATTTGATAGCAATAGAAATAAGTCACTCAATTTTCTTACTGAGGCATGAGAAAGACAGTGTCTTTCAGCTAAATGCATAAACTCTTTTACAGAGACCTTTAGATACATGGAGCTCTGTAGCTCAGAGTTCTAAGTTAGTAAGTTTACTTTTAAATGTGGATCATTTGTTTGTGGCACGCAATCCTACATGACAGTGCTCAGCAAAAGAATATTTCACTCTGAAGAAGTGAAGAGTAGCCTTGAGCTCAGAGTCAGTGGCCAATATAAGACTTAACGCAAAAAGCAAAATGCATTTTAGAAGTCATCAGAAATACTTACTGGGATATTGTATTTTTTCCTTCAATTTAGGCTCCATTTCCTTTGTTTTTTTCTTTTTATCTCCTTCAAAAGGTTGAGGGGGAACAAAGAAGTTCACAAGCTTACCCTAATGCAGACAACATTAAAAACTTATTAGCTCGTGTCTCTTCACAGTCACTCTGACCTTCATTAATCATTTCACATTTGAAAATAAGCATGAGCTGCTACAGATGTATGTTCTGATCTCACTAGTTTGCTCAGATAGCTCATTTTTAATGTAGAGTGACACCCCATTCCGTTCAGTTTCCTGGCAAACAGTGTTCGGCACCCTATACTGAGAACAGAAGAGAGCCGCCCTGCAACTCCTTGGGTCCTCCACTGCTTCAGAATCAAGTTGCAGGAATCTATAGCTGTAAGTGATCTAGGTTACTGATTGGGGAGGAAAATATATATTTAATATATAGTAACGAACACAAAAGGAGGTAAGCAATATAGAGGAAAAGCCTTGGTTAGTTATATAAAAAATAAGTTTCTCTTCTTAGGGATGGCTGCCCCCAAACTTTATTATTAATGATTCAGGAAGTGAGTCAATTCAAGGAAATGTATACTAAAAAACTGGAATATAAAAAAAAGAATCTCAAAGCTGGAAAAACCCCACAGTGCCAATATTTCTATTATTGTTTTGTAGCTGTATCTATTAACACTTCACTCTGTCCTGCCCAAGTGATTGCTCTGCAGGGTTCTTAAACAGTAACTGCAACGAAACTTCAGATACTGTTTGAAGCTTACAGAGAGTTGAAATAATTGGAGTAACTCTGACATTGGCTTATATAACACAGGAGTCATCCAAATTCTCTGGTGGAATAAGGCACTTCTGGTTTTGTTTTTGTTTGGTTTTTTTTTCAGGACATCATACAAAGAGATTTTATAATTGAAGACAAGAAAAATAAAAATTACAAGGGGCCTTCTGGAAGTGGAATGCTACCTTTTAACCAAAAGAAAATGTTACATAATTCTGCTTATATCATGAAACAGTTCCATTAACTCCAGCTCTCCAAAAGGTATGGTCTCTAGTTGTTGCAGTCTGTTGTCCAGGTGCTTTAGGGCTCATATTCCCCTCTCCATACTCCTCAGTGGTGACCCTCTTATACATTTAACAATCATCTTAATCTCTCACGTAATTGAGTCCTTTTAACTGATAAAATTACAAGCAGGCAGGAGATTATTATGAATTGATGTACAATGAAATGGGTTACCATGAATTCAAAGGTATGGAACCCATAAAGTGATAAGAGTTTACTTAAGAATAAGGTTTCTCTCCCTTCAGAAAGCAGAAATCTTTATTCACTGAGGGTAAATAGACCCTATTTTAGCACAGAACATATGTCTAATGGATGTTGGCTTCTGATCAGTACAAAGAAGTGAAGGAGAAAATGCCATCCAACATAGCAAAGTAACATATTTATACGCCTGTGCAAACCCTGTAAGCAGTGCAGTTGCCTCATAACACCTTGAACAACAGCAAACTATCAACTGCTTCTCATGCAAACTATTCCACCATTTATGGCAACAGGTATCATGTCCTACAAGGGAAAAACTGTCATTGAAATACAGCTTTAAATACGGACTTCTACAAACCAGAGAGCAATAAACTCAAGAGAAGTGCATTTGCATTGATTCTGAAAAGCATTTTCTTCATAATAACTCTCACGCTGGTTTCCTTACCTCAGGCAATGTCAGATCATCTTGTTTAATGTCTGGTCCGGTATGATTGAGAATAAGAGCCAACACTTCTACTGTTTTTCCAAGACCCATCTCATCTGCCAAAATACCTCCAGGCCACTGGGGTCCAGCAGTTGGGTATTCACGGATAATACTAAAATTCAAGTGCATTCCCAAATGAAAGTCAGTAACTACAGAATGGTGCGACCAAAGCAGATGTTCAGGCACATGCAGCCCAGCTTCAGCAAGGAAAAGTTTGTAAGGTGAGGCATTATCTTTAATTAGTTTAGCCGAGATTAAGAACGGTTAGAAAGCTTTTTGGATGTATAAACCTGACCAAGAAAAATATGTATGCCAGAATTTTTAGAATTTTTCCACCTCCTAACAGGCCTTGTCCTGCTAACCTTAGTGTATCATAACATTAGTCTCAAAGAATTTGAAATACTTTTATATTAATCTGTCAGAGATCTGAAAGTTATATAGGGAAAAATAAAATGTAAACTAGCAATCAAAAGGTTCTATTCTAACCAAATTAATGAGAAAAGGGAAACAGATTTAGTAATGCAATACCCAGCATTAATAGAAAGCATTATACTGGTCCCCTCCTTGAGACTTTAAAAACACTGGATGAGAAGGTCAAAGCTCAAATGCTCTAACTTAAAAAAATGTTAGTATTAAAGCACAAATTTATTGAAATAAAAAAAAAGCTTTAAGAATTACATCTTCAACTTGAGATTTACATATTTTGCATATTACATATGCATTATATATTACAATTTGTCTATTTTTCAAAATAAAGATATCACTGTTCTAATTCTTTAGTTGCTAACTGAAACACAAGATATGGATTATCTTGTATCCTTCAAGATAAAGCTACCAATAAGGTTTTCACAAAGTACAACCCTGAGGCATTTTCAGAAAGAGTAACTATAAAAACATACCAGCCAGTAAAGGGATTATAGTAGATTTTTACACCATCCAGAGTGATCACCTCCCGCCATAAGAAGTGTAGTGCGTTTTCTATGAAGAAAATGTTCACGTTACTACTGTGAGGTTCCTCTATAAACAGCACACTGTTCAGACTTGCTCAGCCCTACTGTGACATTTAGAGGCAAAAAGCTGAAGTCTACCTCCACCAAGCTTCATAGCCAACAAGGTACATCAACTACTGTTCAGCAAGACATAGCTTATCATTTAGTGCACTATCCAAACAACAGTTTTTATGGAAATAGTAAAGAAATAATTAACAGAACTTCTAAGGAAACAGCACGAAAACTACTGCTGACAATACAATGACACTTTCCTCAATTATGCAAGTTTTCCAAATCCATATACTTGCCACTGCTTGCAGTGCTTGTGTTCTCTCGGTGAAGCATCCAGTTCACAGCCTCACTTTGGTATGGCCTCAGAATGGGAATTAACGCAGGATGCTGCACATCCTTTCTCAGTAACTGGATATCCTGCTGGTGGGTGTGCCTTACAAAGTCATAAAGCTCTTCAATATTTTGTCGCTCTAGTTCCATGTCAGATTCTTCCTCATCTTCTTCCAGTTCATCTGCATACACCAAATAATTCAAGACACATATTATCAATCAACTTGGAACAACATTTCAGTAAATTTTGCTGCAACATATTTAGTTAACACATGAAAGAAAGCAAAGCAAAATGTCATTTAAACATATGTCATGACATGCACCTGACTCGGCTATCAGCAGTAGTAAACAATCAGGACTGCTTTTACAGATTAATACCTGAAATAAAGTAAAACAATGTAAAATAATAACAACATTTGTAATAACAGTAATAGCGATGAAAAGGAAAAAATTAACAAAACCCAAGAAATACAAGCGATGAACAGTATGATTGCTCACTACCCACTGAACAATGCCCAGCCCATTTTCAAGTGGTGACCGGTGGCTCCCAGAGTGTTTATAAACTGAGCATGTTGTTCTACAGTACGGAATATTCTTTCAGCCAGTTCAGGTTAGCTGCCCTGACCAGGCTCCCTTTCTGGCATCTTGTGCACCTCCTCACTGGCAGAGCAAGGACTGTAAAGTCCTTGACTTGGGGTAAGCACTACTCAGCAACAATGCATAACTGCATTGTTCTCATACCAAACCCAAACACAGGGCACTGTACCAGCTACTAGGAACAAAACTAACTCTACCTCAGCTGAAACCAGGACACTTGAAAGTTAAGATTAACATGCTATGATGAGCAAAGATGTATACACAATCACCAAAGCTCTTTTTTTAGAATTTATGTTTCACATAATTTGGACATATTGGCATACACTGAACTTAAGCAATGTAGAACATAAATTCATGAAAAATTCAAGGGTCAGCATTCCAGAAAACTGTCATACAACAGGTGAGAGAACAAAAGACTTAAAGGGTAAGTTTTAATGGTGTTTTAGTTCTCAAATTAAAAACATTGGTACAAAAAAACCACCAAAAAACAAACAGAAAGACACTAACCCTAGCTAACTTTGGAGACAAAGACACCTTGCAGAATTTTTCTAAAAACAAAATAAAAAAATTGGAAGCAAGTCAAGGGCATCATTTTCAGCACAAAGTGACCTTGAAAACTCTAAACAGCAAATGGCAGGCACAATTAAATCAAATTATAATTCTGATACCTTGGGCTAACAAATAAAAGACGTACCTGGCACAAAAACTAGAGAACATAATCCTACAATAAGTTTATGGAGCTGCTTTTAGGACATGAAAAGCAAAAGCTTCCTTTCATTTAAATGGATGGTGAAGGTGAAGAATGAAATGGTGTACCTATGTATGGCAGCCATCAGTGCTTTTCCCTAATCCTTTCAAATCAAAGGAACAATTCCAGTGCTTCACAGGGGAAAAGAGAATTCTGAAAGTTTCTACGTATTTATGAAAACTGTATATATAAGATTTGCAACGTAAACAAGGCAATCAGACTACACATGTAGGATTATTAATGTTCCAGTCAAATGAAAAGCACCAAGCAAAGTACTCAGCTTTATATACTAAAGAAACCATTCAAAGGGATCCTGTAACACATATCCCTCACTTTAGGAAAAGAACAGAAAACTAGAATGACTGCAAAGTATAACTTTGATCAATGAATTTGATCTCCACTGAAACCTATCATTACATTTGCTAAAATAACACTTTCCAAGTCTCATATTTTTAAGCATAACAAATTGACTTCTATACAAACTAAGTCTATCCAGAATTTTACAGAGGAGCAAAGACTACAGTATACTTTAAAGCAAATTTTTTTTCACATAATTGGATATTTTTTGTCCATACATTTCTTGTTTTGTTCATTCTTTCAAAGATTTTTTTCCTGATTAAATGGCTCTATGTACCACAGGGATTTTTAAAAGCATGCTAGGGAATTTTACCCTTCTCTCAGTTACTTATTAACCAGCAAATATTTAATTATGCTTTCAACCATTTCAAAATGTAATTCAATTATGTAAGTTTCATCTTAGCCTTTTTTACCTTTGAGAAACAGATGGTATTGTACTATTGAAAAATTTGGTTTCTCTGATACTATTCAAGTACTCTACTAAATTCCTTCTATGACTGAACTACAGTTCTGCTATTGCATCTGCAGAAAAATCTTTACATTTCCAAATGGCTGTATTTGCATCAATAAAAATGTAGTATTTCCTCTCTTTATTCTAGATTAATGGAAAACTTGTTGCTTTGCATTTAGTAGTAAATCACACACACAAATACCAAAACCAACTTTGTACAAAGAATTTATTCTTCTTAAGAAAAATGAAGGCAAATGGTATATGATATGCCATTGCCAGCTACTATAGCTCCATGACACTGGGAAAACAAAATCCAAACCATTTACCAGAACAAAGAGCAATTAAACGGACATTTTAGTCTCTCTTTTTTTAAACTTTAATTATAAAGACTATGGGGTTTTTTCATATTAAGAAAGCATCTTGCTGAATCTATAAGTAACCTATGCCTGTGCGTTCACTGAAGCTATGAGCGGCATGTAATATTATATGGCAGATACAGGATAGAAGCTATTATGAAACCAGCTATTAAAGCAAGTCAATAAATCTCTGCAAACAATTTTCTCAAAAAGGTGCTTAACTCCACAATTAATTTGTGAACTTCATGAAGCTTCTCCGTATTTTGCACAGTGAGTGAGCCACCTAGGGAAGTGTCCTCCTGGATGCATTGTTTGTTAATGGAGGGGTGGCAGGTGATGTGAGGGCTGGAGGTCATCTTGGGCACTGAGATCATGAAATGATAGTTTTTGGTTCTTGGAGAAATAAGGAGGGGTGCCAGCAGAACTACTACCTTGGACTTCCAGAGGGCACACTTTGGCCTGTTTAGGGGTGTGATTGACAGAGTCCCTTAGGAGGGCTGTCCTTAAGGGCAAAGGGGCTGGACATTCTTCAAGAACAAAATCTTAAGGTACAGGAGCAGGCTGTCCCTGTGTGCCAAAAGATAAGGTGGCAGAGATGACCAGCCTGGCTCAACAGGGAACTTTGGATGGAACTTGGGGAAAAAAGAGAGGTTATGACCTTCGGAATAAGGGGCTGGCAACTCAGGAGGACTACAAGAATGTTGTGAGGTTACTGCATTCAGTTTTGGGTCCCTCACTGCAGGAAAGACACGGAGGAGCTGGAATGTGTCCAGAGCAGGGCAATGATACTTGTGAAGGGTCTGGAGCACAAGTCTTATGAGGAGTGGCTGAGGGAGCTGGAGTTGTTTAGCCTGGAGAAAAGGTGAATGTGAAGGGACCTCAGTGCTCTCTGCAAGTACCTGAAAGGAGGTTGTGGTGAGGTGGGGTTCAGGCTCTTCTCCCAAGTAACTGAACAAGCAAAAATGGTCTCAAGTTGCACCAGGGGAGGGTTAGACTTGATATCAGGAAAAAGTTCTTCACCAAAAGTGTTGTCAAGCTTTGGAACAGGCTACCCAGGAAAGTTTTTGAATCACTATCCCTGGAAGTATTTAAAAGATGTGTACATGTGGCACTTAGGGACACAGTTTAGTGATGGACTTGGCAGTGTTGGGTTAAAGGTTGGACTCCATGATCTTAAGGGTCTTTTCCACCCTAAATGATTCTATGATTCCACATTAAGTATTTTGTCCGTTTTTTTTTTTTTTTTTACATTCCTTAATGCATCTATGCTATGCTTGCCACAACTTGAGATGGAATTCCTGCCACAAAGTCTCAAAACCATCTAGAAGGATATGAATGGAAAAAGTATACCTTGAGGAAAACAAATATACGAAAATTAAATGTAGTGATTGAGAAAGCATGTCGCTTATTTGTGTAAATCTTTGTGCACAACTCCATAAACACGAGAATTTGCTCATCCATGGGGAGATCAAGAAGACTCATCTTGGAATGTTGCTGTGTAGAGTTCACTTTAGATGGGTATTGACAAATGTTAAAGTACATACATGCAATTTAACAACAAAAAAAAAATCAAATAATTCTCCTTAAAAACAAGAGGAATTTAAACACAGACTAAGTTGTTAGAAATGCCTAAGAGGAATGCATTAATCAGCATAGAATCAAGGCTATGTTATTTTATGCTACATCAATAAGAAAGTGCTTAAAAACCATTAGATAATGAAACTAGTTTCACAGCGCATAATCGCCTGGGGTCTTCCCTCACAAATATTTTTCATTTCTGACATGCTTTTTCTGAATTCAGAGCACAGCATAATGCATACTATGGACTTACATCGTAGTTTATTGACCCTGTTTTGTTCTCTAACACTTTCAGGATAATTCTTTACCTTTGATTTGGTTTGACTAGCTAAGTTGATGCATTTACTGAGCTATAGATCTACCTACTGAACTACAATCTTAGTTGCAACAATTAGCAAAGAGGCCATCATATTTTTCTTCCGCACTGCTTTATATTTATCTCATGAATTTCTATTGATGCTTCATTGCCTAATCTGCATGCAAGCTTTCAGTTGTTCTTCAACTCTGTTATGCTGAATAATACATTTAAACTTTGTTGATACCATTTCACCAATTCTTCTTTTTCTCAAGGCATTAGTAACACATTAAGTTGCACGTGCCTTTGCAGGACTTTACTGGTGAATACCAAATGTTGATTTCTATTCTCCACTTGCCACTTTACTTAGCCATTTACATGGCATTTGTTGGCATAAAATCAAGACTATTATTATTTTACACCACACTAAAATGTACATGGTGAAAAATGGTCAGAATATTTACCAGTTGGCAATACAGCTCCTTTATGAACCTGAGCTGGTTACATGGCTTCTGAAAACTTAAGACATAGCAACCCAATCACTCACGTCCACATTCTTGTTCCAGTAACTTTGAGGGGCATGTCTTCCCTTTCAGAAAGTGCCTCTTCACCTGTAAGCAACACTGAACCATGCAGTCCATAAGTGTACTTTAGTGTACTAAAGACAAATGCCCCAGGTTCCAGCAGAAAATTGTTTTGGATCTCAAAATAAGTCACTGGTCATTTTCTCTACAAACAAACTCCTTCCTCAGCTCTTGCACAGTGAAAAGATATGCAAAGAAAATTGTGCTTTCTGCTACGGCATTACTTTATTTCTGCACTCTAGCATATGCCTTAGTCATATCACGTTTATGAATTCTCTGGCAAATATTCTGCTTCTAATGAATTTATGATAATGTATTTCTCCTAATCCATTTAAAACCATTATTATCCATTTCTATACCTAAACTATGTATTCCTCAGACTTCTTGGATCTGCTTTATTGTGCTTTTAAACTTATATTGACATATTTGTGTTGGTCAGATCACTGCAGTTTTTGGAAAGATGACTTCTTACGTGCACTATAGTCCCTTCCTCCCATACTTAGTTATACTGGCCCATCCCTTGGTACACCTCAAGTCTTTTCTTACAGTTCCACATTTGTTCTTTGCAGCAGGTAGGGATGTTCAGATGTTATTTGGTTAGTTCTTCCTTTTAGCTTCTCTTTAGAAAGTTGCCTAGTTTTTTTTACAATTCTACCTTTTTCAATTAAGTAAAATTTTAGGGGGGGGGGCACTAGCCTTCCCTCTCTTCGGCAAGAACACAAACTCAGTATACTACTGTCACTGTTATCGAGTCAGTCTTCAGCTAACATTCTGAATCAATCTTATACTCAGGAACAAGTCCAAGGCTGTTTTTTTAACAAGTTTCCTAAGCCATTGCACCCTAAAGTCATCATTTATGACTCTATAAATCTGGATTACTATGATGACTACTAAGTATATTCTGGCAAATATATCTTTAATTCCAAAATGACAACAAGACCCATATTTGTAAATCTGCAGTAGTATGTTCTTAGAACTGTCATAAAGCTCCATTTTATAGTAGTTTACATTAAAACTGCTTTACAATACAAACCACACAGAAATCTATTGCCACAGTTGTTTGATAGGCAACAACCTGGGGACAAGAGTTTTCTAAATTTAATTCCTGGTCCATTTAAACAGTTCCTTTGTAACTTGGACAAGCTACTGTAGTTCTGTGCAAACAACCCACAACGAATCAGTCAAAACTGTATTTCCTGCCAAAAAGGTAAGGACTCAAACGTCTCCGTGTTTCAATGCCTTATCTGTACAGAAGAAATATTATCACCTCTAATTTCAGCATAAACTAATTAGCATATGATTAATGGTCAGACAATAATATTGATATACTTAATGCCTTTACCTTGAAACTAAAAGTTGCTCTAGATGGCAGGAATAACTACCATTTTTCCTTGCATTTAAAACTACTACACAAGACACACTTTAATAACAAAAACTGTTCATCAACAATAAACTTTATTGAATTACCTGGAATTAAAAAACTGTAGAACTTTTCCATGAGTTTTTGAATCAGATGATTAGCTTTTTTGGGTCTTCCACCTCCATCACTGAGAAACTCTGGTTTACTTAGCCCAGCTTCAAGAAGGTAAATTCCAACCTGCAGAAGTGTTATACAGTTAATACTTTAATTAACTGTTAAAATGACAAGAATATTATAAACAGAAGAACATGAAAATAACAACAGTGCTTCGAAAATCAGCAGGTATAGACAGATATAATAAATGTATTAAAAACACCATATAGAGAATTGCAACTAAAAGCTTCTGTGATTCCTTCATGTAAAGCATTGCTCATGGTGAAAAAGTAAAATAATTTTTTAGGAAAAAACACACTAAAACCACTTAGAAACTACACACTTTCATCACATTACAAAATATATGGTACCTGCCAGACTTTGTTGTTCTGAGGTTTTTGTGTCATATTTCAAACAAAAAGAACATTCAAAATGTATATGAATGCCTACCTTTAAAGCCTGAGCCTCTCCAGGTCTTTGATAAAGTCCAATTATCTTTTTCTTTTGCAACCATCTCAAGCCTTCCAATATTTCACCACTTAAAGTTGGTTCCACCAAAATACATTGTTCATAAGCCCCCAGGTATTCTTTAGTTTCATTACTGTACTCTTCTTCACTTCTTTCATGAACACAGACCTGCAGTTGATCATCAGAGTCTCCTCTCATTAAAGTAAAGCTCCTTTCACGGAATTCATCAGCTAGAATTTGTTCAGAAGGAAGATGAAGAGCAAATTCTCCCAACAAAGCCTTCCAGGACCCATCTGCACGATATGGCAAGACTATAACATTTAGTTGTACAGACACAGGAGTCAAGGTGGAATAAGAGTCTTCTTCATCATTAACTGACAAAAACTTAACAGATTTTGAGCCACTGCCTTCTTTTTGTATGAGATCTTCATCAGTGCTATCATCATTTATAACAATGAGGGACGCAGAAGTGCTTGGAACTGGACCGTGGTCCTCATTGGTCACTTCATCATCTAGTGTTACCACCTCATTTCTCCGGTCTTCATGCATATTCCAGCAGAGCTTTTTCTTCTTCTCCTCATCTACTTTAGATGGAGGTGCGCGTTTTCGACGACTACTCATTTTGTCGTTTTCTATATAGTATTTTCAATCTCTGCAAGACGAAGCAAATCAGTCAGCAACAAACATTACAAAATCAAATGCCTACACTACAATTTCACCATGCCACAGTACCTAACCTTGCAAAATGCTCAGACACAAATATACACACTAAAAACTCTAACTGTTCACAAGTATTAGCTTTAAAGAGCCTCTCCTGTTCCTGCGCCATCACACAAAGCTGGACATGAAGCACTGCCCTATATTACATCTTATAATTCTGCCAGACAGTGAGAGACAGAGATCAACAAGAACACTTCATTTCACAGCTGTTACGCAGAATCTTGTGGAAGAGATATAAACTGAGAAGCAGTGGAATCCCTCAAAGATGGGGGTGGAGAAAGACAGCAACAGAAACTCCAGGAACGAAAGTGCAGGAAGTACAGGAGATTTGGGGGCGGGTGTGGGGAAAATACACAAAAAATTCCTCTTTCCTTTCAAAGCCTACGTAGACATGAAACTTTAAGCAAACTTGATATAGGGCTAGTCTGAAGCTGGCATTACATAAAATACAGTTTAGAGCCTAAGCTAGCAAGCTCTATCCTTCCAAGTCCCCAGCGACCTTCCTACTAGTATTCAATCCTTTATTTTCCCAGGAAACTCTGCATCCTGGGACCTGGGTACACAAATTGCTTGCAGAAGAGCCCCTAGTTATTCTGCTGTGCACTTTGGAGGGGCCAATCACCAAACTAAACGCATAGCCTTACTGATTTTGACTAATTGCAAAGTCAAGTCAAGATGCATATCCAACCCCTGGACTGAACCTGGTCACAGAACAAATTTTGTGGAAAAAATAGCACAAAATAAAGTACACATGGTAAACAATACATACAAAGAAGCAGATTATGAAATCCTAGACGCATCTGGGAAACTAATAACTACATACTCAAAACTACATGTGCATAATTAAATCCTAAAACAAGCAATAACTTTTTTTTTAAAAATTCTGTTTTTATAAGAATCCTGAACACAGCAATAGATCTATGACCTCATATTACACTCTGTCAGTAAAGACAGGAAAATAGTTAGGTATCCGAGTCAATTCAGCTTCTGCATACAACTTTCAAAGGAATGCAGTAAGATGAGAGGAAAATATTCCAAGTTGCTAAATCCAGTATGCCACTTTCTAACGTTAAAGGGGTTTATACTGGAACAGGATAGAATTCCTGAATCATTTTAGAAGGGTCTTGAGGGGAAAAAAATCAAAAATATAACAACAAACACTAATTGATAACTCATGAAAGCCAAAGGAAACCTCCTGAAATATACAAATCTTGCTGGTTTCAATTACAAACACAGAATCACAGAATTGATTAGGTTGGAAAAGACCTCTGCGATAATCAAGTCCAACCTACGACTGAACACTACCCTGTCAACTAGACCATGGCACTGAGTGCCACATCCAGTCTTTCCTTAAACACCTTCAGGGACGGTGACTCCACCATCTCCCTGGGCAGCCCATTCTAATATCTAATTACGCTTTCTGTGAAGAAATTCTTCACAGTGTCCAACTTAAGCCCCTTGCGCAGCTTATGGCTATGCCCTAGTTGTTTGAGAGAACAGGCCGACCCCCACCTAGCTACAAAATCCTTACAGGAAGTTGTAGGGAAAGGCAAAGTCTCCCATAATTAGACAACAGAATTAAGGGAAGGTGAGTTTTTCAAAGTAACGCTCCCGCACACGGAGCGACGCGGACAGCAATCGCAGCAAACCCCCATGGGTGCGAATGCCGCGCTTAACGCAGAGGCAGAGGGCCCTCTGCGGCATGCCGGCCCGCAGGAGGACGGCAGCCGGGGCACGGCGCTCTGACGGACAAACCGGGAGCACAGCCCGGCAGGAGCGGGAGCTGTTTAAAGGTTCCGCGGCCAGGAGCGGACCGTGCCCACAGCCCGCAGCAGCGGAATCCCTGCACAGCCCGGGGCTGTTTGCAGAGGCCGCACCGAGCGACCGCGAACCGTGGGCCCGGGGCCTCCCCCGCGGCCGGGACGCGGGCACGGCTCCTTGTCCCGAGTGGGGAAAGCGACTTGAGGCTCGAGACGGCGAGGCCTGCGGGATGCGACATTCTTCGGCAGCCTGCATGGCATCTCCGCGGCGCCCGCNCAGAGCCGCCGGGAGGGCAGGGCAGGGGAGCGGCGGGGACAGCGGGGCGCGCGCACACACGGCGACCCGGCCGGCAGTCAATGGGCTCCGAGGACGGTGACATTTACTCCGCCCCACCCCGCCGCGCGCCAGCGGAATACAGCGCCGGGAAGGGCGGAGGGCGGCGCCGGCGTACTGGAGGCCCGGCCGCTGCCCTCAGTGGGGCGGGGCCGGGCACGGGGCTGTGACGTCACTTGCGGTGGGCGGGGCCGGGCGCGCGGGTGTGGGAATGGCGTGGCGGTCCGAGGGACGCTGGAATAATTCCACCGGAATGTGAGGTAGAAATAGTTACTCTGCGGGGCACCGAGCACTAGAACGGGTCGGCCAGAGAGGCTGTGGAGGCTCCCTCACTGGACATACTCAAGAACCGCCTGGACGCAGTCCCGTGCCCTGTGCTCTGGGATGACCCTGCTTGAGCGGGGAGGTTGGACGGGGGGGACCCGCTGTGGGCCCTTCCCACCTGACCCATCCTATGGTTGTGTGGACGAAACATTTGGGAGGAGAGAGAGGACACGGACAGGGCTCTTAAGGCGTGTGATAAGGGCGATTTAGAGAGGGGGTTTCTGGGCTGTCAGCACTGCAGAGAGGCAAAATAAGGCCGATCGATTTTTAACGACAGCTATCGCTTCAGTAAAAACTGCAGAAATATTTAATGCTCTTGCGAAGCAATTGAAGGGCTGCCAAGGACCTTCTGTTTCCTTCCTAACAAGAAGATCTTATTAAAAGACTCTCCTTTTATTAAATTTTCATTAATGAAGTTCTTTTATTTCTGGATGTGCGTTTTGGAACTTAGCTATTATGGAGTCACAGAATCAATTAGGTTGGAAGATACCTCTGAGATCGAGTACAACCTATGACCGAACTCCACCATGTCAACTAGACCATGGCACATCCAGTCTTTCCTTAAACACCTCCAGGATGGTGACTCTGGCACCTCTCTGGGCAGCCCCTTTCAGTGTCTAATCACCCTTTCTGTGAACGAATTCCTCCTAATGTTCAACCTGAACCTCCCCTGGTGCAGCTTGAGACCATGTCTTCTCATCCTGTCACTAGTTGCCTGGGAGAAGAGACTGACCCCCCACCTGGCTACAACCTCCTTCCAAGTAATTGTAGAGAGCTGTAAGGTCTCCCCTGAGCCTCCTCTTGTCCAGGCTAAACAAGCCCAGCTCCCTCAGCTGCTCCTCATAACTGTGCTCCAGAAACTTCACCAGCATCACTGACCTTCTGTGTACTCTCTCCAGCACCTCAATGTTCTTCCCAAAGTGAAGGGCCCAGAAGTGGGCACAGTACTTCAGGTGCCCAGTACTCGCCAGTGCCAAGAACAGGGGGAGATCATTTCCGTGTCCTACTGGCCACAGTGTTGCTGATATAGGCCAGCATGCCTATTGAGTCAATACATAAGATAGTGAGCAGCTGAAGTAATGTGCTTCTCTAGGAAGTTATCAAGCAACCTTGTTTCACTCCCTCGTGGTATGCAGCCTTGTGCCTGGGTAGGCAGCTTCATTTAAAGAAGTGGCATCCAGGTTTATGTTGCAAGATGTGTACATTTTCTCATCCTGAATTTGACGACAGGGCTCAGGACAGGAAGAGGACAGCAACTCACACTGTCAGTCTAGGGCAGCTTAGAGTCCCCCCACATGGGACCCCAAAGGTGTGACTCCTCGTGCAAGTGTCCTCCACTTGCTGTTGACAACCTGATGCTGTGAGAAAGTCTCACAAGTGACTGCTGCTCACCCTTCTCCACTTGATGAAGTCCGGGCTCTGATAGCAATTGGAAACAGGAGAAAAAATCATGCACTTCAGGAACCTTTATAGAAATAACAGACTACAATTCCTGTCTCAGTGTCCTCTGTTCGCAGGCTCATTCACAGGGTTCTTCACAGGGCTGTGAATGTCTTAATGAGCCCTTGTCCTTTAGTTACCTTCCCTATTTCTATATTGTGCATGCCTTTTATTAACGATTTCCTCTCCTGGGTTGAAATTTTTGATTTCTTTGGTAGTGATGGTGGCTTTTAAAGACTTTTAATATAATGCACTTGTGAAACTGAACTTTATTTTCTCATCTGTATGTCATAAAAACTAGTAAGCAAGGAAGGAACCTTTCTGCTTTCAGAAGAAGGGGAAAACACAATGGCATCGAGAGTGCCTGTTCTGCATGATGATATATGTCTGAGCCTCTTTTTTTCTCTCACCACCATTCAATATGAAGTATTTTTCCTAATTCTCAGTATAAACAACCTTGTCATAATCATCCTGCTGAGGGAAGGAGGAGATAACAACTTCAATCAGGGTAGCAGCCAAGATCTGGCTGTTCCCAGGTAGCCATTGTCTTGGCATTGCTCAAACCTCTTCTGGCTTAAAGCTGAGAAGTCACTTCCCAGCTCTCTCTGCCCACTGATTGGGTCAAGAGTCAGTATCCCTTATGATTTTTTTTTAACACAAGGGGAGGAAAGTGACTCATATTTGAAAATACCCTTGGCTAGAGATGCAGTGAAACAACACTAGAGGTCTTTTAACAAATAACATTTTTATTTGAAAAAAAATTCACATTTGTTAATCAAATGTGAAGGCACATGGTTAGCAGCAGGCTATACTGGTAAACCTTGCAGTATCATATGAGAGAGGATAGTGGGAAAAAAGGAGAGAGAAAATCAAAAGAGGGAGGGGAGAGAGAGAAATCACTGGTCCTGGATCCAGCTTTGGGCCATCCAGAACGGGTCTTTGGTGTGTAAGGGGCTGTCATACTGAAGTTCTTGGGTACACTCCAACAGAGCTGAAGGCACAAATCTTATCAAAGGTGTGTCCTAGCTTTGGGCTGGAGAGAGGAGCAAGCCCATTGGCTTGTCTGTAAGGTGGTTGTGTTCTCAGCCATGAAGGATTTCCAATGCCAGTATATACTTCTGGAAGAAGTGGAGGTGAGACTACTGCTGGCATAGGGCTGGGGACCACCAATTTATATGTAAATGAGGGATCCCTAGAGTAAAAAGAGGGATTGCATAGACTGTGGGTCTAGCAAAAGGGTAGAACAGAACCATCACACCTTAGCATCACTGCCTGTCTCACCTGACTGATTGCAGTGATAAGGGTCATCCCTCCTCCGCCTCAGCACGCCGATCACAACATCTCATGGAAATCCCTTCACCGTGTGTCTGGCGGCATGTCTCATGGAACACCTGACTGTTATCTTGCCTGTTGTGGCTCCAGATGCCTTATTTATGAGTGTTTAAGGTATTTATTGGAAGAATTCAAAGATGTCTCCACCCCATCCTGTGTCTCAGGGAGTTTGATTTTCTGTCTAGGTCATTACAAACCTGTATTTTGAAATAAGGGTTGAGACCAGGTGGAAAAATGCCCATTTCTATCCAGCAGTTAATGACTAAGGATCCTAGTGATTAGTAGCGAGTAATTTCTCTCCTGTTCTAAAGAACTTTAATGCATAAAAGAAGATAATTGCCATTTAATCTAACAAAATAAAAAGGAATAGTATAAAGAGAAGACAATATGACATAAAATAAGACCATGTGATTTTTTTTTGACCACTCTTGAGAACAAAGACTCCCTTGCCTATGGATAAAAATTCCTCTATGCTCCCAGTAGCAATTCTTAAATCCCTGAAAGAGTAAACAAATAACATCAGGACACATGCTGCTTTGCAAAGGGTTTCTTTTTTGAGGGAGGATGCAGAGAACAGCATGTTCATCGTTGCAGTATTTTAGCATTCTTTTCACCAATATTTTAGTTGCAAAGACACGTAGAAGTTTTCTAAAGAAAATCAAAATTACATTTGTCTCCAGATTGGTTCTGGCAGAAAATGTGAATTGTTGTAGCAAACAAATAAAACCAAAGGCGCGACAATGATTGTATGTTATGCTGAAGGGCTAACTGTGCCTCAGCAAACTAGCGTTTTAATCAGGTAGTTAACTAGCACGAATATTTTGAGCTCTATTGATAAAAGTCATCATATGATAGAAATAGAAAGATGGACCCCAGTGGAGGCATAATATCATTCCAGTCTATTCCAGGTTAATGAAATCATGATCAGTATTCTGTGCCTTGGTAGGAAGTTATTTTTGTGTGTTCAGCTCTGTCCAACTTCTGTAGTGTTTGGTGTTCTAAAATAGCTGTCATAGTGGGACTTTGAAAGTGTAATCATAAAATTGGTACCCTCCACAGTGCATGATACTGCTTTGGGCAAAAGAGTAGAAACTTTAAATATTTTTCAGAAAGCCACAAAGGGCAGATTATTATTGTGTGCCAGAAGCAATCATGTAAGCCAGTAAGCTATGTCCCTAGCATGCAAACAATACCATGAAGCCATGGGATGGCAAGCCTTCCTTTTTTCATTTCTTCAAGTCTTCAGCTCTGTTTCCAGCATATCACTTGTGCCCTTCTGCCTCTTAGCTCAGCACCTCCTGGGGAAATCTATCTAATCCCCACAGAATAACACGCTTCAGGCCATCTGTCTCAGCTCACGTGTATGCACAATTTTTGTACGTTCTTGTCCATCTGCCACTCAGCTGAGCTACGTGCTGGTTTTGTGAAAACCAGGTGATACACCTGACCTCAGGACTGACAGTAGCAGCTGATCAGTCACTGGTGGGAGTTAAGCCCATCTCCCTTTTTCCAAGAGAAAAGGACAGTTAAAAAGACTATCTATATATAGAGCAGAAAAAAAATAACCATGTCATTGCATCTAGGACATCATCTAGAGTTACTATGTAGGATTTGGAATCCAGTTCTTGGAGTTATTTAAATATATACCTAAATAAGGTGTTTTCTTTGCTTTAATATTCCTTTTATAAGCAAAAATGCATAAAGGAAAAGTTTGCAGTTCCTGAGAAAACACAAGCTCTCTTGTAAAACTGGAATTAAGTAAATAAAATGTTTGTAATAAAGCCAGTAAAAGTGTTTGAGAATTTAGCCTCAAAATATACATGTTGGTAACATAATACATGGCACAGTGGTTTGGAGGACAGCTGAAGGATGCTCACAACAAAGTGATATTTCAGGCATTATCTTTTAGAGATATATTTCTTGGGAGTGAAAAATCTTGGGTTTTACACTCTGGCAAGAGAAGATTTGAATTCATAACTGACTCTATAATATAAAAATTCAGGAAATCAAAACTTCTTACAAAATTCTTATCTGTGTTCTTTACTATGGATAAAAAGCTAAATCAAATTGAATTTGAAATTAAAACAGGCAGTCTTCTGGAAAAATTTTATTTTGACCACTTTCCTCATAAAGAAGTGAGAAGCAGTCTTGGTATTTTTTTATCAAAAAAAATATGACCTTCATCAGGGATGTTATTTCTTTGATTTACAAAATTAGAAGTACAGAAAGAACTGCAGTACTAAAGCCATAAAACAATGTATTTATTTAACACAGATGAAATCTGCATTCACAGATGTTTTCTTGAAGTTTAATGAAGTTTGATGTTAAAATTAGTTCATGAAGATTGATGTAGCTTCGTGGCAGAAGGTTAATAATCATTCTCTTTAGAGGAGTGTTATATTTAATTATCTGTCCAAAATTTACCTTTGAGCCACTTGGATTATTACCTGACTCAAAAAAAGCAGCAGGTTTCATAGGGGGTAGGTTGTGTACTCTGCACCACCCGGCATTTGCTCCAGTTCTGGGCTGTAGGATCAGGCAGTGCTCAATCACGGAGTGCACAGGGAATGAAACATCCAAGGAGATACCACAAAGCTGCCAGCAAACTGCCTCGTGATTTGGGGTAGTTGCACATTATCTGGAAGTGGTTAGTGCCAGACAGCATTTCTGGTAGAAGACATAGGGATATTTCTATCTGCAGTGTATGAGAGATACTATGCAACACTATGCCGCAAGGGAATTATAGCGAAGCAGCTCTCAGCTAGGCAGTAGAACTGGCTGCTTTCTGCTGCTAATGGAATCTGGTCCCTTATAACTATTCTCTAAAAGGCACATAAATCTGGAACAGGATAGGCTCGAGAGTGGCAGTACAAAGGTGATGCTGCTGTTCAGGGAGAAATATTAAGACACTAGAAGTCTCTACACCCCTTGCCATGTGGGGCACTGTGGTGTCTGGAGCAAGTCTGTAGTACAGAGGTCCCTAAATCATCCCTGAGCTGATATTTTACTTTGGTCTGGGGGCATTAACTCACTAAGGCAGCAACCTTAACTGGTGAGAGAGAGTATTTTCTCTGGATATAAATGTCATTGTATTTCCAATAATATACATGTAGGCTTATTAATCAAACTATGTTTGTGTGTGTCTTTGTACTAAAGTTTAGAAATGCAATGGGCGGTGTACAATGAGAAGTTAGTCTGGAGTTCCAAATGCGTATTTGGTTTTGTTTTCTTACATGGTACTACAGCAAGCCCAACCCAATTGGTGCAGCTGGAATGGCCCACATAAATGAGCAGCTCTGGTTCGAGGTTCATAACTAGTGCAAGGGGTGCAAACAATTTAAGTATTTTGGTACTTCTATACATAGTCACCTCTTCCAATTACCAAAATTTGTAGGTGAATTTTAGTATGTTTTTTTTAATCTCCAGTATCTGTAGATACTCTCTTGTCATTGCTGTCTGCTTTGCCTTTCCCCATTCAACCAAACTCAGCTGTATGGATTGTGTTCTATCTGTAAAACAGTAATAAAAAATAATTCCATGTCCACTGTGCTCTCAATAAAGTAGGTGCATAATCTGTTAAGTAGCACTATAGTTCCAAAGTTTGTACACAAATTTCAATAATAAATCATTCTTCAGCCCAATCTCCTTTCCGCTTTCAGTGCTCTGAGGGGTTTTTTTTTCCTTTTGACTTGTTTTGTTCTAAAGCATTTTACTACATAGTGTCCCATCTGTGTACCACAGGATTGTTTATGTTTCTTAGCTGGGCTTGGTAGCATCCACATTCTCTGACTGGGGAAATGAGTCAGCAGAAATGACTCTGCATCACTGAACACAGTCTCAAGGGAAAAAAACCCCACCTCATCAAGCAATGAAATATTACATCTCAAAACCCTGCTGGAGTAAAAATGAATCTTTTTAATTGAGAAGGTAATTAGAAGCTGCAGAGATATGACCGAACAGGCTTTTATTTGAAAAATGATTGTGAGAGAAAGTTTTTTTTGCAACAAAGTATTACTTTTCATTAACTTCTGTTTGTTTCTTGAGGCAATAAGAACAGAATACAAGAATGTTGCAAAAAATACTCTCCTGTGGTGCTTATAGACATGCAGATGTTCCTAATTGATGAAGTCCTGGGTCTGCAGCACAGATGGAAAGTGATAAATGATTAAGGTGTCAGAGGATATGAATAACAATACTACAATGTTGTGTGTAGAGATACCAGCAAAACAAGGAATGCTTATCTTCTGTCTTGATAAGCATCTTATTTACTGCTTAGTAATTTTGCAACAGTGCTGGCTCCTGCCCTAACAGTAAGTTAGTGTGTTTCTGTCAGGGCCCTGGGACCACCACCAGCCCTGACTGTCCCTTCCTGGTCACCTTCCCAGGGCTGGAGAGATGGGATAGGCCCTGCCTGCCAGGCCCTGCCCTGCCCTGAAGGACACCTGTGGGGACCCTCTGCCTCCGCTAGCCTCCAGAGAGCCCTGTAATGTCTGGTCTGCAAGGAAAACAATGAGGGTGCTTCTACCACAGGCCAGGGATGGTTTTCCCTTTCACCTGTGCTTGGAAACTGCATTTGAAGCCTTCCAGAAATTATTAACCTGGTGGGAAATATCCACATTATCCAGTTTTAACCCGAATGACTAGAAATGTGACAGTGCTGTGTGCAGCTGATTGTAGGATCTTATGAAGAGAGAAGAGTCAGGTGAGCACCTACACTTGCTGCTGTCCTGGGGTAGGTCCAGCTCTGGGCACAGGTCAGTGCATTGTTGAGTGTGATGTCAGAAGATCTGAAGACAGACATCACTATTCATGCAAGGTAATTTGCAGAGAACTAGCCTCTTACCATTATTTTTAAGTTATGCACCGAAAGTAACCCTGGATGCCAACTTTTATTTTGCTTTGCTACCCTGGTAACTCCAGAAGAATTAGTTGCAGCTGCTGGTATTGTTTCAAAATTTTGCTCCTTATTCTTAAGACAAATAAAGAGCATAATTTGAGAAGGGGAATAAAGGTAGCATCTACACTAAGCAAACCCTTATAGATTTTTTGTCCCAGCTTCTTGTGACTTGAGTGCTTTTTGAGGAGGGTCTGGCCCACTTTTGCCTGAGTGGACCCAGCCAATATTTTTCCAGCTTGGGCTTCGCTTACCCAGTGAGAGTTTGGTGTGGTTAGACTTCTTGGTGCCACCTTTCTCAGGCTATTGCCACTTCCACATCTGCTTCTGCACAGGCAAGGTGGTTCCCTGGGGATTCTTCCCCATTCATGCCTTGCATTTCTGAGGAATTCTGGTGAAGTTAGCAAAATAACTTCAATCTGAGTGATCTTGAAGATATGTGTAATATGAAGTAACACAAGGACAATCTGCTCTCAAGCAGTTCTTATTGTTTGTTTCTCAACTGCAAACACTTCCTCATCTCTCAGCCCTAAAGTATTATATGCTAAATAAATAGCTTTCTCCTGAATAACCGACTTCCAATACACAATTACCATAATTATTGTAGATACTGTATGCTTCTATCCACAGAGTAAGAACTGCATCTAATCAAAATTATCCCATAACCTGTATAAAGATTTGATACTTTTTAACAGCATTGAATGCAGATTGCCTTCAAAGTAAAGGTTTCTGAATACATTATCCACACTGTGAAATTAAAAACAGCATCCAACTGAATAACAGCTTCCTCCCACCCGCATTTCATCTTCCACAAAGATAGTTAAAACGGGAAAAGAGATAAGGCAGTTTAATCTCATAATCCTAAAAGTACAATTTACAACTGTGAAATGTTAAGAGACTCTTTTTCACACCCCTTAGAGCTCTTCCACACTCTCATGTACCCTGCGATCTCAAAGAGCCACTGTGAACTCTGGCCTTGCATCATCAGGCCTTCCCTACAGCAGCAAACAGGCCAAGGTTGCTGTTTCTTCAGCTGCAAAGGTCTTGAACTAGAAAGTATAGACACAGGTGAAAAGCACAGCTGTGATGCATGGAAAACATGTGTGGTCTTTGCTTCATAAAACAGTAGTTCCTCTGAATGTTTACAGGGCAGACTTTTTTTTTTTTTTTTTTTGCTTTATTTGTACTTTTGCTGTATTAGAAATGAATAAACAAAATTAAAATTGAACTGTACATTTGAAGCTGAAGGCAGTCTTCTCATCACATATCCCTAAATTCCTCTCCTTACCCTCCTCCTCAATTTCTAAAAAGAAAAATGAGGGCACAAATTTATAAGCTGTACTAAATGAGAGTGGAACATATGTCCAAATATTCTTTGGGATTAAGTTCAACACATGTGTTTATCAGTCTATTTACATGTAGCCACAAATGAAAGCAAACGGGGCAGAATTTTCACGTAGATTTAGACTGAAGAATCAAATTTAAGGATGATTTAGAAAATGGGCTGAAAACATAGTATAGATTATTTGAGTGACACATACTACACTGTCTGGTAAAGGAGAGTAAGAAGAAGGAATGATGTTCAGATTTGTGTCCCCTGTTGACAGTCATTGGAATTTAGAGTAAAATAAAAGCCACATAAAAAAAGATAAACTAAGTGCAAGTGTCATTTAGAAATCAGAAACACAATAGGAATTAAGATGTTTATATGCAGCATTGGCAAGTTTCAGTTAAATTTTAATAAAGACATGGAAATCAATAGCTTTCTATTACTGTAGTGACAGCAGCTGCCAAATCAGTTGAGCTGGTTTGGGTTAATTCATTGGGTACTTGTGGTTTGCAGCTGAATAAAAAGTGTTGTGATGATGAAAACAGTCTTTTTAGAAACTGTTGCTAAGAAAAAAGGAAACAAAAACATGCATATGCTATAAAAACTGGCACATACTGTAGTTATCAAGAAAGCATTCTCTAGAACAAAAATAAAAGCTATGCCATGAAATTATGATGTGCTTACATAACAGACTTGTACAGATAATTTGAAAACCACAAGGACATACCATGTTCAGAGAATCATTGCGAATATGTACAGATTCTCTAAACATACAACTAACTGCTATTTAAAAGTTTTCCCTTTTAGCCTGCGCCCATTATTTGCAGTATGACAACACAGCACCTCAGCCACCTATTCTTCCTGTCCCTTCATCTATTCATTGCTAACCGAGTTTCAAGAATCGCCTTATGAGTTACAATTATCTGTACACATGATTTAAGTACATGAGGGGAATAGTGGTTCCATGAGGATCCCACTTTCCTACACAAACCTAGTAATTAACCTGCCTAATGACTGTTCCATGTTCCACCTCCGAAAATCACCTCTTGAGTACTCGGCTGTACCTCCCCAAGACAGAGATGCCCAACACTGCAGCTGGCTCAGGGCTGTGCTGACTGGGCACCTGGTTGCAACTGCTGGCTATTTCATAGGCTCATAGAATGGTATGGGTTGGAAGGGATCTCCTAGTTCCAAGACCCCTACCCTAGGCAGAGACACTTTCCACTAGACCGGGATGCTCAAAACCCCATCCAACCTGGTCTTGAACACTTCTGGGGATGGGGCACCTGCAGCTTCTCTGGACAACCTGTTCCAGTGCCTCACCAGCCTCATAGTGAAGAATTTCAACTGTTTCTCTCCCAGTGTGGGTATTTATATCAGTCCATTTCTTCTAGTTAACTACTGACTTCAAAAACTGGACGAATGTATTTACCGTCAAGACTTTTTCGAATTTCAATGATTTTTTTCCCCCAATCATAGATGGAATAATTTTTGGTATTTTGTGAGGAAGCACTGTGGAGGCAGTACGCACAGTTAACATGCTGGCCTTATTTCTTCAGACAAAGAAGATAAAAGCATTCTCTATTGAGTGAGGTTCTTCTCTTTGAGTTTTCTTCACTGCTTCTGGCCTTCCTTTCTGATCATCTTCAATTCAGCCCCATGGCTACAGATAGTAAGCAAGATTTTTTAGAAAGAAACTAATAGTTTTAGGCACATTCTTAATCTTCAGCTCAAAGCATATAACAGGGTCTGGTATTTTGGTATATTGTTACTTAATTGCTTATAGAAAATCAGGGTCTTTTAGTGCATTGTAACTATGCCTTGCTCAGCAAGGGCCAAAAAAATCTAATAGTGTGTAAGGAAGATATGCAAGAGAGCAAACATCTGAGTGTGATGTTTGAAGCTCTGTTATCTAATGCATGAACCAAACATAAGCCATTAATCATAAGTGAACTGGAGATATAAATGAAATATTGCCTAGTTAGAGAAAGGGTGACAAAATGCAAATAGCTGATGGAAATGCAGGATAGAAAGCATTGGAATGTACTTCCTGAGGACAAGCATTCACAGTCAATTAATTCAAGCTGCTGGATCAGCTGGACCTCAGCCATTTTATCACAGATGGTGGTGTTACACTTGATGTTTGTTTTTCTGCCTTAATAAAGGCAGTTTTTATGACAAATCTAGTATTAAGTCAAACACAGTTGCATTGGAGGACAAGACTGAGAATGTCTGCTTCTGGAGGAACCGGAATATTGGGATTTGAAACACCCTGAAGACCAAGCAGTTGTAGCAGGCAGCCGAGGAGCCAGGAACCCCAGTGAGGATCAAGGTCTTGACATCCTTGAAGTGGCAAGTGGCCAGTCAGACAGTGCAGCCACCTCACCAGAAGGAAATCACAGAGAAAAAGCAATTAATGTGTCATCAGAGACACAGCAGCATACTGTCAGGGAACTGAGAGGAAAAAGAGTTCCAACAATGATTCTAATAGATCTTGAAGTAATGAAATGCTTCCAGAAGTGCATTTCTTGGATAGAAAGTCAAAATAATAAACTCTGTGTGCAAGTTCTGTTATCAAGGCAATTCTTCATGATGACTATAAATAAGTACTTAAAGAAACATATGTATTTTGATATGTTTTTTGTTTTTATTGTAGTACAGAACATGTCAGAAGATGTAAAAACACTTAGAACTATTTTTTACAGTGTTCTGGACTATCCTCTAATTTTGTAGGTGCTGTGCTTTTGGCATCAACTTTTTTAACAAAAACATGAAGTAATTTGCAAATAGTTGGAGGAGCAAAGTTTGTGCACCATATCCTCATGCCATTTCTGGGTATTGGACTCTTGCTGTGCATGTCTTGCTTTAAGTAATAGCTCGGTGCTACAAAATCTATGGTATTACCTAGTATTTTATGTCATGTTTCCTTGACTGAACCATTGGGTTCAGACCATGAAAAGTATGTAAACTGCACAGATATGAATATGTAAGCAGTGCTATAAAAATATACCTCTGTTCCCTTTTCCTCCTTCAGTGTGTAGTATTTTTCTATAGCTGTTTGCATGAGTCAGAGCATTGCCAATACCTCTTTACCTCTCATTCAGCATAATATGAATCTAAACGAGGTTTCTGTCAGTCTATGCACCCATTCACTCACTTTGGTCACTCCATAGTGCTTATAAATTACATAAACCAAGTAAGACCAATGCAGCCTGAAAGAGGACAAAGCCATGGCACCTCAATCCTTTTAAATTCAGTAATGCACATCTTAGCAGCTCAGTGTATCTCAAACCACAGATCAATTTGGAGATGTATAATTTCTTCAAAGCCCCTTTAAAACATGCAACTTTGTAATGGTTTAACCCCAGCCAGCAACCAAGCCCCACACAGCTGTTTGCTGACCCACGGTGAGATGAGGGAGGGAATCAAAGAGCAGAAATGAGAAAACTCATGAGTTGAGATAAAGGCAGTTTATCAGGGAAAGCAAAAGCTATGCACACAAGCAAAGCAAAACAAGGAATTCATTCACTGCTTCCCATGGGCAGGCAAGTGTTCAGCCTTCCACAGGGCTCCATCACATGTGATGATTGCTTTGGAAGACAAACGCTGTCACTCCAAAGGTCACCCCTTCCTTCCTCTTCCCTGAGCTCTATATGCTAAGCATGATGCCATATGGTATGGAACAACCCTTTGTTCAGTGGGGTTCGGCTGTCCCATCTGTGTCCCCTCCCAAATCGTTGTATACCCCCAGTCCACTCAGTGGTGGGATGGGATGAGAGGTAGAAAAGGCCTTGTCTCTGTGTAAGCCCAGCTCAGCAATAACAAAAACACCCCTGCGTTATCAGCACTATTTCCAGCACATATCAGAAGCACAGTCTCCTTCCAGGTATGATGAGAATAATTAACTCTACCCCAGCCAAAACCTGCACAGATTTACATTATTTTACTGAGTAACTAAGCAAAGATGTGCTATTGTGTTGCAGTACATACATTTGGAAAAGTAATGAAAATAATGATTGTGAAACTAGAACAACAGGCCTTGAAGTTCCTCTAGCTGACATATCTGAGTTAATTTACAACAGGGTATATTGAGAATAAAGTGAATAAAAGCCAATCAGTCTGCTGGAAGTGATTTTAAGGAAACCTTTCCATCAATCCCAAATGGTTTCATAAGCATAAAGAAGATGCAAGGTAGAAAATGAGGTCATTTCAATTTAAGTTTAAAAAAAAATCCTGCTAATATTTAAGGTATTCAATTCCTCCATTCTGTATTTGCTATTGCAAACTTCAAAAATAGGTATTTATGGAAACTGAAAAAGTATCCCATTTACAGTATTGCATAAACAGTGATAGACTGTAAATGGGAAAATTAACCTTTGGAAGTATTCAGCATATTACAGTTCAGATCCATTAATTCAGGATTTTTTTAATTTTTTTTTTTTTTAGCATTGGAAAGGTTCTTTAAAGCATGGCAGATATTTGACATAGTTTGATTGCTAAAATGGTATTACTTTCTTTTATTCTTTTGTCATGTGTAAAAGATTTACATTTTGGAAAAACTGCTGCCCTTTTTCACCTCTGGTATTTGTAATTTTTAACACGGCTTTTTTTTTTTTTTGAAGTTTTTTCATTTTACAAAGTATCCAGGAGGGCTATATGTGGAGAAATATGGGATACAAATAACAGCCAGTAAATATAGAGATGTTTTCTTCAGTGTTAACTGTAGTTGTTGGTAAAATTTCAGAAATTACCAGCTAAGTGCAGGTTTCTTTCTGAGCAGTGCAGAGATGTGTTGTTATATTGTATAGTCTGAGTGAACTTTTGTGCTTCACAAGTTACTCCTTTTGAAATGGCAGTCTGCAGCATAAGGTCTTTCAAACCCACAGCTCCAGCCTGAAAACTGAGATGGCAGGAGGGAGCAGGAACATCTTTCCCTCCTCTACACAGTAAGGGCTTCCTTTCCATATGTAGGTGTTACCAGTTTTCTGTGGTACCAGACTGAATTCCTGCAGATGACTGCACAGAGCTGTCCCTGAAAATCACTAGCAAATTAGTCTAGTGGGTGCTTTTGCTGCCGTATTTCCCACAAACATAGTACTGAATCAGTCTCCATAAGGTATAGTGACTTCTTGTTAAATTCTTAGTCCTGTTAGTTACAATCTAATTTAGTAGACCTGTCTTGTTAATCTATACTAAATCCCATATATCCAAGATACTGTCTTTCTCTTCACACTTACATAAGTCCCTGTCTGATGAGTTCAGCCAGAGTGATTCACTCTGACATTTCCAAATTAAATTAGAAGTCTGTGGATTTTAAAATGAGAGTCTGGAGCTCAGGAATTGTGGACCTTTAACTTTGAAATGTACTTTTCTTTTTGTCCTGATGCAGCGCAAGCTTGTTGGTATGCAAGTCCCAGAACAGACTTATGTATTTACTCAGGTTATTTCTTTGGGGATGACTTCAGGGAAATCAGGAGATTTCAAGGCAAGGGAGTTTCATGAAAATTAATAGAGCTGGATACAATTGGTGTATGTAGAAGGATGTTGTAAATATTGTGTAGCATTTTGGCCTAGAGGGCACCCTAAGTACATTTTTGGTGTTAAGATATAAATATAGGAATGATTTGAAATATTATCCAGGACTGAACAGTCATGTTGTAAAGCAAAGAAGACATGCAGCTTCTCATTCAATCTTTGGGACTGTTTCCATTGCCATCGGATCACCAAAATTTGTCACTGGGTTTCACAACAGCAGGTGCCCAGGAAACCTCCAAGCTTTGATATATGTGCCCTCTCTATGAGGAGTGGAAACCAGGTGCTTCTGGCTATTGCATGTCATTGCTTGGAGGATTATGGCAAACAAAAATAAAAAATTTGTGAGATGAGTTTCCCTTGAGGAGAGACCGGACCCTGTGTTTTCTGGACCATGTACTTCCACCCTCTCTCCTTAGCACTCATCATGAAGAGTTTCTGCTTTTTAAATATTGAGTTATAAAAGCATTCAGTTACTTATTTTAAAAGTAGAAAGAATTAACCTTATCTTATTATAAGCTTTGTTACCCAGAGATAAAAATTGCTGAACATCTCAATAAATCTGGTCTATTCATCTCTTCATGGAGTCTATAATCCTTAGAGAGTGTAAAAATTTACAAGACATCCCTGAATGCTGATTTTTGCATTGATTTGGATCTTACACTTATTTGAAAGACTTTTAAGATAACAACCAGGCAGACACCTTTCTCCTCACTAAATCTTAGAGGAGGAATTCTGATTATTTTAAAAGGATGTAAAATCACCTAAGTCTGTAAAATATGCTCAAGTTAATGTGATTTGAGACAGGGGACGAGAAGGTGTTCGATGGTTATCAAAGGAAGCTTTCAGATTTTTGGGGATCCTTGGATACCTCTGTCTGTCAGAAAAAAAAAAAGTGAATAGGAGAGTAACCCCATATAAACACAGGTGTGTGTAGAAGCTATTGTTAGTTTCTAAGTATCTCAGAAATGAGGCCTAAATTTCATGGGTTAATCCTATTTAATTTTAACAGATCTACTAGTTCAAGAAACAGCTGAGCAATCAGATCATTATGAAGCTCCATATATACTGACATTGATCCATTAATGTTCATTTCCTTGCAGTTCTTGCAGTTACAGCAAATAAGTAATCAAAACAATTAAAAATGTTGTTGCTTTGTTTCTTACAGATAGGGTGACTTATGAACTTAAATAAAAGAAAGGAGGTTAAACCAGTGCTGTAGCTGTCACGTGTTTTAAACAAAAACCTTGGAGAAATGGAGAAAAGGAGAAATATAATGAATGCATTAGTAAGATTAAAATCCTTGTTTTGTCTGAATGAGCCTGTTAGATAATGATGATTCTAAATCTTTGTTCATGAGCAAATAGTTCAGTATCTACTACAGAGGGCTACCTCTGTGTGTTTGCATGCACACTGCTTATACATAGCAGGTAGCTTCTGTAAATCATGAAAGGAAAGCAGCTGAATGAGCAGAATAAAAAGGACTGTAGATAATTTGTGACTTAGCTGGTATATATTTCAACTTACTTCAAACCAGAACACATGAGCTTTCTACTTGTTTCCAAGGCAGAATAAAATGGTATAATTTTAGCAGCATTGATTCTTGTAGAATAGCTTTAGATCTGCCCAATAATTTAGCTAGAGACTCTGTTCAAGTTGACAGTCAATCTGACTTGTCTCTCTTGGTAGGAAGTAGAGGAGAGAGGAGCTGTGTTTGGAAAACCAAAAGTGGGACTTCAGCAAACCAGGTTTCCAAGGTTCAACCGCTGCTACTCCAAAAGACTCCCCTTTCAAAACATTTTCTACAATACACTGACCTTTTTCATTACAGCTGACCAGAATTTTCCAGTAGAAAATTTTGCGTTGAAAGAAGTAATTTTGATGAAACACAAGTAGAAAAAAAATTTTGGTAGAAATATTGGAATAGAATGTCCATTTTAACTGAATGATTATTTTATCTGAAGTAAAAGCTCTTCTACACTGTATAAAATGTTTTAAAAGAAAACAGAACAAAGCATTTTGGATACCATCAAAACAGTATTTAAATCAACTTCTAAGTGATTTTAAAATTTTGTTACATGGGAGTATGAAAATTGTTCATTTTTCCTCCATTTTACAAATGAAAAGTACTCAACATCAGGTAATTTCCCATGGACAGCAAACACTCCTTACAAGCTAGCTCCAGCTCTGCTCTGTTTTTGCCCTGATTCCCTGCTTGTCTGATGGCATCCGATATCTCTGAAAAAAAATGCAGTCCCATGTAGTGTCTTCAAGAATGCTTACCAGATGATGTTAAATGTTTTGAGAAGGTGGTAAAATTGGGGACATGGGCTGTTTCTCAGGGGAGAAGTGTTAGGGCTGTGGGCCACAGCAGGGTCAGGATTTAGGAGTCAGGGACAAAAGACAGTGGGATAACTCTGGTCTCTTTGAGGGGACAGAGACAGCAGGGCTACTTGGTGCTACTTCTGCATGGGGGAAACCTTTGTTTCCCCCTAATGGTCAGGAAAGATCGAAGCCACTGCAATGCCAGTGCGCTTTCCCTGGCCTTTCCTAAAAACGCTTGATGTACCAGGTATCTTCCTATGAGCCTCAGACTTCTTCCAGTTCCCACCTGCCCCCGCCAGCTGCTGCAGGGGTCAGAGAGGCAGCGTTTTCAGCCATGGCTGGGCATCAAGACCTGGTGACCTGCTTTCCCATCTCAGCAAAACTCAGACCACTGCAGGAGGAAGAACAGCTCTGTGTGACAGCCATGCACGAGCCTCAGCAGAAAGACCCACTGTCTTTGTGAATGTCGGGTTAGAGGGGAAGAAGACTATAGGGTGATATATGTTGGGAAGAACCAATGGGAGCATTTGCAAATGCTTCACCTGCCAAAGTCAGGGGAGCAAAAAAAAACTAACCACTGGAATAATTTGCTGGCATGTTATGTCAAGGGCAGAGATTGAAGTTTAATCATTAAAGTGTGGATGAAGGGGAATTTGTTCCCCCTTTTTGTGCACGTCTGGATGTCCCTCAGGGCCTGGTTTTGGCAGAACTGCCCCAGCCTGGCCCTGGAGAAGCTTCATGCCCAGAAGCAGAGGACAGGCAGCCCCTCTGGTCCCTTCTTGAATGACCTGCAGAAAAGGGGGCAGCAGCAAACCTCTGGTCTGGGTCTTCCATAATGAATATAACTCATGGATAAGCACACAATGCAGGCAAATAACTATCTGTGTGACAGTAAAAAAGTGCAGACATGGACAGAGGCAGCATTCACTACAAACCCATCTCTGAATGAGCAATAGTTAAATGTTTGTCCTTGCTTCTTTCTTTCGAAACTAGGGCAAATATCTATAGAGTTCCCAGTGGGGAGGTAATCTAACTTTAACTTTCATACAGTCAAATAAAACACCCGAGACCTGTGTTAGGGATGCAAGCAGGTCGTCTGAATTATGATTATTCAATCTGGTATTATTTTAATCTGGCATGCCTCTCACATGCTTCATTTAGGTTCATCTTGACCTGAAAACTGCAGTCTCAATGCCTTTATGCCTTTATCCTTACAGGTGATTTATCTTGTTGCAGGATCTTTTTTTTTCCCCACTATAAATATTTATTTTAATAGCGAAATCCTGCCCGTGAAGGCAGACCGGCACATTTCACTGTCTCGGGTCTCCCGAGCGCGTACTGGGTCCCCTTCGAGCAGCAGCCTCTTGCTTTAACTCTCGCTCGTGCTAATTGAGGCAAGAAGATAATGAATTAAGAGCCGCGGGAGGTGAGAGCCAACACCACCCCTGCAGCCGCAGCGCGCTCCCGGTGATGATTCCTTACTCGTTTGCAAGACAATAGCCGAAGAAATTAAGGAGGCGAAGAAAATGACTGATCCTTCTGTATGAGATAATGGATGAGCCCGGGATGACCTGTTTTTTTCCTTGCGGTAGAGCGGTGCTGAAGACAGAGGGCACCCGCGCCCAGCCCACAGCCGTCGCCCCGCCGCCAGCGCACCAGCTCGGGGCGGCCGGAGAGCCGCCAATGCCCGCTCCCAGCAGGCAGGGAGCCACTGCCTCACCCGGCCAGGTACGTGCCAGGGGTGACCCTGCGGACGCGCCGCGGGGCTCAGCCGCGGGACTGCGGCTGCGGCGGGCAGGGACGGCAGAAGGCACCGGGGAGAGGGGCTGCGGGACTGCCCGCGGAAGCGGCTACAGGCGGCTCTGCCCGCCTGCCTGCGGGTGCGGACACACGGCCAGGACGGCGGCTCCCCTCGGAGCACCGCCCTCCTCGGCACCGTCTCCAGTCCCCCGCGCCGCCCGCCGGCCCCGGCATCCCTGCCCGCCGCCGGGGAGGGACGGGCAGCGGCGGCCAGCCCGGGGCGGTGCGTGTCGCGGCGGGTCTCCGCGCCTCGGGGGTGTGTGCGAGTGTGTGCGGGTGTGCGCGCGGGTGTGCGCGCGGGGACACCGCGGCAGCAGCGCCGGGCGGGGGGCAGAAGTTTTGGGGAAGAGCTCCGAGGTGCTGGCGGGCAGCTGAGCCAGTGGTGGCGGGAGCGGGACAGCGGGACTCTGGAGCACCGAGACTGCGGGTGCCGGGACAGCAGGATGAGGGACCAGCGGGACGGCGGGACACGGGGCTAATGGGGCCGTGGCCCGCGGTCCGGCAGCTGCCCGGTCTGCCGGGCGCTGTCCCGGGTGCTGACGGCTCGTCGTGCAACAGGGACTCGGCCCGGCCGCGCTCGCGGCTCTCGGGCGGCGGTGGCTTCGTCCCTGCCCAGCACGGCGTTTCGAGCCAAGCAGCCCCGCCGCCAGGCTCGCCGCCGCTCCCCGCCCGAAGCCTATCTGCTCGGCAGGCATGCCCGTAAGGCACATCAGGACTTTGCTCGAGGTTGCCTTAGTAACTGAAATGTATTTTCACCTGCTTTCGTGTGTATGTCCCTGGTTGAGTTACAGTTTTGCCCCCTACACATAGAAAAGTTAATGTAAACTGTAAAGTGGTTCCTTTCTTCCTCCCTTCGCTGACCTTTAAATGACATTTCCCGTGGCTGGCAGAGCAGACTGTGCGCTTTCTCTTTTTACCCACATTATGTATTGAGAAAAGAAATTTCTAAGCAGAGAAAGATGCCTTCAGGTAGTCATAATGTGAAGGGAGGAGCACTTGTCACCCTGCTTTCAGGGCTGGAGCCACTGGAGCTGGGCAGGAGCTCTTCTCTGACGAGCTGCCCAGCTCCTGAAACTTCCAAAACTTGCCGGGGGCAGAGAGGGTGTGTGTGCTGGCTGGAGGTGTGTGAAACAGCCACCTTGGCTTGAAAAGTGGTTGCAAAAAGGGTGGTAGAAACTCAACCTATATAAGTATGTACTATCATATAACAAGGCCAATAAATACATATTTTAATCCTTCTTGAAACTTCCTTTTCAGAGGCTTGTGGAAGCAAATTGGCCCGGGCATTTGTGAAAGCGATCATCTCGCACTGTGAGAGGTTGCTTTATTGAGCTCTGGTTTGACATCAATTTCCCAGTTAGCCCATTTTCTCCCCAATTTCTATGCCACCAGGTTAAAACTCACTAGGATGATGGCTGTCTTGGCACCTTCGAGAGTGATACTGTGAGGCTTCGCTGTGATGGTATTTGGAGCAACCTGGGCATCATCGGGGAGAAGCAGATGCCATTTCCTACATGTGCTTAAACGATGTGCAGGCAAGAAGAGCCCATGAAATTTGTAACCTGGGTCTGGATGACATCGTGCCACAAAATGATTGGTGTGCTGCTGGTCTTTTTCCCTGCTCTGCTTCTGGAGATGGACATGCTGCCAAGGAGTGCTGGGCGGAAGGTGCTTCTCTCTGCAGCCTCCTCACAGCGATCGGTGGCTCGGATGGACGGGGATGTCATCATCGGGGCCCTCTTCTCTGTCCATCACCAGCCGCCAGCTGAGAAAGTGCCCGAGAGGAAGTGTGGGGAAATCCGGGAGCAATACGGCATCCAGAGGGTCGAAGCCATGTTTCACACTTTGGATAAAATTAACTCCGACCCCGTCCTGCTACCTAATATCACCCTGGGCAGTGAGATCCGAGACTCCTGCTGGCACTCCTCTGTGGCCCTGGAGCAGAGCATCGAGTTCATACGGGACTCCCTCATCTCCATCAGGGACGACAGGGATGGAGGCACCCGCTGCATTTCTGAGTCGCAGCCCCAGACCCAGACCAGAGTGAAAAAGCCCATCGCGGGGGTCATCGGCCCCGGCTCCAGCTCAGTCGCTATCCAGGTCCAAAATCTCCTCCAGCTCTTCGACATCCCCCAGATCGCTTACTCCGCCACCAGCATTGACCTGAGCGACAAAACGCTGTACAAGTACTTCCTCAGGGTGGTCCCCTCCGACACGCTGCAAGCCAGGGCCATGCTTGACATCGTCAAGCGTTACAACTGGACCTACGTCTCCGCCGTCCACACGGAAGGTGGGTATGGGGCAGCCCGCTGCCCCCTCGGGCCGCCCCCGGGGCGCTGCGCCCTCCGCGGCGGCTCCGCAAGGACGCGCCGGGGCTCGGTCATCCGCAGGGACCCCGCGGGGGCGGCTCCTCCCCGGGACAGCGCCGGGCGCTGCCAGCCGAGCGCACCGTGAGGTGAACGGGGAGAAGCTTGTGGGAGTGCGGGGATGCAGTTCTGGAGACGCGGAGGAGCGAGCCCCCGCTGCTGCGGGCTCCGTGGCGCAGGGATGTCCGCAGGAGATGGGGGATCTCCCCTGCGGTCCCGTCCCCGCCCCTTTCACACACAGAGTGGTTCGGGTGTTTCTAAATAAAAGTTAACAGACGTGAGCAGCTGGATCTGGGGCTGACAGCCCCTCCTGCTCGGCCGGGGCGGGTCCCGAGGCTGCCCGTGGGGCTGGTGGGTCCGTGGGGCTGACACGCTCGGTCACTACCGTCGCGGGAAGTTTGGCAAAACGGAGTCAGGGCTCGGCAGGGACTCCTGGACTAGCTGATGGCTTTGCTGCATGTGAACTGATTTCCTGAGACTGCTAACACAGAGGAAATAAACCCGAAAATCCCTGCGCTGTCCAAGTAGTCCCTGGACCTGAAAAACCAGGTTCTGTGGGCAAGGGTGTGCAGCCTGGCAGGAAGTCTGGGCAAGAGTGTTTCCACGCAGCTCGAGTCAAAAATATTGCTCTGTGCAATCTGTTCATAGTCAACAGGTTTTCTTAATTTTAAATAGCAAAAGAAAAGTATAGTAAGGGCATTTCAAAAAGGGGGCATTAATTTATAACCAGGTTAGGTGGGCCAGCATAAATTGCAGAAGAAATTGCATTTGATAGAAAATGAACTCACGTGATATATTGTTGTGGTAATCCTGTAGTCCAGTTATGGTCCTCAAAATTGGATTTTTAAGTACAAAATTGCAAAGCTGACCACATTAGTGCTATAGCTTTGCAACTATTCTGTTTATCTGAGTGTAACTCTTGTATGGATTTGATTTATGATTCCATCTGGTTACTGAGCTGATTCCACACCTTTCATTCTCACAGAGATGACTAAGTAAAAACAGATAGAAACATATATTGTGATGAATAAATAAAAGAATCTCCAGGAAGAATTGCATATTTACAACATTTGAAAAGGAATTGGATTGATCTGGACACCTAAACCAGAAAGTGCTGGGATTTGAGAGGTTTGGGGGAGAAGTAAGAGTATGAAACAATGACCTGACATTTGCAGTTCATTTGTGCCGTGTTCAGATGAGAAAACAAACTACTAGCAAGAGCTGGAAATGAGCTATCAAGATTCTGTATTGTTGACAGATACGATTAGATCATTAGATCTTGTGGAAGGCCCGGATGACAAATAAACATGAAAAGGGTAAATTCTTTGTTGATGTAAATAGTCATTCCTCCCTTCAAGGCACTTTGGCTAGCTATGCTAACTCACTGTGCCTGAAGAGCTGCCTCAAGGGGCAGGCTTCCTCTTCTCCCACTCTCCTTAACGTTACTTGGCCTTAACTCTTCTGGGAAAGACAACACCTTCTGAAGGTTCATTTTAAAAACAGATCATTATAAATAGCAATTTCAATCATTGCTTCAGAGAAATTTTAATGAGATCCCTATTTTTAAGAATATGTTACTGACTGATAAAAAATAATTGTTGCAAGATATTTTTGGACTTCGAAGTGATACTTTTGAAAATATGGGTAGCCCACAAGGCAAGACTCTCCTTTTTGGAAAGGTTACAAGAATTTTGCAGATCATGAAGTTGAATTTCATATTTTGTCTTCTAATTATTCTTCTTTAGTATCTGCCATTCCTTTATTGTTAGATTCAAGCTACGAATTTCACTGGAAATATGTAGCAAGCTTGAAGTTCTGTGTTTCTTTCCAGAAACACAAGTTATTAACCCCCACTCCACTGCTTTTGGGTAGATTCCAAAGACTTTTTCTTTTTTTTTTTTTTGTTTTGTTTTCCTGTTTAAAGTGGAATTAGTATTCATGAAAACCAGTGTAAATTCTTACATTTCTCTTGTTTCACATCTCATGCATTCACTGCGAGAGCTCTGCTTGCTGGTTTGTTAAAGGTGAGATCATTCTTCACAGACAACACAAAGCTACTCTGAATAATAGTCTGTGTGAGCAGGAGCTGCTCCATCCATGCTGTGTTTGGAAATACAGGGATAAAGTGTAGTCAGAAACATTCCTCCTCCACAATTACTCATAGGCCTGTACTCTGTCTTTATGGTGGGCTGCAGACTGTGCTGGGAGGAATTCTAGGGTGTCATGGGTTGGGGAATCTCTTCAGCGGAGACTGTGAGAAAGGGTCATGTTTCTAGGAAATGCACAGGTTGACTCTGTGAAGAAATTAATACTTTTGCCTCCTGGGCACTCCAGATCCAGTCTGGCCCCCTCTCCAGAGCAGAAAAGCTGCTTAGTTCCTACCTTATCCCTGATTCTCATGGGGATGGACAATGCTCGGCTGTTGTAGGTGCCCAGCCACAAGGGGATGCAATGAGACCACTGAGCTGACTGACTGCCTCCCTCAGTGAGCCATGATCCTCAGCCCTCACTGACCCAGAGCCAGGTCATGGAAACAGCCTAGAGAGATGAGCCCTTTCCCAGCCTGAACCATCCAACTCCTCTCTTTACCCTTCCTCTACTCCTGTAGTCTAACAGAAGTTATTTGACTGTCCAAAACAATACCAGTGTACACAATTATAGCTTTAATTATAATCAGAAATAAATACCACAAAATTTTTGGCCTATGTTACTTAACATGGAGCCTATACATGCCATGAAGATGAACATAAAGAAGTCACCCATGTAGGATGATGTCTTTATGTAGTTTGCATTTGACATGAAAGTTTATTCGTCATGTGTAATGTAATTATTTAGTGATATTGACTTTTAATTACATTCACTCTCTACACTCTTGTACAGGAAGTTACATGGAGATGTGCCAGACCTGTTGGGGCTTTTTCACAGTGGTTTGTTTGTTAGGAATATAAACAGGCACTTGGGCAAAAACTTCTCAGTTAGTGAATAAAATCTGTTTCTAAAGGCCCACATAGTTCATTGCTCCTCTTAGATTAAAATTGACACAGGGAACTCCACATTAAAGAACAAAGAAAGGGGAGTTACTAAGTTTGGTAATTTTATTATGTGCCTCAGTTAAGCACAGTTACACGTCACGAGAGTGAATTTTTTCCAGAGTTGGCAGCAGTCATTAAATGATGTAAGAAATCTGTGCACTGCTGGTGGCAGGGTGTGTGACTGTATAGTAGCTGCAAGACATTCTCGAGGCATTTGTTTTTTCAAGTTTTCTTCAAAGGTAATTCAGTGTTGGAGTTCTTCGTGTATTTACATCTTGGCTCTTAGCCTTGAAAGTCATTCTTATCTTGAAATGAAGTTAAGTTGATGCTTGACTCTGAGTCACAGCTTCCTATGGAAATAAAAGGTATCGAAAAACGTGTTAAGTTGGGCACAATACTGAATGTGATAAAGGCAGAAGGAGCTACATTTGCTAAGGGTTACTTTCCAAATGAGATATTCTGGTCTTCAGCAAAATAACCTCAGAGTCAGGTATTATTCTCAACTTAACAAGGCAGCCACTGGTTATTTGGTAATGCTGATGAATTACAGGGAACACTTTCTTCTTTGCCTGGAGAAGGGCCCCTGGGCTGCTTCCAGAACATGGCAAGAGATAGCAGGCACCACTGCTGTGCTGCTTTCATGCTGAAGGCGCAGAAGTTAATAGGGTTACCACCAGAAAATGCAGAATGGTTATGAGGTTGCTGTAGGTTGCACTGACTTCCAAAACCCAAAACACACCTGAACCCTGGGTATTGATCAAGAAGAAGTTTGCACCAAATCCCTCACTTTTTGCTGTTCCTCTTATACATGGAGCAGGAGAGATGATGCTGTGAGAAGTCTTTTTATTGCCTCTTCTAAGTACATCACTTCTGAACAAACAAATAAGTGTACTTAGTGCCTGTGCCTGGCTTTTCATTTAAGTCATTACATGCCTGTTAGCCTAATACAATGTATGTGATTTTTGATTCTGTTAAAACAAAATCTAAACATGTAGAATAGATATTTGAGTGCAGTTTGCAATTTATGGACCATGCTTACACTTCAGTGTACAAATACCCTTCTAAAAATGAAATTTCAATTTCAACAGATTAACATGCAGACTTTGCAGAAGCAACTTTGCAAATTAAATGATTAAGTTAATTGCACCAAATTTAGATTGTTTAGAAATTAATTAGAGAACAGTGAGATGTTTCACAGATCTGTATTGCCAGGCTGTTTCTTTTTCTTGAGTGCAAGGCTTAAAATGAACTATGATGAAACAGATGGCACAACTTTCAGATCAAAGTAGATGGTAAGTAGATTATCTTTACAATGATTTTTGATAACCTGACTGCTCCCCACTATCCTTTGTTGTAACTTACAGGAAACATTGGAAAGAGGGTGGAAGGGAGAGAGTCCTGCACTTAATTGCAAATTTCACAGGAAATAATTTCTTTCAGTAGAAGCCACCAAAATAGCTTAGATGTGCCAGAAGATAATACTTCTCTTCAAGGATAAGCAGGGCTATATTGATCAAATAGCTCAAAGGAATAATTTTCATACAATTGTGTTTAATTTCTCATCAGGCATTTCTAACAATGTTCTGTTATTAATTCTATGGTGTCACTCAATGATTAATACTTTTTGATAAAATTATTGTTGGGAAAAAGAGAATAGGAATTCCAATTCAAATGTTTGAAATTTCAAAGTGCTAACAATTGCAAAAATGCTCTCAAATGTTAACCTCATGAAGTGGTACGAGTTGTGCTGAGATGTGTGTTCACAAATACATATTTCAGTCTATTTTCTTCTGCATTTAACTAGCTTCACTAACCATCTTCAGAGACAGGAAAAAAAGGAGAGGTATATGTCCTAAGGAGAAATTAGTTTCAAAAGAAGCAGGAACTAAAATATTGCCTTCATTGGATGCAGAAATTGTATTAACTAGAAGGTTCTGGGAGAATCATTTACATACATTGACACGGACAAAATTGTTTTTAGTGACAAACACCAACAGAGATCAAAAGAAATTCCTTCGTGAAAATACATTGCTTTGCAGTGCTTCTAAATTCACAAATAATACAGCTTTTCAACAACACAGCTGGCAGTTGCATGAGTTAAATCATCTCAAAAGACTCATTGAACTCGCATGCTTGCCTTCTCAGCAATACTGCTAGAGTTGATATTTATCAGTCAGCACCATGGGTTCACTTGTGCTTTATTTCTATTTTTTTCTTCATTATTCCCTTGCTCTCAGATTTTTTTGTCCCTCTGTTCTTGTTAAATCCTGTGAGTTTCTTTTAAAAATGTTAAATGAACTTGACTTTCTCAAAAAGCTATGTGAAAATGCCTCTGAAGTATTTCTCTGAACATATGGTTCGTAACATGAAGGTGCTTGCACTGAGGTTTCTCAGACAGAAAACAAAGAGCTATGTGGAGTAAAATCATTTAACCAGAAGCAGTGTCACCCATTGAGAAAGATACTTCAGGGGTCTGATGGGTCAGTGAGCTGGTAACTGTAGTGGGAGACCAGAAGCATTGCACCTGCCACATGCAGCCCAGCAAAATATTGATCAAAGTCGTTACTAACTTGCTGACCCATGTGAAATGAAGCAGGGATTTCAGCACATCTTCTGGGTGGCAGGTGTGTTTGCAGCGTAAGCCGCTGTCACAGATGGCAGTAATTAACACCTGTGCTGGCAGTCTGAACTGGAGGGTCAGAAACTTACTGGACATGAGCTACAAACACATTGCAACTTAAGAAACTGTCCCTTTATGCGCAGGTATCTAAGGAATGCTAAGGGATGTCACCAGAGATGGTTGGAGAGAGGTGTGCAAGGGACAAATGCCATCCAGTGGATAACCAGCTCAGGTTTGCTGGCTAGTTTATCAGACTACATTTTTTTTCAAACACTGATACTGCTATTATTACTGTTATTGTTATTAATGTACACCTTAAAGAGCAATTTCTAGATCTGGTTTGCCAGCACAAAGTTGGCTGTTCAGAGGGTGGCAGGAGTCTTGTGATCTTTGAAGCCATTGTAACCATTACTGTCTGTTAGGCTGTGGTCCCAGTTCCTGTATAGTCCAAAGGAGTGCCCACAAGAGGCTGGCTATTCATGAGCCTCAGAGCAGCATAACATTGCTGAAATCAACTGCATTTACGTCAGCCTTAGTTCTTTGCCAGGGAAGAAACACTCAGAGGATGAGATCCATTTGTTAAAACCCTGTCCCAATAAGAATACCTCACACTGTAGATAAATGGCATGTAAGAAGTACCATGCCAAAGAATATTGCATACATAAGAGTTCCTCACAGTAATTGTTTTATGTGAAAAATAAAAGACTGCTGTACCAATCCTTCAAGAGTGGTGTGAATATTAAAAGAAGCAAGAGCAGGACATGTACAGAGCATACCTTCACAGTTCCAGTCTGTAGCAACTTCCCAAGTCCTAGGGGTACCATCCACCTATGAACCTCTCCTTTGGGAGTTTTTCTAATCTCACTTTGCATTATTCATACTTCAGTCTGCAGTATCACAGAATGACACGGAATCACAGAATGGGTAAGGCGAGAGGGAATCACTGGAGGTCTTCTTGTCCAAACTCCCTGCTCAAGGAGGGCCCACTGGAGCATGTTACACAGGATTTTGTCTAGATGGCTTTTGAAAAATCTCCAGAGATGGAGACTCCACAACCTCTCTCAGCACCCTGTTCCTGTGCTCAGTAACCCTCACAGTTAAGACGTTCTTCCTCAATTCTATAAATTATTTGTGTCTTGTATGAACAAATGTTTCCTGTTATTTACTTAAAACTGTTCTTCGGTAACTGCATTACCTTTATACATTCATAAAAAATTACTCATAATTTGTTAATCCTGATCATTATTCTGTACTTCTAATTCCAATATGAAATATGGGGAAACAGCAATATTCAGTATTCAGGGTGGGGGTACACCATGGTTAAACTCACTTGTGAAATAACAATTTCAGTATTGCTCTCAGGTCTTTGCTGATAAAATTTCAGTAGTCCATTACCTTTCTAGCTACCACCATGCATAGAATGGATGCTGTCACAAAATGCCTTAAGATTACCACAAGACCTTCTTCTTAAATGGTAAGCCTTATTTCTGCGGCCATTACACACAGGGGTTTCCTCATGTGTATTACTTTTATTTTGTTAACACAACATTTGTTTCCTACACTTTGGTTCCTATCTATTAGCCAATTATTAATCCAGGACTTTCTGTCATATACTGTATCATCTCTATTTCTGTCAGCACTTTTAATAACAAATTGCTTCAAAGGATTTCTTAAATTCTAAGTACTCTATACAGATTTTATCATTCATATAGTTACCTGCTCCAATAAAGAAGTCTAATTAGCTTCTGAGGTATGTATTTTCTCAGAAAAGCTATATTTGTTTTTCCTTGGTATACCGTTTTGGTATTGTTCCTCCCAATTAGCTTTGTGCAGGAAAGTCTAAAGTCTGCAGAAATATCATGTCTGTTGTTCACTGGATTACCCATTATGTCTCTGTACTCTCTATAAATTTGGTTAAAAATGAAATCTGATATCTGAAAATATAAAATTACTTTTTCCACTTTACTGCTTGTTTTGGTGTTAAGGACACTTTAACTGGTGCCACAGCATGCCACAACAGAAAATTAGCTGGTATTGGCAATTTGTTAAATTCCACCTTATGGGTTGATTACAAAAGACATTCTATGGACACTCTGAGACAATGGTTTAGTCCTATCCTACATAAGGAATGACCTTTGTATGAGAACCATCCTATCTGCCTTCACAGGCTGTGCAGACAGAGAATTAATTTAACTTTTCTGTTGTGGTTTTATCTTCCCTGAGTGCTCTTTTTATATAATTGGTTATCACTGAATATCAGGCAAGTTTCCCATTTCTGGAATATTTGAAGAATGGTGGGTTATTAGATTCTATGCCTTTATGTCTCAGAATTGTTTCATCTTATTTTATTGTGGTTTTGTATTTCAGTTGTCAAGGTATACTCTGTTCTCTTTCACTCATTAGGGACACAACTTAGACTTTTTAAGGCATTTGTTTTATTTTTATTTATTTTGCTTTTTAAAAATTTTAATAACATTAGGAAATTTACTTTTCTGGTTTATAATGCCAGCTTTTTTGATCCTTTTGGAACTTTGGCTCTCAGCCTCTCATATATTTCTGAGTACTCTCCATGTGGTTTGTTAATATTTCACTCTGTTGGCTGCTCCTTTTAAAGTCCTTGAAATTAGCTTTTATATAATTTATTTTACTTTAAATTAAATATTACTGTTACTGATTTTTTATTTCACATGCAGCAGTTTTCTATCCAAGTATCACTAAAGTACAGTCGCAATCATAGTCTACTTTTTGGATAGTTAGGCCTTAACGCTGTATACGGCTCAAGACTAAATAGGAGTTCCTTCTTATTTTGGGAGTTCAATGAGCAAAGGAGTAGCACACATGAAAAAGAAATCAATATAATATATAAGATTTTGCCTTCATTTTCCATTATCTAACCTACAGTCTGCATATACAGCTGGAGTGTGTTAATAGTGTTTTGTGACACGTGGGGTGCTTTTTAATGAAAAGTGCTGTTCATCACAAGCTGTCCTTTCCTCTTGTGCTGACCCATTCCCTAGGTGGCTTCTGTCTATCAAAAAAACCTATGACAGATATTTCACTTTACTGAAAGGTCATATTGTCTGTTACACAGTGCCATGGTCCTTTGTTTCAACAATTTTCATTCGTAATCTCTCTTGAATGTTTTATAAACAAATGAATTTCTTAAAGGATATTTGAATTATGCTAAACAGCCATCAATGATTTATACGTCCCCTTGAAATTTGATAGTGATGTTATAAGGATAGGCATTTGGCTGCAGAGAAGGTCATGTCCCACACTGGTGCAGCGGGCAAGTATCGCTGTAAGACTGTTGATCCAGTGCTCATTGAAGCTGGTGGTCCTCTCTTGAGTCCAGTGGATCCTGAATGGGGCTCAGTGTGGCCATCAGATGTTGTCTTTTCAGGTCATGGAGCTGACATTCCTCAGAAAGCTGTAAAAATCTACAGCAGTTGTCAATGTCACAGCTAGGTGTATCTCATAGTTAATTGAAAGTAGTGTGAAACTGTGTGGAAGCAAACTGGGTTTGCTGGATTTGCATAGATATTAGAGGGCATTCAGATATGTAATTTTTTCCTTCCAACTAGAAGAAGGCTGAATCTAATTCTTCTCATACAGGCTCCCCATTGAATTTAACGCTTGTTTCTTTTTGAGAATAATTGAAGGAGCAAACTTTCATTTTCTTAAATGCAGTCAGTTGTTTGACTAGCAACTTTCATCCTTATCTGTCTGTGGATACAAATGGATTTGTACAAGGTAGTAATTTCCCAAACATTTATTTAAACAAAACTCATCCTGACAAACAGCAATAAGAACCAGGCATGAATATTGTTGAAGTGACAGCTATTTGAAATCAGAATAAGTGTTCAAAAGTACTTTCTTAAAATGTCTGGCCAGGCTCCATAGGACATTGAATGTCTTTTCCTATGTGGAGTAGAATATAAAAGATAAATTTGTAATTAAATGACGGGAAGTGAGAAAATCTTTTAAGCTTATTTACATCTGTTTCTTACCCACATGGTGTTGTAGAGAGGCTTTAGCAAATGGAAATTTGACATGTAGAAGTTCATGCTGGGTATTGAAAGTTGGTGATTCTCCTAACGGGAATCTATTTCTCTGACTGCAAGCTCCAGATGCATAAATCTCAGTCTTTTGCCAAATCAGCAAATACGTGAATCTGAATATTGATTGTATTGTTAAGGAATGCTGTATTAGGAGCATTTAAAAACTGTAGGATGATTTGGTAGAATGGAAAGTAAAAATCCACTCCTACTGAACTGTTCAGAATGGGTTACAGTAGTGCTCCAACAACATTCTTTTGAAGGATTCCCTTATTTGCCAGGCCATATATCCCTGGAAGGATAATCTCATTCAGGATCATATTAAAAACTGCAGCTATCAGCTGTATGATGCAAAGTGCTCAGCTGTGACAGTTGTTCTACTGGAACAAAAGTGTGCAAGATTTTAAGAAGTGTAAATGAGCTAGATAGCAGCACTGGTAACCTGGATGTCACTTTGTCCTTTCGTGTTCCCTTCCAATCTTAATTGTGATCCTCAGGTGTCACTGCATTATCTTGTAAATAGGCTTAGCCTTCCTTTTTCAGGTGGAACATTCTTTGTTCACTGTCAGGTTTGGCCAGGACACCAACATCTGCCAGTTCAGTCTGGGCATACCAAGCAACATGGTGACAGCGCCAGTCACCCAGAGACAGAAGTAATTCTCTTTTCCACACAGTGACAACCTGCAAATGAAATGACAACGATAGCAGGGAGGTTTTCCAGAAGTTGCTTATGGATTTGCCACTGACCTCAGAAAGAGATGACCAATACTCTACTGAACACATGACCCTAACCACACCTCAGTGGCGTCCTCCAATGCTGGCATCCTGCAAAGGGGCAGGATAAGGATATAGGAAAACTAGTATGGGGGCAGTAATGCGCAAAACTGATGTTGTGAAGTTGAGTTAGGCAATGAATATTGATTTCAATTTATTATGGAACAGCCAAAAATGGACAGTGTTATGCCAAATATTCAAACACAAAAGACAAATGAGTTATGCCAGACACCTCTGGCTACCAAGACAGCAATCCCCAGAAAAATAGTAGCATGGTGATTCAGACTTCAGCTGACAAAAACTGTAATTAAATTAAAACCAATCCTTGTGACTCTATGAAAAAATAGGTCCTCTCAAACAAGTCTGATTTTGTTCCCTGATGAAAATGCAAACTTGGCAGCTACAGATAACAGTGCAGATAAAATATCTTAGATTTCTGTTAAGGCACTGAATTAGTATTACAGGGTACTTTTTTCAGAAAAGCTCTGTCCAATGTCAGAAAAACAGAAGTACTGTAAATTTAAACCAAGCACACTAAGCTCAGCAAGTAAAGTGTGACCATCAAATAAGATTATGGACTGAGGCTGACAAAGGGTCTAACACCTCAGTGTCTTTATCAATGGTATACAAAGCACAGTTCCTGACAGGACACGCAAATTTGTGAAACTGGGAGAAAAGGATAAATTCAGATCTCTTGGTAAGCTAGGCATAGTTTAAGAAAATACATGCCAATACAGTAAAATATCAACCATATATACAGGAATGAAGCTTATCTACAACTTTTATATTGTGTATGAAAATTATATTGTGAGAATTGTGTCCCTGAAAGAAGTCCTAAAGACACTTTATGATTATAGATGAACCACATCAAAAAAATCTCAACCCAAAATACAAAAAGGTAATGTCAGTCTTGAGAGAGTAAAACCTTCGCTTCGATCTAAGAGTTATTGTTATTAATTTTACTATTCTTTGTTCAGTTCTATTATCAACATTTAAAAATCAATATTAAAATACTGAGATAGGGATAAAACTCTACATTATTTGAGGCCTGAAAAAAGTGCCTCTTAGCAGGAATCTAAACCAGTTTAGTCTGTCTGGTTTTTCAAAAAGAGATACAGCTTGATTTATCAAAAATGTCCCATTTCCTCCAAGGAAACAAAGACACTGGGATCTACAGGGACCTGTATCCTAATAGTTAAATGTACAACAAGCACTGATTTCTGGTAGGCCAACAAATTCCAATTAGAAAAAAGACAAACATTTTCTCTTGTGTCAGTGTTTAACCACTGGGACAAATAACTAAGGAGAGTGATAAGTTTTCAGAACTTTGATGTTGTCTAATCACAATTAGCTTTAGATGTTCTAGAATAATTTTATTTAAAATGCATCTCACTGGACACAGCACAGTGGGATCTGGAGTGGATGGAATTATGTAGGTGCCAGATAATAAGAGCTGTCATTAAATCTTGTTCATTTATTGATAGTTTTGATTTTGTAAGGAGGCAATAAAAATATTTAATTTAAAAAGTAGCTTAATATTATAGTGTCTGTTCAGCTATATGGGACCATCCAAAATATTCTGTATTGTGGATACTGATTGCAGAGAAAGATAAACTTGCGACAGAATATACCCCTCAGTCAAATTCAGCCCCCTGTTTCAGTTTACATGCAGTATTTTAACTCGGTGTTTGTCCTCTCACCAGCAGTTGGTGTCTGTAATACATTTTATGCTTAGAATACAGAGCCCTTTATTTTCTACTGGTTTAGTTTGTTTGGGGGACTTTTTCAGTTTCATGAGGATTTTACACTGCACTTATTCTCTTACTTCTGACATAAATGTTGCCCCTGTCACTGAAGAAAACAACAAGTTTTCCAAAAGGATGTAATGATATTTTCCAGTGGTCTCATTAATTAGAAAACCATTTTGTATCTAAAATGATTTAATTCATGTGACAGTCCATGCAAACTAACTAAATAAAAAAATATAGTAAGAGAAAAGAAATTGATAGTTGGGTTAATTAACATTTTTACACAGCAGATTTTCTAGAAATGAATTCAGTGGTGAATTTTTGAATATCTGTTTTAATTTTAACAGAGAAATTATGGACATCAATATTTTTTGGTTCTTTCAGAACCCAACCAATATGTTATAATGTTATCCCTCCGTACAATGAACATCCTAATGTCTTTTTACAGAGCGATTTAGAGTGTAGCCATGGTTGAAAACTCGTTGTCCTTGTCACACCTACTTGTGACTGTGTCCAAATATATATGAAATAATGCATTCCACTTTTGTCATAGCTGTGTTGTTATCTGTGAAACGTGAAGCAGAAATGGCCTGGTACCACAAATATGCAAAGTCACATCACTGCTTTTTATAGTTCATATCCTGAGGACACATGAATAATAAAATTCTCTTCAAAATTCTGGGAATACATCTCTATTCAGAACTATGATTTGGCTTTAATGAACTCAATAGGAGCTATTGACTGAAATCTAGCCATATGCCTGACTCTGTGGGATAATCCTGTACGGTGCAGGATGCTCTTGCTTGATCCCAAAAGGCATGTGAACACTAGCTTAACTTTCAGTACTTGAATTATGGAGGGCAAGAACTAGCCACACACTTAGACAATAGAGTTTCTGGGGATAGTTTTCATCACAGCAATGCCCAGTGCCTTACAAGGTGAGGCATGATGTGCTTATCTCACATTAAAGACAGGCTTTCTACTGATAAAGCAGGCATTTATAAGCCTTGTAAAGCCTTATGTAGTGTAGGGTTAGGCTAGGGGGAAACCAAAGAGCCTTAGAATTGTAGATATCTAGGGATTATGAAAACTCATGAGTGGCTTAAAAAAAGACAGGCTGCAGACTGCTGGAGAAAAAGGGCAGGAGTTTGGACGTGCTGCTTTGAAATGACAGGTAAAATTAAGTTGTCACTGCCTTTCTTAAAGTGGAGTGTTGAAATACCTTATTAGCTTGGCTTTCTAATTTCTAATTATTTCCTAATATTATGAGAAGAAGATCAAGATAAGTAGGCAGCTAACTAAGTGTTGAAACTTAATTGTATTTACCCATGTAAGAATTAGGATTTATTTTTGAGCATTTTATTTGTTTTGCTTTAATTACTCATTTGCTCTACTGGATTACACTGTGGTAAAGGTCACTTGGATTTTTTTCCTCTCCCTTTTATAATGAATAATTTTAGAGTGGTGATTTGTATACGCTTTAATAAGCTTTAAAAGAGCTCAGAAAGCTCTTTTATCATAATACATGCAGGAAAATAACATGCCATGCAGAAAAAGAAAGGAACTATTTCTGTTTCTCCATCACACAAAGATTTCTGATGCAAAAAACTACTGGCCTTTTGGTGTAGCCAACCTCCTTATACCAGTACAAACTTTAAGTTCCAAGGATACTATCTTAAATTTTCTAGCCACTAACAAGTACTAACTTGAAACTCAAAATACACAATAGTTTGTGAAACAGAAATTTAATATATATATATACAGAGAGAGAGAGAGAGAGAGAGAGAGAGATTATATTTAGAATAAGCATTATGTGTGCTCCATTTCTTAGTAGGCAGGTTTCATTTTGTAGCTAGGAGCATGCAGAAGGTGTCTGGGAACTGCCGTGAAACAGAACTGGGCTCCCATGTTTTGGGGAGAAATTTGAATTTTCATTTGTTGAAATGAAAAGATTCTTGTAGAATCATTTGCTTTCACTGAATCAGCACCTTCCAAAGAGAGAAATATCCTATAGGAATCTTCTAACTGTCTCTGACTCCAGATCTCATCGTCCCATACCATAGTAATCACAGCCTATACTTTGTGTATGTAGTCTTTCCTACAATTCCCTCCCCCAGGCCTGTATCTCAGTATTTTAATTTATACTTAGAACAGTCTCTAAAAAGCTCGGTTGACTATTCATTGTTTTCGGCAGGTATTGCTTTCTGGAAAAGCACACACGTATTGCCAAATCACTCTTCTTCAGTACTGTTCTTTTCATGTGTTTAACAGAATCCACCATATTTCAGTAATTTGAACAACTAAGTGTGAGCATCTCTGAACCATACAGAATTGATGATCCTGCCCTCAGTCACCAGGAATTGCATTTTCTTTAGACTGAAAAAAATTAAACGTCTGAGCTGACCTGCAAGCTTAGTTTTCTAACAGGCAAAGAATTTGAAAAAGGCTTTGTAGTCATTACAATTAGATCATAATTAGCCTTTTATTATTCGAGGTTATTTTGATCTAAAAACAAAATTAATTTTCAACCTGATTCCATTGATGTCCATTGAAGATTTGCCACTGATTTCTGTAGGAAGAAGTATTGGTTATAATTATTACACCATTTCAATGCAAATGTACATGCATATGAGCAGAACGTACATGTATATGAAGAAAGAGGCTTATAAAACAGGGAACCTGAGGAAAAACCTGTACATCTTATTAATAGAACCAATATTTATTCGGTTTGCCTTATTTTTATTTAGAAAAATTTCAGGGATTCATTCTAAAAATGTAAATCTTTATAAAGAATTGCTTCGTGGTAATCTATATTTGAATTTCAGTCTCGGAGAAACTTGGCCTTATGCTGCTACTAATTACCTTTGTGGTGACAAAGGCCATTGTTACTTAGAATAAAGGCAAAAGGATGTTCTCCGTACTGCAATCAGGAGCACCAATAGTCAAAAGCATACATTTTAATGAACAAGAGGGTAGGTATGGTGCATGCCTGCGAGCACAGATGTTCTACCCTTGATTTCTGCAACTTTGATTTTTTACGGAGCATTTAAGTTCTGTATGTAGCAAGGAGTTCTGCTTCACTGCTAATTAGGAGTAGGTCCAGTAGACAAGAGGGATCCAAGTATGCGTCACAGTTAAATGAAGGAAACAAAACAAAACAAAACATTTTAACTTAATCCTAACTCATCTTGAAATGGTGGTTGGCTGCACTTCAACTTCAGAGAGAGGCAATTTATTCATGTATTTATTATGGAAAAGTGCTTTAGACGACTGAAAAGAAATTACTTCAACATTAAAAAAATGTTTTATCTTGGGACACTCTTTCTAAGAGCCAAGGAGAAAATCATGGTAGTGGTTCTTATTTTATGTGGTATCTCACTGATGACACCAACTGAAGAGATTCTGGATCAACTTTTCCTCTCAGGAGATGAGAATACCATTTTTTTTGAAGAATTACTGTCAAAAGTTACACTACTGTATTTTGAAAGAACTTTTTATATTTGTTGTTCCGAGTGGTGGGTTGATGCTGACCAGTGGCGAACCACCCACACAGCTACTTGTTCACTCCTCCTCACTCTGGACCAATGGGACCAGGATAGAAAACGGGAAGAACAAGAGCAAATCCAAATTAGCCACAAATCCAAGTCACAGCCCCATACAGGCTGCTATGAGGAAAGTTCACTCCAGTGCAGCCAGATCCAGCAGAGTCCAGCTCAAGAAACACTGTATTCAGTGATTAAGTCACTCTCCTGCATGTGTGAAAGATGTATTTTCTTACCCTCTCATGTTGAAATTGAAGCTGTATTGCCCACTTCTCTGATGAGTGCTCTAAATGCTGATCTGCTTAATTTGAACTTTTATGTCTGCAGAGGCCTCATTGAGTTTGTAACATCATACTGAAGCTTTCACAACTAATACCTCAGAGATAATGGCATTAACATTTCAAACTGCAGCCAGTCAAGGACTTGGAAGTGTAAAATTATTTAATCTAGATTTACAGCCTAAAACACTCCAATGGACAATTCCTCGGTTGCATGCTTTGTGCTTAAGTAGCCTGAATATCTGTGTGACTGACTGTGCTGACAAGGTATAGGAATTTATTAAAGATAAATGGCATTTCATGCACTTCAGTTTGAAAGTTTCTCCATTTTTTAAGATATTCCCGTGTGGTGTAGAAGCTATGGTCTTACTAGAACTTCATCTCTTTTGAAATAAGAGATATATTTTAGGAATACGGAGTAGAGGCAGAGGTCTTGCTTTAGTGGCACTTGAGCAAAAGTTTCCCAAGATACAGTCTAGCTCAAAACTACATGATTCTTCAAACATTTTCTTCAAGAACTCCTTTCATTGTATAATTATATGAGTGCACTTAACCCTTTTAAAAATCCAGCCTGGTAAGTTCCTTAATACCAATAGTTCTCTTGGAATGTTGTTCTAAAATTTAGTCTACAATTAAAAGCTGTTTAATGCTTTGCTTTTGGATGTTACATTGCAGATTTTTTGTTTGTTTTTGATCTGAGGAGACTGTGGCCTTGTATAACTCACTTTAAGTCACATCTTCCTGTCTTTCATGATCTTAATATCTACTTCTTGAGACTTCACCATTTTTCTAATATCTTGTAATACTGGATATTGGTGCAGAAGCAGTCATAATGCTGTGAAATAAAATTAAGGCAGTATGATCTCTTTTTTACTACAATATCACACATTTATATAACTAAACCCCAATTCTATTGGTTTTTTAGCCACATTACCTTCGTTGCTTATCTACTGTAATTACCAACTCAATAATTGCATCCCATAATAGACTCCCATATGTGCAGCATTTTTAGTTCCTGAGAGTTTAAATTTTTGTGTGTGTTTAACTGCATAGTTCTTTGTCTATGTCAAGTTTACTGATTTACCTGGATCGGGCTGCATTAGTAACTTGTCTCCCGATCTTTCTGTCATTTGTAAATGTTACTGGTAATGCTTTTGTATTTTTGGTTTGGTTTTTTTTTTTTTTTCAGGTCACTGATTAATGTTAACTATTAAAATCTAAGAACAGATCTTTATGGGACACAATAAAGAGACACCCATTCATTTAGTATTCTTTTACTGCAAGTATATGTTGAAACTTACCAACCAGGTTTTAATCTATTTTATGTGTGCAATGCTGATTCTTACCATTCCAGATTCATAGTCAAAATGTCATGCAAAATAAAGGTAGATGTCCTGTGGGAATCTAACCGTACTGCATTGACATTATTACTTTTGATAACCAGCTTGTAAATCCAATGATAAAAGATATTTTGGATAACTGAATTGGAAAGATCTAGTTTCCACACACACATAATTGGCAACTCTTACCTTGCCCCACTCCCTTAGTTTTTTTCCTACACAAGTCATGCTTCTGAGTTGTGTTGTCCAAAATGGATGTCAGGCTGACAGACCTGTAATTACTCAGGTTAACTCACTTATCCTTTTCAAGTATTTCACAACACTGCCTTTGTTGCAGTCCTCTGGCAGTTCTCACCTTCCAACAGCTATTGAAATAGTTTCTAGTAGTTCAGAGAGCTCATCAGCAACTTCTGTCAGAAGTTATCTGAACATATCCATTTAAAAATTGCCTGCCTTTTGGAGTCGCCACTTGATTTCCTTCTGAGCTGGGAAGGGAAAGAAATTGCCATTCATCACCACCACCAACACCATCATCATCTTCTGGTATGTATACATTATCTGACTCTCCCCCAAATTACAGAAAATAAAAGCTTATTAAATTCTTCTTTCTGTTCTGCAGAATCTCCTCTAGCACTGACCCATCATCATTATCCTTTGTCACCGTCCTTTTCTTTCTTTCTTCCTTCTTTCTTTCCTTCTTCCTTCTTTCTTTCCTTCTTTCTTTCTTGCTTGCTTGCTTTCTTGCTTTCTTTTTCTGTCTTGCTTTCTTACTTTCTTGCTTTCATGCTTTCTTGCTTTCTTTCTTGCTTGCTTGCTTGCTTGCTTTCTTGCTTGCGTGCTTTCTTTCTTGCTCACTTTCTTGCTTGCTTTTTTGCTTGTTTTCTCTTCTTTTCTTAAGCTCCCAGTTTCTAAAGTTTCTCTGTTACCTTTTGGACTCCCATACCACTGACTGTAGACAAATGACATAATTTCATTTTTCCCATGAGAGGAAGGCCAGTTCAGATCTAAGCAAGGAAAGTTGCTCAGAAGTCTTACTGGGTGAGGCAGAAGAAGGCAGAGCTCTTTTGCCCAGTTTGTCTGTGCTTGCTCTGGCAGGCAGGGTCAGTTGATGTCATTAAAAGCAAGTGATGACACATGAGGCAGGAGCTGCTGCTGTGGGAGTGACAGCTCTCAAGAGTAGCAGTTAGGGCCCCAGGCCACCACAGCTCAGGATCTGCCAGAAGTGACCAACCTGCTGCTCCAGAGCTTTTCTCCCAGCCCTGCGTGCCAGGACCCCTTCTCTTATCTGCTCATGCTTTTGGCAAACTTTGAGTCAGCTCCAGCTACAGAGCTCCCTGTGTAGCAGATGGATGGTGAGGCTGTGCATTCAGAAGATGGCAAATCTCTGATGGTGTTGCTCAGAAAGGTTGCCCAATCAACATTTGGGCTGCTTGAGTCATTGTTGTGGCTTTAGTAGTGCCTACAGCTGGCTTTTGCATTGAAGAAAGCCATATTTTGTTTCTCAATGATGGTAAGCACAGCAGTTGTCTCAGGGGAACTGTCTGTTCCCAGAGTAGTGTTATGACATCTCAATTCTATGAGAAAAGAATGAAAATTGGTCATTTGTGCTTAAAAAAGAATTTCATAGCACCACATTGGTAAGAGACAAAATAGTTCATCCCTCTCTTGTTGCATATACATACATGAACATACAGAAGGGCTTCAGATATTTATCACTGACATTGTTTTGAGTTCATCAATCCCTCTTAGCACAGATATCCACTCAAAATAAAACATTATTTAGGAAGGAATCAAAAAATCCCAACTAATCCACTCAAATTAAGTTGTCAGCACAAAACCAACTTGTAGGGGTCTCAAGAAATGTTAAGAAAACTAGAAAGATTTCTACCTTTGCATTTCTTCAGATTTGTTAGATTAGAGTGCAGGCATCATGTCAGGAGAGCAGCAGTGCTTGTGAGAGAGCATTTATTAAGTGCTAACAAGAAGATGAAGGAAAATTGAAATGCCATTACAGTCTTATTCCTTGTTAAAAGTGAAGTACTAAATTTTGTACTAATTCATTTTGACAGATGATATTCTAACAAACCTGACAACTATAACAAAATGTGACTAAAGTGGATACAATTCAGGAAGTGATATTTCATATTTTTTTCTGTAGTACTATGATATTAGTGTAATAGATAATTCAGATTTGGATTTCTTTTTTCTTTAATTCATTTGTCTTCAATCATTGATACTTTTTGTTATAGGCAGACATCTACTTATTAAAAAAGCAAACCCATTCATTAGCTTCATAGATTGTAAGCAAAATGAAGTAATTAATCTGATTAACGTTGCCAAGGAAAACTGTTGCATCTAACCTCTATTCCCAGGCAAATTGTGAGGGGACATTTTAAAGCATGACCTTGTTAACAGCCTTTTCTGTCTCAAGTTGTTTTTTTCCACTGGAAATGCAACCATTTTATTACAACTCTTGATGAAATTTAACAGAAGATTGAGCACTGAGGTGAGGCGAACTCTTGCAAGTTAGTTTTCTATAAAGCTTCAGTTACATCTCTCTTCAGGATGTTGGGTTGAATGCAAGGCTGGTAGTTAGTGTTCCAACAAGATTTGCAGAGGTATTTCAGATATAATTATTACTCATGATTGTTTGCTGGTTATTGTGATAGACTGTAATCTGCAGATGAGAAATGCCAAGAGGAACTCATTACAACAGGATTTTAGTCCAGATAAAGGCCTTGCTGTTCCTGAGCTTCTATTAGATGTCATGATGAGGCTTCTCTTATGGTCACTGAGTGAAAGTGCTTGCAAGGAAAGCATCAACCACAACTACTTTTAGCAAGAAGAACAGGGCATAAAGTTGCAAAGCCACTGCACTAGTGAAGAGATCAGTGAATGCTTACATGAGGAGAGGTGATTCTCCACAGGCAGGGGCATTAGCAGTGTGCTGCCACACTTGGTCCCAGTGCCACTGAGAACCGAGCTACTCAAGTGTCTTTCTGAGGGTAGTTTTTTTGCCCACAACTGAATGATGAAAAAAATCTTATGGAACAGAGAGGACAAAAAGAATCATCAGATACATTTTATTTGGCTGCAGAATGCTGTGAAATAGATTATTTCTAAGGGTTCCTGTATGCTAATTCAGTAAATAAAGTTTGCCTGCTTTTCCTTTTTATAATAATTGCAGTAATGTGTCAGATGATGTATTAAAAGTACTATCTTTAAATATTATCTTTAAATAAGAAGTTAAATGTACCTTTAGCAGAGTCTACAAAGTGATTTACATTTTTTATCAGGTCCTATTTTGTTTCCTCTCTAATCTCTTCACTTTGTTTTTCGCATGTCTTATTGGTTTGATATGCTTACTTTGTTAGCTAAGGAAAATGCAATAGGACAGTTTGGAAATAATGTCATCCTATATTGTAAGAATTCTCAGAGGCATTGTATAAGCCTGAAAACCACATTTTTTTTCAGCAATCATTTACTTGAGCCTCTCTTTTTGAAAAATAGAATCATTAGATATTCTGTCCAGATAATTGCAGACTTCTTTTAAAGTGACACCATATTTGATTTTGACTTAATAAGGGCTTGAAATTGCTCAGAAAGCACTGACATAAGATTAGGGCAGGCAGACTATTTAGGTAAAAACGAAAATCCTAAAGCAAAAATACTATGCCAATTATGAGCCCGAATAAAGTCTTTTCACAGAATCACAGAGTATTCTGAGCTGGAAGAGTCCCACAAGGATCAAATCCAACTCCTAAGTGAATGGCCTGTGCAAGGGTCAGAAAAAAGAATACAGTGATATATCTTTCACTTCAGCTGACCTTTAGCAGACTTTAAAAGCTTCTTGCAGGGCCATTTGTCTTTTCTTATTCTTTGGTAATCTTGTCTTGGTTCTTTAAGTCGCTAACAAGCTGTACTTGATGGCCCTTCAGAGTTCAGTAACAATTTCTGGGTTTTTCATACTGCTCTTAGATTTGCCCGTTCTGTATACTGAAGATTTTTTTTTTTTTTTTAATTAATCTCATAAGAAATAACCAATTTATCTCTTAGGTTCCCAAAAGCCTATGAGCAGGCCCTGTCACCTACATGTTTGTACATTTAAACATGACCCCACTATACTGCTGTGTCTATCCTGGCAATACAGTCCCCTTGCATCTGTACAGACAACAGGCATGAAGAATATACAGAGGAATGCTGGAACCAAGATAGGCAAAGGTTAGAAGACAAATGATGCTGATATTTATTAAAATATCCAAACTTACACAACTTTAATTCCTTGGCCTTTCTTTGCATCAAGTTGGAATTGCTTTTTTAAACTTGTCAAAAATATAACCCTAAGTCCCTGTTCTGTTTCTATATTTGTTTATTCATGTAACCTCAGATTTAATCAGTGAAATCTACATCCTCAAATCGGAGTAGATTTTTGCCCCAACGCTGTCATTTAACGTGCTTTCCAACAGCTTATAAATAGTCAAGTTACCAAAGCTGAAAATTGAGGTCTGCCTAAAGCCTCTCCTTTTCATAGTATCTTAATATGCGTAACCATATGCTTTTCTGTTTGTATTAAAACCTGGACAGATGTATATGATTGTAGTTCCTTTGAAAATACCATAGCAATATGGGCTATGTTTTTAAGGATAAAGCTAATCTTAGACACGAAATTGCATACACATTAAATGCAATACCTAATTGTGGTTATGTAAGAGGGAGGACTACAGAAAAATCTAACAAATACATTATAAATTCCTGCAAATTCTGTCCCTAATTTTCAGGTTCTTTGTTGCCAATGATTTTTCAAGAATGAGCTTGCTCATAGTTGTGCCAGTAATTCCTGTCATCAGGCTGACATTTCAAGAGCAGCCTTTCTGCATCCCAGATGCATCAAAACCACATTCACACCACTCCTTCTCTGGTAAGGGGCTGCAGTGACAGTCACAGAGAGGCCATCGCATTAACAAATAGAGTCAATCCAGACTGTCTTTGGTGGGTATCTTTCACTCTCTGTCCATATGGGAGAGAAACAGCTTGGAATGTGTTGCTTTGCATTGCTCATCGAAGATGTGCATATTGCATACATGCAGGAGTTTTTTATCTCCTTATTCCTCTGGGTAAGCATCCTAGAGGGGTTTAAACTGAATCCATAAAGGAAATAGGCTGAAATCTGTGACAACAGTTTGTATATGGTTTTATTTTTCACTTGCTGTCTTTTCTCCCTCCCTTTCCCACTGAGGTTTTGTCTGTGCAATCAGAAAGTTTTGAGCTGGATCCTGATTGCACCAGAGGAAATGAACAGTGGCTAATTTCAATATTACCATCTGAGGCTCAAACAGTTTGAAAGGAGATAGAGAAAAATTTACATTCAGACCATATTTTAAATAAAAACACTGTTCACTATTTATTGAACACATGGATGGTGAAAAATACAGAAGCATTTTAGGAACAGAGAAATCCTGCTGATAATGAAGCAGCTAAAAACTTTCTGCACTGCCTAATTCTCCTAGCATGTAAGTGGGATCTGCTCAGTCCCTGAGCATGCTCTCGTGTAGTGCAGACTCACTGGTGCCTCAAATTTCCCTATTCCAAGCAGCTGTGGATTTGTTTCTGTGTACAGTTACATATGGAAACACCACTCTCTTCATCTAGTTTAGTCGCAGAGTCTAATAGGAGACAACTCTTCAAAACAGGCTAAGACAAAGGTGTCCCTTAACGTCACTGTATCATGATCAGTTTCTCAAAGACAAGTGCATGCAAACCATACAAACAAACAATTCAGTTACATGAAAAACAGTGCAGAGAAGGACAATTAATAAAAGGGAAGTGTCAGTGACATCCAAAGTGGTATGCACCTTGTGTATCTTCTAGTCATTTTCTTTCTACAACAGCATGGGAAGCACCAAGATTTTCTAAGTTATTTTGTTGAAATCTTGGTTGTGTAGGAATAATCACCAAATCTAAAAAATATCTTGCTTACTGTGGAGTATAGGAGATTATGTGGGGCTCGTATGAAGGGCTACTAAGGCTTCTTTGAAGTGCCAGAAATGTGTTGTTGGAGGGAGAAAGAGTTTATGTGAAAAAACCTCAGTGGTATACAGAATTAGCAGTAACCTTGGCTCTGCTGATTTTTTTCATCTAAGAAGACCCTTTTTCTCCTCTCCAGCTATTTAACACTTTTATGAACCTTTTATGAGCTTGATGTTATAAATAGCCTCTCTGGTTTTTTCTTTCTTTTGACACTTGGCCAACTTAACACCTAAGTTTAATACTAATTTGTGCTTCTGAAGCATAATGGTAATTAAAAAAATTAAAATAGAAAGTGAACTTTCCAGCCTATGTGAAAAAAAAAAAAAAAAGACTGGAACAAAGAAAGAAATTAAAGTGTCCAGTATAATTAGAAACTGAAAAATTGTTTGGTTTTGGTTTTTTTTTTTTAATCTCAGATGTGGTTTTGTATCAACACCAATTCCCTCATTTGTATTTGGATTAGATACCAGAAGCAGATGATATTTGGCCTGAAAACATTCTATGCGTCTGAAGGATTCAGTATCTTCTCACTCAGCGTTGCTTACATCTTGTCACAGAACATTATGTCATTTCATACCAGAGGCACGTTAGTGATGTGGGGTTACACAACGCCGTCATGGTTTAATCCCAGCCAGCAACCAAGCCCCACACAGTCACTCTCTCACTCCCCCACCAGCAGTATCGGAGAGAATTTTAAGGGTAAAAGATGGAGGACTGGTGGGTTGAGATAAAGACAGTTTAGAGGGGAAAGCAAAAGCTGCATACGCAAGAAAAGCAAACCAAGGAATTCATTCACTGCTTCCCATGGGCCAGCAGGTGCTCAGCCTTCCATGAGAGAGCAGGGTCCCATCACATGTAACAATTACTTGGGAAAACAAATGCCTTCACTCCAAATGTCCCCTCCTTCCTCCATCTTCCCCGTACTTTATATACTGAGTGTGATGTTATGTGGTCTGGAATATCCCTTTGGTCAGTTTGGTTCACCTGTCCCATCTGTGTCTCCTCCCAACCTCCCATGCACCCCCATCCCTCCTTGCCAGTGTGGCACTGTAAAAAACAGAAAAGGCCCTTGCTCTATGTGAGCACTGCTCAGCAATAACGCACATCATTATGTTATGAACCCTGTGTTCAGCATTGTGAAGAAAATTAACTCTACCCCAGCTGAAACCAGCACAAACACCAAAATGGAGTTTGTAGCGTCTTGTGCTTTTGGATCATACCCCCATGGTGCAGAGTCAGAGCTTCAGGGGCTGATTTTCTAACACCGCCAGTGGTAGAAGTACATCTGTTGAATTGTTATACTCCTTGTCAAAATTAGATTTGTTGCTGGAGATAAATAAATGGAGTATTTTAGTGTGCAGATCAGACCTACTACACTCACTGTCACACGATCAAGAGGCATCCGTGTTGTCTTTTATTGATTCAGTCAAGGCAGAAATGTCAGACACCCTGGAAAGTCCCATCATTTCTCTAAACCCTTGATGAAGGTCCTCATCAAAACTCCTCGCATTCAGTGGTCTTTGCTGTTTCACAGCAACCACACAGACTGCCTGAGGAGTCCCCCACAATATTTGTGCCGAGAAGTTCACACCTGCACAGACGCAGATGGATTTTTCCTGGCTCTGAGCTGTGAAATCAGAGCCGGCCATGCTGATGCTGCCCCTGGGGCACTGTCAGGGCCAAAGGCTTTGTGTCTTCACAGCCAAAAAAATGCCAAAGCTGAGGCCAGTAGGCCACCCAAGTCTGCCCTGTGCTGTGCCACCACACAGCCTGCTTTGGCAGCAATTAATTACAACATTCCTGGGGAGCTTGTACACAGCGAACTGCACAAGCAGGGCTGTCTTGCCCTCAGTGGCTGATGGTTTTGGATGTGCCTGATATACACACAACCTCGGCCTCTCTCCCTCCATTTCGCACCTGACGTCCTGCCGTCTGAGGTAAGTCACCTCCCCGTGCTCTCCCTCTCCTCATCCTGAGTTCCCCTCTCAATAACTGGGACAGAGGTGCCTGCCATGCCTTCAGTGCCCTCAGGAGCTGGGGCAGTGCAGCTGCCAGGGTGCCAGCAGTCCCTTTTGGGGCCAGAATCCCTGCTCTGACAGCTCTGCCCTCAGTCCAGCGCATGTCATCGATGTCCCCTCCACTTGCCTGCTTCTCTGGTGCCTCGTTTCTCTTGTCCCTCACAGGTACTACTTGCTAAAAGACAAGGTGGTGGGAGCTGGCAGGACTGTGTCCAGCTTCCCTTGTGCAGGCGAGGCCTGTGGTTACTCTGTGAGCCTTTGAGAGGGGGCCATTCCCTTCCCTCAGCACATCTTTCCAGGAACATTATTTGAGGACAAGAGCAGATGAAGCCATGAGGGGATGGCACGTTTGGGTTTAGATTGTTTTGAGCTAGGGACAGAAGGCTGGTGGGACCTTCTGGATGACCCTTCAGCCTGTGAGTCCCCAGAAGCCATTCCTCAGGAGCTCTCTGTAAGCCACAGGGCTGTGGGTGTGGAGGAAGCGAAACTGCAATGTCTGCGATGTCTAGGAAAAACCCCAATAATTTTGTCTCTGTCCATAAATTGTCTTTTCTTCTTTTTTTAAACATATCAAAGGGTCTTTCTCTTTTCCCTCCAATGAGCCATTTTACAGGCCTGTGTAGCAGCACTGCCTACACCTTCCCAAGGCTGCACAGTCTGTTAAGTGCCCTATCAGGAGTGTTGCGAGGGCCCCCTGTGACAATGCTAAGGCCTTCCCCATTTGGTTCAGGAGCTTGGTAGGTGACCTGGGAGCATTCCTGGGTGTGGGCATGGGTGTGGGAGGACTCAAGCTGTCAGAGGTGTCATCCTTGGGGTTCAGCCTGGCTAAGTTGCAGACACGCAGACATGCTGCTCTTCTCAGCTGGCATGCAGTAGCTCAGGTTCTCTCTAGTTCAGGCTTATCACTTTCTCATACTTGCATTAGCCATATTTTCCTATCTCACAAGCCTTGCATTCTGCAGTTCACTTTTTTATATTACCTCTGTGGGAGCTACGTAAAATAAACCACTAATTTGTTCTTTGCTTGGGGTAATTCAGCTTTTACTTTAATTTCCTGTAACAGCTCTGCCTGGATTCTCAGCATTAAATCATCTTTTCATTTGCAGATATGCAGTAACTTTTGGGGAGAAGTATTTCAAAAGTTTCATCATTCAGCAGCAGATATGCCTTTTAACATTGTGTAATTCAAACATTCATATTATGTTAATCCTTGATGTTATGAACTCAATTAGAAATGCTGGAATGAGTACCTCTCCTCAACTTTATTTTTGAGAGAACTGTTCAAAATAAGGATTTGATTTGCTTTTGTTTTGAATTTACTTCTGTCAGTCTTGAATCCTACAAACACTTGTGATATGTATCTAACTTTTCTGCTCTAAGTCTTTTAAAGCATCACTGTTAGTATTCAAGTGACCATCTGTGACAGTGTTTAAAGAACTGTGTCTTCAACTTAGAGCTGATTTGAAATATTTTTACTAAATTCTTTTTGGAGTGAGTTATTACTGAAAAAGTATTTATAGCATTAAATTCAATCTTTTGAAAATGTCACTTCTGTAAAAAGGAAAAACTTCTGTTTAGATACATTTTAATTTTGGTTATGCATTCCAAATCTCTTTCCCTAGGTCTTATTCTTAAATTATTAAAAAAATTGTTTTGCTCCTTACCTCTAGCCTTCAGTCTAGCATCTAAACCTTTCTGGCTTTCTTGTATCAATCCAGGCGGCAGAATTCTTTAATATGTTACTCTGAGTTTCTGCCAGATGTGATGATACAATTGATTACAAATGGTTGGTCATAGTAGTTAAAATTAGATGTAGGCTGTGAGAGAGGTTGCACAGTTCAAATAATATTAGGAAACTATTTATTTTCATCAAAATCTTTAATGATCATGGAAGGCAAGGCAACAATTGCTTTTCTTAAGCACATTTAAATTAAAACACCATTATTTCTAAAATAATACAATATTCTTCTGAATAAGAAGACTATAGTATCCAGAGATTTGATAAAGCATACATCAAAAAGTTTATCTTCTGATCTGCAACAAACCCCAAGTGCTTATTCCAATTAGATGAACAGTTTCTCTGGTGATGGTAAGCTATGATTAGGTATAGTTTTCAGAGAGAAGACCAAGATTTATTTGCTTAGATGCTATTCCAAATGTGATATAATTCACACCTAGAGCTGTGGCTCACATAAATAAAAAGTATTCATGTCTAAAAATTGTATATAAGCCAAAATTCCTCTGAAGGTTATGGGCATTTAGCTCTGTACTTCAGGACAGTAGCTTTTTGGGTATTTGTTTCAATGACGTGCGTTAGCAGCCTGCAAAGAATAAATTTTAGTAGTTAGTTTGTCTCTCTTAAAAGTTAATAAACATTTGATAGTGTAGCCAACTTCAGTGGGAATAGGTTCGAGCACTCACTTTTCATTAACGAGAAAATGAGTACAAAATACGCTTCAAAAAGTAATCTGATTTCTAACCTACTTTCCGGATATCTCCTAAAGCCATTGATAATGCAGGTCACTGGGAAGCGTTCTTGCTGTGTCTTTTTGGAGCATTCCATGTTGTTTGGCCTCTCTAAGTGTCAACCAATGAAAGCATATATTTTGTGAGTTAATGTGAGTATCTTGATTCACAACAAGAAAATAGCCACCTTTAAGTCTCAAAATTGTAGGGAAGGTCAGAAAATATTGCTCTCTGCCAGCAGGATTAGAAACCAAATAACTCCAATAGTTCTTTATGTTCAAACTCTCATTCATAGCAGGGTACTTGTATGCATGGTTTTTGACCGCTCAGGGTTTTAAAACCTGTTCTTGAATGTGAGTTAACCTAATCGCATAACTGCCAAAGCGTGAGCATATACTTCATTCCTTCTTTTTGAAATGTCTGCTCATATTTAAAAAATCCTGAAAATTGTTCTCCTACTTTGATGTCCCTTCTGGGTATTCTTTCTATAACTATCTTTGTAAATGATTTTACTAACTGTAATATCCACAGCAAGTTTTAAAAGAAATCATAGGAGTTGGAAATCTATTCTTATATTTCCTTTCTCCAGACTCATCATGAAACATTAAAAAAAACAACGACACTTTGTTCAATCCATGCCAACCAACACAACCAATCAACAGTTAATGTTAGGTGTCATTAGATTTTTTTAATACTTTCTGAAGAAAACTGGAATCTCCTTACTGATAAGTCATGAACAAAAAGACTAAATTCAGCAAGTAAATTTGTTACAACTACTATATATCTGTCAGGTTTGGAGCTGAAATAGTTTCACTAGAATGTAAAACTCTACAGCTTGTTAGGTACATAATAAATAACCATAGGGTGTATGTTTTGAATATATTTAGGGCAAAAAATTATATGAGATCACATTTTCGCATTTCTCTTATTAAGGAAATGTCATTCAGCACTAATAGTCTCATTACTTCAGACTAACTTCACCTGTGCCTGTATTTCTGACAAGAATATCAATTAGTTGTTCAAGAAGATGCACCTGCTGCTTTCAGGATGAAGCCTATCACTATTTAGTGGTGGATATTTTTTACCTTTCTTTTGGTCTTCTTTGCTAAGGTAGTACATTGTGATGGTGAGCTGTTGGTAAATTGTGTACTTTGTAATTAATGATAAAAAGTAACCTAGCACTTAATAATAATTGTGTGAATTTTCTTATTTGAAATGTAATCTCATTTCTCTAAGAAGCTGATTTATGTTAGAGATAGTGTACTGTTTAATGACTGCAACAATTATCTAATTCACCCTTTTAGTTTCTGTTTTTGTTTTCTCCTTTGTACTCAGTTTTACTTGACATCAGAAAACAAAAAAGACTAGTCTGGCCTCAACAGCTCACTTTCTGCCCTTCTAGAAGGACCTGAAGATAATAGGCTGTAAGCACAGATGGCTGAGATCTGTAGCCTACCAAAGATGACTCACTTCATTTAACGTATCTTTCTAGGGTTTGTAAAGCTATAGTGCAGTTGCTTGGAAGTCTCTGGCAAATCCAGAAAACTTTGCTAAGGTAGCTTAAAAGAAGACAGAGTGTTTACAGAGCTCTTTCAATTTCTAATAATGAGCTTCCTTCTCCACAACTAAAGGACAGTGAGGCCTCCCTTCAAAACAAAGTCTCTCCAGCAATGTCAAAGAAAAATAGGTAGGGAAATGTAAGAGAAATACTGACTTCCAAAGAGTCAGGAATTGCTCTGGTAGGCAAGCTGGTGGTGGTAAGGAGGTTTTTGATACCTGTGGGTGTTAGCAAGCTAAAAGCAACTTTAGAACTGAAGAGATGGGTAGCTGGGCTCAATCTAAGCACAAGTAGCAGTGAACAATCCAGCTGGTCCTCAGGGGAGGAAAACCTGTAGTGAGTATCTCTGATGTTCAACTTTTACTAAACTGTCCTTAGAGGCCAATGTTTGCAGGACTTGTTTCTCTCCTCTTTAAACGTATTGCACTCAGAAAAATTGAGATAGCCACTTCAGTATTCTTTGTAAAGCAGTTTTTGGTTTGCTTCTTTTTCTGCAAATGACTTAGAGTGAAATAAGTGGTAGAGATTTTCCTTTTAAGCTTTGCGGTTAGTCTGGGATTGTAGATCTAGCGATGTTTTTTCTTTTGATATTTACTCTGATATTTTGTTTTGACTGACAATAGAATTGAAGCCCATGTCCATACAGACTCCTTCTTATTGCATACTGGTCTGTCCTTTAGGGTTTGTGAAATGCTCTCATAGCTTAACTTGCCTGCTTTGAAGTTAACTTTTAAAAAAACCTGAGGTAAGATATACACAATGAAGGACGAAAACTGAGAAAGCAATCTGAGCTCTAAGAAGAAATTGGGTAGTAAAGGGCTTTAGGTAGTGAGGCCAATGTTAAATGAAGAGGGTTCGCCAAAAAATGAAACACAAATCCTGTTTGGCATAATTGATAACTGGTAAAATGTAGCCCCTCCTGACATCAGTGTGATGGCCTTGAAAAAAGATAATCTGGGAAAATATGGAAGTATTGGATCTTTGCCCTTTTCACAGTGGCAAAGAAGTCTGGCAGAGGGGGAGATGGTCAATTCAGTGGCCCAGGAAGGTGTGTGCCAGAAGGGTTGCTTTCTGTGAGTGTGATATTTGTGCTTGGGACCGGCCAAAATAGCACAAATTGGCAAATACATTTCTACATCTTCTCAGGTTTTTTTTGGTCAGTCTGTTACACTCTGGCAATAAATATGGACTTTTATGGCTTTTATTTTTAACTCTCCAAATCAAAGGTGTAGACAAATAGATGTAAGTAGTTGGATTATTACAGCTTAGAAAGTGGTCATCTGAGATATGTTAGCTGATTATTTATGCACTCCCAGCTTGTTACTAACATACTAATTTAAATTTGGTGGTTGAACTTTTTTAGTTTACTATGGAGTAAGAGTATATACATGATAAATAAACTGGTAAGAAATACATTAATGTTAAATAACTTTTTTTTTTAAAATCTCATTAGCTGACCCTATTCAAAGATGTTCCTTTGGCATAGGGAAGCATAGTATGAGAGAGAAAACTGGCTCTGTTTTTGCCTTTTCTGTTCAGTGGTCCAAAACTTTCCAGTCTTCTCAGACTTGTATTTGACAACTGTACAGTTACTGTCATATTCAATACCATCACTAGGTTTTACAAATTAATTATTGCAGTATGTCAAAAAGTAACTTAATAGTCAAATTGTGCACTTGCTCTGCTCAAATAACCTGCCTTTGCAGTAGTTAAGATTTTGAGTAGTTATTTCTTGATGTTATGTCATGCAGTCCTCTTTTCTTATCTTGTGTCATGCAGAACTCTTGTTCTCATCTGATTTTTATCTCTGCCATAAAGCAGTTAATTAGCTGAAGAAATGGGTTGTCTTATATGGAATCAATATCGAACACTGAAAGAATCTTTATACCTTCAGCAACTTACAAGCTTGGGAGAGGTGAACAGATCATAATGTTGAGAGAGGAAAGAAGAGCACAGAGAATAATTTCTTGTTATTTTGGAAAGGAGGATCTCGTGATATGACTTACCTCCGTAATATCTTGTGGTGTAGCTCGGTTTTGTGGGTTGTATCATTAGCCTTTGCTGTGTGCTTGCAGGTTGTATGGGGTTTTCTTTGGTGTGTTCACCTTTGATCTAGGTTGTGGATGCTGTGGTTTAGAGGAATAAATACAGTAAATAAACACCTAATGGTGAGGAATAAGTGACCTCACCTGAAGAGATTGCTCATGGCCCAGTACATGAAGTAACTCTTGCTCTCTAATTTTTGTCATTTAGGTGCACTGGAACATTCTGCCAGGCACAATTCTCTGCTGTGAATTTTGTTGGTTCTGTAGGTATTCCTCTAAAGGGATCTTAAAAAAAGTAGTTGGTATTTTCTGTTGATACTGAAAGCAGAGTGAGAAAGAGCAGTCTCAGCCTTCCTCTTCAGCATTTTGGTGGTCTTTAATTTTTTAGGTTTTTTTTAGATAAGTATTAGCCTGTATTTCAAGGAAATATTCTCTTCGGCAAAAATATGAACAGTTTATATTTCCTTGTGTTATCACATAATATCTATCCTTGAATGAAATCAGACATGGATTTTTGCAGATCATGTTGTTTTGTTTCTAAGCCCACTGAAAACACAACATGCTGTCATGTGGCTTGGGAAGACCCACACAGCCGTTCTATGCATCCCTTAAGAATCCGATCTCCAGGATCTTCATAAGTGCCTCTTTGCAGAACTCTTTCTGCTCCATTTCATAAATGGAAAAAGAAAAAAAAATGTTCTCTTGACAAAGAGAATGGGGGCAAATTTACCAAACAGTTATAACAAACAAATAAAGAAGAATATAAACCTTTTAGATGGAGCTTATGGGTTCTGCTTCCCACAGCACTCATGTTAGTACAAGCAAATAGTGTTACAGCTGTGGCAAAAATGTAATATTTACTTACTCAGAGAAACTATGTATGCAGTTGAATTTTTGTTAGTTTCTTCTTTTGCATATCTTCTATTGATCAAGGTAACATCTTTGATTTTTACTACAGCATCTTAATGTTTTTAAAGATATTTAATGCATGGAATGCAACAAGTGAGAATAATTGCCACTACATGTGTCTCTCAACAACATTTTTAAATATGTGGATCCCGTTCAGAAATGGCCTTATCTATTTTTGCAGCAGTGAAGCAAACCTTTCTTGGACACTGAGAGAAAAGTGTGAAAATCCTCTTTGTAAAATGGCAGCCATGATAGGTTTCAAATTTACCTTTATGCTGCTGTATAGACTCTGCTTGCAGCATATAAGGGAAATTGCTGGGGTTTTTTTGGGTTTTTTTGGTTTTTGTTTTGTTTTTTTCTTTCTTTNAAAATTTACAAGGTATTGTGGGGCTCAAAATATATTACTGGCTCACCTAGTTTTGGGTAGGGGTCAGAAAGAAAATCAGGTGTTTGTAGTCTCACAATAATAAGTTCTTTTGCTTTTCATAGCTGATCCTAATAGCAAAAGGCAGCTGCAGATAATCTTGGAACTTTTCTTCAATGGCTCTTTCAGAGGAAAAATGGTCCTCAGCCTGAGGTCCTGTTGTAACTCTTCACTGACTACAGTCACGCACCGATTTCTTTCATTAGATGTTTTCCCTTCTCAGCTCTTTCCATCATGTGGATTGAAATGGGTGTACCCACCAAGCTGGTACAGATGGCTGTGTTCTTGGCTGTTGCACAGAATTAATTGATGTTTTCTACTCTATATATGTCTTTACATTCTGCATACTCTGGTAGCTGAGTGCTTTGAACAACATATGTAACATCTGGCATGCATTAATTTTCTCCCTGATCCTTTCCCCTGAAGGGGAAAGATGTGCAGCATGTTGTCTTGCTCTGGGAGCATGGCAAACAGACTTTAAGAGGACCTCCTGGGTCAGCAAATCTTGTCTCTGGCTGTTGCAGACATCTACTTTACATTGTGCTCTGGTGAGCTAAGCAAGATCCAGTCTAACATCAGTTTTCTTTGTGCTACTATTGAGAAGTTGTTACATTTTCATTTTCTGCCTTGTGTTTTGCTTATTTAATCCTGTGCCCATGTTGTTCTTGGTCTTAATTAGCTTTTCTCCTTCTAGACTCCATATCACACTTACTGGATTTATAGACAACAGTCTTTCTCCTAGCGCACATTTTGGCAGGCTATTGCACTGTTAGTACAGGTGTGACTGTGTTTGAGATAATTGTTATTACATCAAAATTAAAGCTGAGAAAAATAATTCCAAGCAGATTTAATTTTTCATTTCTTGAAATCATTAACTCGAACTACAGCAGAATTAGTGCTGTACTGATGTATGACAAAATCCCATCCTACCTTAATGTTTAGGTAGTAAGAAAACTTACGGCATTTATTTTCTAATATGCATTGCCTAAACATCTAATAAAATTCAGTTTAGTCCTCTGTCTTGCCTTAGGTAAGACTAAGAATAATCTTACTGGTTTCAAATGAGTTTATGTTAAAAAAAGTTTTACATGAAATTGTGAAATATATTCTAATTTCCTTTCGAAGAATAAGGCGCTTGCTAAGGGCAAGTCAGTGGTGAGGTTGTCCTGTCTCCTCCTGGGACCTGAGGGAAGTCATCAAAGCAGTATGGCTCAAACCATATTGCTGTGAGGTAAATCCCTTCATGACTTCAGGTTATGGCCTTAAAACACCTGGAAATGCCTCCATCTGTGTCCTTAGCATATGACAAGCCCTATACAGGGCCACATTGTTCACCCCAGTAGAGGGTCGTGGGATGGGCCTGCAGTGCTGAGCCTGCAGGGTGGACTGCTTGGTAGTGTGTTCCCACCAGGCACATCTCTTCCTCTCTTCTCTCCTTCCTACAGCTGTGTAGAACCCTGACATTACTCTTGCTCTGGAGTATGTCTGTCTCATAGGAAAAAAAACAGACTGACCTGATTGCTGAATCTGGTGTTGAGTCACACTAGAAAAGAGGCCATTCTGCTATGCTTCAAATCTGTGAGAAACCAGGGCAGTTCAGTGCATTGGGGTGGGGAACTTCAGTTTCATGTTTGACACTAGATCTGCAGCCTAGTGTGACTGTGATAGTGTGTCTGATCGTTGGTAAATGACCCATGTTTCTGGAAAAATACACTCATGCCTGAACTGACTCTTGCTGAATGTTCTTTCTGATGGTCATACCTTTTGAGGAATTTTGATTTTACTTCTTTTGTGTGTGTGTGAAGGAATTTAGGCTGATTCAGAACTCTTCCTCTTGGCAATTTGCTATTTCAAACTGTTGCCACAAACAGGGAAGAGGGACCTCTTCAATGACTTCTTGCTCAAAAAGGTCTAGGTCTAGAAGTGATCAACATATCTGATGTTACTCTCTCAATAAATGAAGGCAACATTATGGATGTGGATAGCATCAAATTAATCTTTCTCTTTTTGGATCCTTTCTTGTTACTGTTAATAGATATGTTTTTTGTAATCCATCTGTTCCTCTTGCCTGATGGATGTTCATCATAAATCCTTTGCTCATGGCAAGCATAAAATATTCAAAGAAAACTTGAGGTTTCACTTTCTCCATCACTGAAGGCAGTTTGAGTTTTGTAAAGCTGTTGATTTGGCTTCCGAAGTGTATAAATGGAAGTGAATTTGAGAATCAGTTTTTATATTGTTTGGACCACACAGTTCAAATATTTCTGTATTAGGAAGGGTAATTTCTGAAGTTGTTTCAGATAAAAAGGTCTCCTCTTCTAAGAGAGAGATCAAGTCTAAATATTACCGGTCATAAACACTGGTCAGTCAAATTAGCATGAGAGGCAAAATGTTACGAGATCAGTGTGGTCACATTTGCATCCATCTTTCATTCACTTTTATGAATGTAAGCTGCATATGGCACAGAGTAGCTTGGAATCGAATCCTTTTTTCTCTTTATGGTGATTATTTTTCTAGACTGGCACAATTGTAATTTTTTCCACAGAAATGTTAATAAAACTTTATTCTCACTGTCTGATCTGTCTTTACCCCCTTTTCTACCTATCTATGCCTTGCTTGCCTTTAATACCCATTGTTAAATCAATGTAAGAAAAGAAACTTGCAGTCTCCAGGTCAGTTAAGACCTACTGATACATGGATATCCTGTTTCACTGAACTCTGAACATGTTCACTTTGATGGGCCTCCTTTGCCGTGCCTTCTGCTAATGGCAGTTGATTTATGGAGGTAAAACTATCCCATTCCCATCACAGCCCCCACGTAGTTGGTTAAATGCATGATTTAAACTAAATTATTTTTTTTTAAACAGGAAATTATGGAGAAAGTGGAATGGAAGCCTTCAAAGAGCTGGCTGCCCAAGAGGGTCTATGCATTGCTCATTCTGACAAGATCTACAGCAATGCTGGGGAAAAGAGCTTTGATCGTCTGCTCCGCAAGCTGCGAGAAAGGTTACCCAAGGCTCGAGTGGTGGTTTGCTTCTGTGAGGGAATGACAGTGAGGGGGATCCTCATCGCCATGAGGCGCCTGGGAGTGCTTGGGGAGTTCCTGCTAATTGGCAGGTAAGACTCTGAGTGGAATTTCTCTGCTTCTCCTCTCCCTCTAGTCCTACAGGCAGATGTTTGGTTTCAGAACCGTGCAGCTTAGGCTACCTGTAGTTTCTATATTTACTTGTCTAATGAATGAAAAGTGGCACAATGGTAGAGCAGATCACAGGAAAGGGAATGTGACTATGTATGCCAGCATCATCAGTGCTGATAACTTTTGCTGAAGTAAATGTTAATTAGTAACTCTTTCATATGGATGTATGCCATCAGTGTTTTTGTGCTTTTGCACACTCTATGGGAATGTTTCATGGACAGACTTTAGAGCCAAAGCAGTGAAGGATTCTAATTTCCAAATGTGATCTAGAAGTGTGACATATGACAAAATTTCATGTGTTTAACTAAATATGTCTTCTGATAATTTGCAAGCCCACATTATTGAATGGTTTTAATTACTTGAACTTCTTTCCAGTCTTATGACTACAGCCTGGCATTCTCATAGAATCACAGAATTGAATTATTTGGGTTGGAAAAGACCTCAGAGATCATCAAGTCCAACCCTTGGTCCAACTCCAGTCAGTTTACTAGATCATGGCACTCAGTGCCATGTCCAATCTCCGTTTAAAAACCTCCAGGGACGGTGAATCCACCACCTCTCTGGGCAGGCCATTCCAATGCCTGATTACTCTCTCTGTAAAGAATTTTTTTCTAATATCCAACTTAAATTTCCCCTGGCAGAGCTTAAGCCCATGCCCCCTTGTCCTTTTGCTGACTGCCTGGGAGAAGAGACCAACCCCCACCTGGCTATAACCTCCCTTCAGGTAGTTATAGAGAGTGAGGAGGTCACCTCTGAGCCTCCTCTTCTCCAGACTAAACAACCCCAGCTCCCTCAGCCTGTCCCCATAGGACTTGTGTTCCAGTCCCTTCACCAGCCTTGTTGCTCTTCTCTGGACCCACTCTGGCACCTGAATATCTTTCCTGAACTGAGTGGCCCGGAACAGAACACAAAACTCCAGGTGTGGCCTCACCAACACAGAGTACAGGGGAAGGATCACTTCCCTGGTCCTGCTGGCCAC